>QAXD01000174.1:178723-236881 GCA_004335575.1 Haematococcus sp. NG2
CCGCCCCCCTCCCTCCCCTCCCCGCCCAATCACCTACATCAACCTGTACGTGGACTTGGTGGCAGCGGGACCTTCCTCCTCTATGTTTGATGCCCGGACGTCCTGGTTGGTGGCCCGGGCCTTCAACGACACGCTGTCCACGGTGCGATTAGACCTAAACCCTAAACCCTAAACCATCAAACCTAAACCCAAAAAATAATAATCGACACGGTGCGATTGAGCACCGCATTTAGGGTCTTGGGGGTTTGGGGCTTAGGGTTTGGGGTTAAGGGTTTAGGGTTTCGGGTTAGGGTTTGGGGTTTAGAATTCAGGGTTTTAGGATTTTGGGGATTAGGGTTTGGGGTTTAGGATTTATGTTTCAGGTTTCGGGTTTAGGTTTGAAGGTTTAGGGTTCATGTTTAGGGTTTACGATTGAGGGTTTAAGGTTTAGGGTTTAAGATTTTCAACACTGAATGAACCCATCACGTGACGCAAGACACGGATAATCAACTCCATCCATATGTTGCACATAGGGTAGCCAGCTGCTGCTCACACCTATTGCACAACACTGGAACAAACATTCACCGGATGAACACCACAACAAACACCAAGTCTCAATGTCGCGTTGCATACCACGCAACTTACGAACTTAGTGCTGGGGGTAACTGCTCTGAGCCGCATAAGCGCACGGCTAGCGTGTCAAGCCATAGGGTTTTAAGGTTTCAGGGTTTTGGGGTGTCGAACCCTAAACCCTAAACCCTAAACCATGGTTGCTTTGGCCTGTATGTGGCTGTGCTTCCAGGTGCTGGGCCGCAACTTCAGCATGGAGTCAAGGCCGCTTGGCGCGCTACCGTGAGTTCATTCCTGCATTCACCATCTACAGTTCAGTACTGCATTCACCATCTACAGCTTTTTGCTGTACTCACCATTTTCATGACATGAGCGGTAGCATGGCATCATCAGTCATTATAAATGCCACATCGGCATACGACAGCATGGTGCCTGGATCCGATCAGATCAACGCTTGCCCACCTACTAGCTGGTCGCAGGTTTCAGAACAGCCCTTCAACCACCAGTATACCGTACATACCGTTAAGAACAAACGTTTCAGCACTGGCTGGCCGCAGGTTCCAGGACTACACGCTGAACGCTGGGGCCCGCGCCAACTCATCGACACCCTACTCGCGCATCGGGATTTCTCCCCGCATGAACACCACTGAGCTGCTCGTGCTGGAGTCCCTGGTGCGTACCGCCTGTACTGCCTGTACTGTATGTACTGCTGTACTTCTGTTGTACTGCATGTACTTGATGTACTGCATGTACTACGTACATGTACTTGATGTGCTGCCATACAGCCTGTATGTATGTACTGCATGTACCGTCTGCGTACTGCCTGTACTGCCTGTACTGCCATACAGCCTGTATGTATGTGCTGCATGTACCGTCTGCGTACTGCCTGTGCTGCCTGTACTACCTGTTACTGTTGTACTACCTGTACTGTTGCACTGCTATATTGTTGTACTGCCTGTATGTGCTGCATGTACTGCCTGTACTGCTTGTACTGCCTGTACTGCTGTACTGATTGTACTGCATGTACTGTTTGTACCGCCTGTACTGCCTGTGACGTACGTAACATGTCGCGTGTGACGCTATGCACTCCACGTGCGGCGCAGCTCTTGGTTCACTCTTTGTTGACTCTAGGTTCATTTTCTTCACCCACTGTTTCCTCACTCTTCGATCTCTGTTTCCTCACTCGTTGAGCACTCTTTGCTCACTCTTTTCTGACACTGCGCAGCTCACCGACCCCACTGCTGGCCCCCTGTTTGTCGGTGCACTGGTGTCAAGCCTGAGCAACGAGGCCCTGCCTGGACCTGCGTGTGAGTGCTTTTAGGGTTTACGGCTCAAAGATTAGGGTTCAGGGCTTAGAGTCCAGGGCCCAGGGGTTAGGGCTTAAGGTCCAGGGTGTTCGTTCAGGGTTAAGGGTGTTCAATTCAAGTAGGGTTCAGGGGCCTCAGGGCGTTCAGGGTTCAGGGTTCAGGGTTCAGGGCATTCAAGGGATGTTTGAGCGAGGCTCCACAGAACATACAGCACAACACAACATAGTGCGGCGCAGCACACCGCAGCGTACCACAGCACAGTGCGGTGCAGTACAGTGCAGAACTGCACAGAACAGCACATAACTGCAGTTGTATCCATCACTTTGTCACCATCTTGCTTGCGCAGGCAACGGCGCGGTGTACGTGGATGGCCTGCCCTGCTTATCTATTCAATCATTAATAAGTTTACCACACTTACTTATTACCAAGGCATGTCTTACCTGCTTGATACATATAGTTTATTGATGCTTACCATTGTTTGGCCTTAATAACTATTATTATTACTTAAAAATACGCAGGCAATGGCGCGGTGTACGTGGACGGCCTGCCCTCCCTCAGGTCCGCCAACTTATCTGCGGCGCCCTCCAAGACCCTGGTGTTCTACTGCAACGAGTCGGCCCTGGCTCAAGGTGAGCGGTCACTGGTGATAGCTAGCTGCTTAGCTGTTGAAGGTTATGCTAATTATCTAGATGAAACTGGAGCAGTACTACAACGAACAACACCAGCACAGTTGATATGCACCCACCCCGCACCCACTGTTGATATGCACCCACCCCACACCCATGCACCCTCACAATAATAATGACGACGCCCCGTGCATGGCACACACACGCATGCACACACTCACACGTTTTGACATTTTTTGTGCCCTGCAGTGGTGTTTGATGCCTCAAGTCCGGTCAACACACACACGCATGCACACCCTCGTGTTATGACATTGTTTTGCCATGCCTGCCCCGCAGTGTTGTCCAACGGTCCACAGTATGTGTACAGCAGGGAGCTCACCGTGTTGGATTTGTACACCCCGGTGCCTGTGCCCTTCCTGTGCCCCGCCCCCAACTCCTCATGCACCACCTTCCAGGCACGTAAAAGGCGGGGTTGCTTGGATGTGTTTTGATAGGGCTCGGGCTTGTTTAGGGCTCAGGCTTGTTCAGGGCTCAGGCTTGTTTAGGGCTCGGGCTCGATTAGGGCTCAGGCTTGCGTTGGGCTCGGGCTTGTTTAGGGCTCGGGCTTGTTTAGGATTCAGGCACACATACGTGCGAGATGAATCGTACAACGATGGACTCATTATCATCTGCCGTTGATTCTGTCCCTTTCCGGAACACCCACAGGGTGGGCTCTTAGCCTTCATTGTGTTTCCTTACAGAATCCTGTTAATTACTACTGTCCCTACACATCCACAGGGAGGGCTCTTAGCCTTTGGCGGCCAGGAGGGGCGCCTCAGCTCCTATGATGAGCGCTCTGCACCCGTCATTGCCGCGCTCGCCCAGGGCTTCCAGGAGGCGATCGAGGCGGTTCAAATGCTGGTGGGTGGAAAGTCATCATCAGCCATGGCTGGATTGACTGGTTGGGGGTGGGTGGGTGGATTGGGTGGGGGTGGATGTATGGATTGACTAGGGAGGATGTATGGATTGACGGGCAGGTGTGGGTGGATGGAGTGACTGGGGGTGGGTGGATGGATTGATGGGTTCGGGTGGGTGAATTGATAGGGGGTGGATGTTGCATGTGTTTGGAGCACTCACGCTGTTCATTGGTGCATGGCGATGAGAGTGGCTGTTTATTTTTGGCCCCCAGATGTTTGGAGTGATGCCACTGCTGATGCCAGGATCTTGTTAGTTGATAGCAGTTTGGTAGCACTAGTATTTGTACTGTTCTAAGATGACTGTGGATGTTTATTTGTGCGCCCCACCACCAGCAGGTGTTTGGCGAGGCGCGCAGCCGGTGGCGTGTGGACGGCCGCGCGGGCGACCTCACGCGCATCACCCCCTTCTCCACCCCCACCGCCGACCTCACCGACCTGGGTTACACGTTTGAGATGAGTGGGGAGGACATGCTGGAGCTGACCCAGGCCCTGGTGGGTGTGGGTGGGTTGTTTTCCTTACAAACTGAGTGCTTCCATCTGTGAAACGCCATATATTATTATTACTTCCATATACACGATATGCTGAGTGCTTCCATATGTACTGGGTGCATCTTTGAATGCTTGTTGTCATACTCCCATTCTTGTTGTCGTGCTGCCATGATAATCACGTCTCCCATACTGTCATCGTACTTTTACATGCTCCACTGGTGCTACGCACGCTTGTGCCATTCAAGTACTGACGATCATGCTGGTTTCAACACAAAAATCCCTTCAATGACATACCCTGTCAACTCTGCCTCACCTCATCAGGCCACCAACGCCACCCTGCGCGGCCTCCTGGCCTCCATGCTCCCCCCCGAGTACACGCGGCTGTGTGGGCAGACGCTGGTGTTCAGGCCCAACGCGTCCGATCCCTCGGTGGGTGGGCCCTGGGCTGGCGCATGCAAGCAAGCTCCGTCAGCATGCAAGCAAGATCCGTCAGCATGCAAGCAAGCACCATTGCATGCTGCCCTGCCTTTCATGTTCACGGCGGCTAGGGTTTTGGGTTTGGGGGCTTAAGGATTGAGACATTGGCTCGTTCGGACACGCACTTTGGGATCGCGGCTCTGTTTTCACCCCCAGCCGCCCGCATGTAGTTGTGGTACACCTAGTGGCCCCAAGTATGCGCCCCCATGCGCCATG
Organism: Haematococcus sp. NG2; assembly: GCA_004335575.1. Lineage (NCBI taxonomy): Eukaryota > Viridiplantae > Chlorophyta > Chlorophyceae > Chlamydomonadales > Haematococcaceae > Haematococcus > Haematococcus sp. NG2. The sequence goes on from QAXD01000174.1 coordinate 183,344, forward strand.
CCCCAAGCTCGCCCATGCGAGCCCATGCATGGTGCCCCATGTGCCCTCATGCGCCCCAATCCATGCGTGCGCCCCGATCCATGCGCCCATATATACGCGCCCATGCACGCCCCGATCCATGCGTCCAAGCACCGTGACCCCCATGCACCCATGCATGCATGCACGCAGGTGGGCATCAAGATGGTGTGTGAGCTGGGCACAGAGACCTGGCCCCCCCGGCCTGGCACCCCTGTTGTAGTGCCTGAGCTGTGTGACTGCACCAACCGTACCGCCCCCGTACTGCCTCTGGATAAGAGCAGTACAACGCTGAGCATCATCTTTTTTGGGTACAACGGAAGGCGCGACGAAAGCTGCAGCAATGAGACGGTCGCGATGGTGGCTGGAGCGTTGAAGGAGGTGCGTGGGCAGCTGGGCACATTTGTGAAACGAACCCTGTCAAACCCTGTGACACCCTGTCGAACAATCCCTGTCGAACCTTATGAAACCCTGTGAACACCTGTGATACCCTGTCAAACCCTGCCAAACAAACCCTGTCAAAACCTGTGAACCCCTGTCAAACACACCCTGCCAAACCCTCTGTGAAGCAAAACCCTGTCAAACCCTCAAACCCTACACCCTAAGCCACAGCGGCACCTGTGTGTATGTGTCCTGCTGTGTTCATCGCAGCTGATCGGCAAGGGTGCAGCACGCCTGCAGCCCGGCCGGTGTGAGTCAAACATGGCTGGTATGTCCAGCACTGTGGCCTATACGTTCACCAACATCGATCCAGTGGTCGCCCTGGCCTTTGCTGGTCCGCAGGTGCGTGGCATTACTGTCACTGCTGTATGTAGGGCTAAATATGACTGTACAGTGTACACATTTATGTTCATGTCACACATACCGACCTAGATGTCCAGGCCCTGCTAATAAGAAGTACGGCAGCCTGAGGGCATGCATGGATAGATGAGCACGTATCAAGCCCTAATCCCAGAGCCCCGACCCTGAACCCTGACGTATGGGCTGGGCTGAAACCTGATGTATGGGCTGAACCCTGATGTATGGGCTGAACCCTGATGTATGGGCTGAACCCTGATGTATGGGCTGCATTCTGTGGAGCCCCTAAACCCCATGCTCTGAACCCCAATCCCGAAATAAACACAGGACCCTGATCACTCAGCCCTTTTGTATTCCTGAATCTCTACACCTTAATGCATCGCTTTACCCTTAACCCTGATGATAACCCTAAGCCTTCCATCACCTCACTAAACCCTAAATGTCAAACCCTAAACCCTAAACCCTAAATCCAACTGGGAACCTGGGACTTACCACGCATAACTGTCTCACTCACATCCAGACGTCCAGCAACACCACAGTGCAAGACAAGCTGGCAGAGCTGTTTGTGAATGTGACTGGCCGGCCGTCATGCGACGCGCGAGTGAGTGTGCATGTGTACTGCTGACCTGTACTGCACTGTACGTCTGTACTGCACTGTATGTTCTGCACTGAACTACAGTACCTGCTAGGCGCCTCCATGGTGATGTCCTACGTTGCTGCCTTATAACCTGCACTGCCTATGGCATGCATGTCATGGTTGCCGCTTACATGTCACTCCCACGTCATGGTCATCACTCACATGTCACTCACATGCCGTGATGGTCACTCACATGTCACTCACATGTCATGGTCATCACTCACATTTCACTGACGCGTCATGGTTGTCACTCACACGTTACTCCCATGTCATGGGTGCCACTCACGCCGCCGCCCATACATGCGCCCAGGTCTCCGTGACTGCCACTGCCAACTCAGCCCCCCATGATGGCTCCACCGGCAGTTCTGATGTTGGCAGTTCTGATGGCAGTTCTGATGGCAGCTCTGATGGGCACGGCCACCCAAGCTATTCAAACTCTCCTGGGGCTGGTGGCTCATCATCAGATGTCCCCGTCCGCGTGGCCTCTACCAACTCCTACCTGGGCTGTGGGGGCATGCTCGGTGAGTGGGCTGGGTTTGCACCCTTGCATCTGCACTCGCTGCCGTGCATGCTGTGCATGCGTGTCTGACTGGATGTGCGCGCATGTCTGACTGGTTGTGGGCGCATGTCTGGCTGGGTGTGCGTGCGCAGATTCCATCTTGGATAGCCCCGTCTCCTTCACGAAGCAAGCGCCAGCTCTGTGCTTCAGCTCCTGCAAGAACACCCCCCCTCAGCTCTCCATCTACTTCTCAGGACCCACAGGTGAGGGTTTAGGGCTTGGGGTCTAGGGTTTTACCAGGGTTTTGATAGGGTGTTTGGTTCAGGTTCAGGGTTTGGTGCGCAGAGGCTGGTTACTTGGGTTACATTGCTTGTGTTTGGTTGTTAAGACTTGAAGTGCACGGTTTAGGGTTTATAGTGTGGATAATAGGGGCTGGGAATTTAGGGTTTAGGTTTTTAGGTTTTTAGGCAATTAGGGTTTGGGGTTTGGGGTTTTTCCAGGGAGGTCACAGGCAGTACATTCAAGGTGCGCGGCAGTATGGCTCAGAATACAGCAGTACACCTACGAGCGCCACTGCTGCGTGCTTCATGTGTTCCCACATGTACAAGTTCGCACTGTGGTAGTGTTGTTTCTGCTGCAGCCGACTCATATGTATACGTGGTGTTCACTAGTTGACTGTTGTGCTGTTCCTGCTGAATATACATAAACACACCTCATGTGTGCACTCGCACTGCTTATGAGGCTTGTGCATAAATTGCCTGCTGCAGCCAACTTGTACCTGTACCTGCTTTCACTTGCTGATTCTTGTATTAATAATAAGAATAACACGGCGATTCCTGTGATGTTTCTATCTATCTGCTGCAGCCGACTCGTACCTGTACCAGTTGGCGCTGAACGGCACGGCGGTGCGCCAAGCCCTGGTGGCAGTGCTGAACGAGGTGCGGTGTAGCAATCCCTAAAAGCCTGTGGGATGGGCGGGGTGGGTTGAGGCATGGTATGGTGTGGGGTAGCAGGGTGGGGTGGGGGAGGTTGTCATGCCCTTGGGCGCTCGCAATCCTTGCCCTGCCACACCGTGAACTTTTGCCTTCGTTTCTTGTGTGGGAGCCGCCGTGCACGCTTGCATATTGTACTGCTGCTGTACTGCTGCTGTACTGATTCTGTACTGCTGCTGTGCTGTTGTTGTACTGCTGCTGTACTCACCGCGGTTGTACTGAGCTTTGCCACTGCCGCACCGTTGCTGGTGGCCTGCTGTACCGCTGTTGTACACATGTGGCTGGCTCAGCTTGTACCGCTGCTGCACCGCTGTCGTACTGCCGATGAACGCTTGCATGTTGTACCGCTGATGTACCGCCGGCGTACTGCTGATGTACGTGCCCAGGTCACACCCGCCACGTGGGTGACGTTCAACTCTGTCAACCGCGGGCCGTTCACCTTCGACGCCATTGAGCCGGCCAACATGACCAACGCCACGGTCACAGACATCTTGGTGGGTGGTGTGTAATAATAGTAATGATAAGAATAAGAATAAGAATAAGAATAAGAATAAGAATAATGATAATGATAATGATAATAGTAATAATGACACGGGGTGATGTGTAGCTTACATGCACTTAGATGTAAGATATATGTTTGGCGTACATGTACATCTTGGTGGGTGGTGTGTAGCTTACACCACAAGCTCACACGCTGTTAGGTTTAGTGCGGCATACGGCAGTGCTGCGTGACAGCAGTGAGTGCGGCGTGACAGCATTCAAGATATATATGGCCAACGCGACCCCTTAATAATTATAACACGGCGTTTCACAGATGTTTCTGCGTGCCGGAGCCTGACAGTCATAAGCCAAACATCCATATGGCGCGACCCCTTGTTGCTCATCATTGTCACTTTCTCCTTATTACTTAGTATTCATAGTTACTTGCCCCTTACGTATTCCTTATTATTGAGTACTACTACTTGCGTTCCAGGCCAACGCCACCGTGCTGGACGCCCTGGCTGCGCTGCTGCCCCTGCCCCGGCCCTGCAAGGTGACCCTGGACATGTACATCATCTGGCAGCCGCCCAACTCTGCCAGCAGCGTGGGGTCCATTTCCATGGTCAAGGGCGCGTGCTTCAACGCCATCTCAGGTGAGCTGTCTGTATGAATATTATACTCTTGCATGCAGAAACATCTGTGAAACGCCGTGTTATTGTTATCATTGTTATATTTGCACAGATCTTGGCAAACAAACCGCCAGCTCATGCAATGGCTGCTGAGACACGTACGATCTCTGCAAGCCTGCGTGCATGATGCACACATGGGCAGTGCAGCCATGCACATGCTGATGTACATACTCGGTTGCTCGGTGCTGCTTCGAGCCTTAGCACGTGCCTGCTGGAAAGAGGCCGTAGACTTACTTCCTTACTTTGTACTTGAGTGCACACACAGAGTCAGAGCTGCCTCGCGTCTTCAACGCCTCAAGCTGGTCCTACGGCTCGTCCTTTTGGGCCGATTACATTCCGGTGCGTCAGTGCTAGTGGCTTCTTTCTTCCTTGTGTGTTTGTTCTTTCTTCTTTTTATGTTTGTTCTTTCTTCTTTGTGTGTTTGTTCTTTCTTCTTTGTATTTTTGTATTTGGTTGGGTTGGTGTGGTGTTGCGTTTTGATGTGAACCGTCCATGTGCTCATCACTCTGGGTCCAGTCCTCACTCAGGACACACATCCATGTAGTGATTGCTTGCATCCTAGTCTCCTCACAGACCTACATACCACGCATACCACACATACCACTGCAACCAGATCATAAATCCAAGGCCTTCTGCACTTTTTCATGCCCTGGAAGGTATAGGATCTCAGACGGCTAGCTGCTGCTCATGCGCACACCCACACATGCCACAATTTGCCACAAACACGCTGTGCCACAAGCAGTACATACGTACAGGATGTGATCTGCATGGTTGTCGCATGCATGCAGTACGTCCTGTTTGACGTCCCAGAGCTGTGCAAGCCATGTGGCGCACAGCAGTCCCCAGGCGCTGACCCGTCCGGCCCCCAGCCCAGCGACAACCCCATGGGCTCCAGTGACTTTTCAGATTCCAGTGAACCATTTGGCTCCGGCGACGAGCCCATGCATTAGGCCCCCAACCCCTCGATGAGAACTATCGTCTGCTACCACCCACACCCCCAACGACGACCACCACCAAACAAACCACCCTCGCACCAATCATCGTCAACCACCTATTTCCAGCCACCAGTCAGCGATCACCATGCACCTGGCGCCCTCCAGCCATCCCCGCCCTGTCTACGCACACACAGCTTCTTTTGTCAACTTTGTTCATTTCTTGATTGATTTTTGCTTGCTTTGCTTACTTCTTGACTGGCACGCACCTGTTGCTTGGCTGGTGGTCGTTAGCGCGTTCTTGCATTGATTCCATCATGCTCGGCTGCTCCCTACCTCACCCTGAAAGAGGGTGGAAGGGGCACATTTGCTTGCGCATCATGCTGCTGCTGGCTGCTGCTGTAGCTGAATGCTAGTGGACCTGGATGGGAATAATATGGTTTAGGGTTTAGGGTTTTACGGTTTTAGAGGCTGCTTTAGGCTGCTGGATGGATGGGCACCACAAGCGGGACGGCGGTACCGCTGCATGTACCGCTTGCTGGCAGTACAGTTGGCAGTACACCTGCCTCGACACGCACCAAGCAGCTGCACGCATGAACATCTTCAGGGCTCGTGTGCTGCAGCTGCTGCTGCACAACGCTGGACGCTTCATTCGATCAGTTCATTCGGATACAACTGCTGTTGGGGACATGTCACAGCCGCTCGCTAGCTGGCTGGCCAGCAGCATGAAAACCGGTTGCATTATTGCAGGGGGGCAGGTACTACTGTGGGATTTACTACTCGGAATAAATGCTGGGAGGCTGATTGAAGATGCGGCAAGGGCGGTGTATTAGGGGGCACGCACCAAGCAGATGGTGGATTGGCTGGCCGGATACAGCAGAGCACGTGCTACCCATGTATCTCTCATTCATGGCTGCGCGGGTAGTATGACCATCTGCTGCAGGTAGCAGAAGGTGTCAGGTAGGGCGGATGGGTGGTGCTGCCACTGTTGATGAGTGGGTGACGTCAGTTGCGTCTGGCTGCTTGCTTGCATGGGCTGCATGCGCTTGCATGGATTGGCTGTGCTTGCATGGGCCGCGTCGATCTGCAGAGAATGAAAGGCCCGTTTGTTTCACAAGAACCTGGCTGCGAGCAACATCATGGCCCATGTATGTGCCAGGCCCAGAGGCGCACGCAGTCCTTCATGAGCGTACAACAACTATCATCAGTAGTACCTACCTGCTGCTGAGCCATGAATTCATCAGGGCTTCCTCATGTGTGTTTGCATGCGCCTGCATGCGGATGCATGCATGGGGCTGAATGAATGAAGCCTTGCGGATTTGCGCTTGATCGGGCTTGAATGGGCAGACAACACAGCAGGCGTTGATTGAGATTCATCACGGACTGGTCGATTGATGACCACATTGATCCACCCACAGGGTTGAACGCGTTGATGGGGTGCACCATTGAACGCAGTTGAGGGTTTATGGACCCTAATTAGGGTTGCTTGTGGGGTCTGGACCATGTCCACCAGGCATGCGGCCAGCAGCCTAAAGGTTGATGAGGCGAGCCTCAGGTTCATAAAAATATGGCGCAGGGATGGTCTACAGCTCTTTCAACGTATCATACCCAGCCAGGGGTTGCTTTTGCTTTGGGGGCGTGGGGGTTTGCTTGGGGGTGTCTCACGGCTTAGGGCACAAGCACACAACACAACACATTTTGGATGTACCTCGCATGCTTGGATGGGGTCTTCACGGCCACTCAACGCTGCGCGGCTGCTTGCTTTCATTGCACCCGCTCTATGTGGTTTGTACAACTCATGATGTGATGAATGAACTAGGAGTGTTGTTAGGGTGGCTGGTCACCCGCCAGCGGTGATCGGCGCCATGCACATTCTTTCTCTCTTGGCGCATTCTGGGCAAGAACCAACCGTGTGATGAATGCAACCATCCAAGGTGGCGGTGGCAACTGTGTTTGTAATCTGGATTACACGTCGCCAGTTCAGAAGGGTGCGCCCCGCACCAGCACTTTCATACCAAGCATCATCTCTCTAACTCTTCATGGGCTCCAGAACCTCTCAAGTACAAGGAAGCTGTGCAGGATTAGAATACAAATCACCTGTCACACTGATGTCACACCGGCCGTGGGTCTTGGTCAGACTACTCAGAATGTAGGTCTGCTCAGCAACTGAAACCCATCAGCAGGCAGACGAGGCAACCATAGGACACCACATCAAACAACTGGCTCTCTTCAGCTGTCAGCAGGAGTCAACTGTCGGCGTAACCGCCCCAACCTCGGAACGCCTACCACTTTGAAACATGACCATCCACCAGCCAACTACGGTGAATCAACCTCCACTCCTGCTAACATGCATGATCATCACCGCTGCAGCATACACCTCGAAACAAAAAAAATCACCCTCTCACACGCATCCACTCCTGTCCTGCAGCATCCTCACACCTCTCACTCATTTAAGCTCCCTCAAACCTCACACTGTTCCCCTCATCACACATGGAGACATGGTTCAGGTTGGTAGGGCCCTCATCGCGAGCAATCAAACAGGTGATACCCCCTCTTGCTGGATGGCCGCTCCCAAAACGTAACTCAGTTGACCACTCCTGCAATTGGGTTGATTGTGTGAGTGGGAGCTGCCACCCAGCTGCAAGCACGCTCCTTCATCCATGACGCCTCACACAGTGTTCACCGAATGCCAAGCGTTCAACGCGCCCAGCAAGCCATCCAGGCCACACCTGCACAGCCGCACAGCTGCATACCAACATGCCATAGCCGGGGTCTTTCAAACCCAAGCAGTCCACATCAAGCCATTCAGATCCCCAGCCGCAAGCTGCAGTTCGCAGCAGCTGCTGTTTGTGACGTATTAGGGAGCGCGGTTGATTGCTTTGCCCTGCTTGTGGCCGCTCCTTGTTGCACATGTAGAATTGTTAAGCTAGCGCCTGTATCCTGAGGCACATGCCAGCTGCTGCTGTGTATGGCCTACACCTGGGACCCATCTATCCAGTCCTTGCTCCACACAGCCCTGCTTCAACAGGTCCAGTTAAACGTGTGCCGCCAGGTGCAAGCTGCGCCTCTCACCCGCCGCTGCCATGGACTGGACACGTGCCCTTGTCAATTGACAATAACACATGTGCAGTCCATGGCAGCAGCAGGTGACAACTGGAAATGTTTAGCTCGTCTGCTGCACCACCACCACCGTGGCCACCAGCATGAGGCCCACAATGCCCACCAGCAGTGGAAGGTAGGGCACAGTGCCTGCGTGGAACAAAACAGATGATACAGACATCAGTCGGGAGGGCTGTTAGAGGTGCAACAGAACAGGGCGGGCTGCAGCAGCAAAGAGGAAAGGCATACATGGGGGCACCCCTGTGCTTTAGGTGATGCAGGTGGGGCGAGGTGCTGGCGCGATGACTTTGTGCATGCTGCCTCCTGCAGTCAGACAGGCAGGCAGTCACACAGGCAGTCAGACACGCAGTCAGACAGACAGACCTGTGGACGCGCCAGGCTTGTAGTACGTGTTCTCCACGCGCTCCTCTACCACATAGTCCTTGAAGTAGTCACGGTACGACCCACGGATCTTGCGCGCCAGGGCACTGCAGCAGTACAGGCAGTACACAGCAGTACATGTGGTACATGTCATGGCCTGAGGCACTACAGGTTGGCGGGACATGTTTGATCATGTGGTCTGAGTCCCCTCGACTCCAATGCTTTCTAAGCACGGCACATGCCACACTGCATGCCACATGGCCAAAACACCCAATGGATGCACTCACGCGCACCTAAACCCTAAACAACCCCTAAACCCTAAACCCTGAAACCTTAAACCCTAAGTAAACCCTAAACCCTTAGTAAACCCTAAACCCTAAACCCTGGGTTCACTCACGCGTACTCCTCGCGGCTCAGCTTGCTCTCCCCCTTCTTCCAGTTGGTCTGCGAGCACACCACACATCATCCGTACATGTCACGTGTAACTTCTTCACCCATACACACAGCTTATTAGCCCAAATCATCCACATATTATATCTCAAGTGTCTGTGATAGAGCCTACTTGGCAATACAGGATGACAGCACTATTTAACAGCACTAGGCGTAAACTATCCCAACCATGTCAGGTGAACATTAAGGGCTTCAGGGTTGGGGTTGAAGGATTTACAGCGCACATACATTCAAACCGACACCTGCTGTGATAGGCCACTGTGATGCAAGAGTACTCAAACACACACCTTGGCGCTGTACAGCAGCTCGGCATCCTTGGCTGAGCGTGGTGCAGCAAAGTCCAGGGCCTCGATCACACCACTGAGGCCGCGAGCCTCTGTGGGGGCCCTGTGATGTGTGACGTGACGTGATGTGTAAAGTGTGCGATGGGTCATTGTGTGATGTGTGATGAGGCGTGGTATGTCCAGTGTGAGGTACGAGTGTGATGTGTGTGTGATGTGGGACGCGTGTGTGATGTTGAATGTGTGTGTGATGTTGGCAAGATGTCAATGGGATGTTGCACGTGTGATGTGCTGGTAGTGGGGTGCAATACATGTGAGAGGGGGGCGTGTCAGATTCGGCTCATGCACAGTCGCAGCAGCAGCAGCGGCAGCAGCAGCAGCAGCAGACGATCCAGCTGCCACAGCCACAGCACGGTGTGTCATGCACAGAGCCAGCGTCCACTACTGGTTTGTGTGATTGTTTGTTTGGTTCTGTTTGACACCATGCTTTGCATGTGGCCGCTTGCATGGCAGCCGCAGCCACAGCATGCTGTGCCATGGGCGACAGATGGCCACAGGATGCATGTGCTACCAAGTGCTGCGAATGGTCAAAACAACGCAGACTCGCGCTAGACGTGTTGCTCGCGCTTTCATAGTGTGCATCGTGGTTCATCGCGACCGGGACTCAAAACCGCTGAGGCCCATTACAGCACTCACTTCTTATCCTCCTTGCTGCTGGTTGTCTGCTTGGTGGTCTTGCTGGCCACGGTCGACTTGAACAGCGCGCTCACTCGCACAGTGCTGGCGCGGGAAGACGTGGGGCGCACGGATGCACGCTGCTGGACCTGCATTTTTAGACGCTTGTGTATTTTGAGTTTCGTTTCCCGGGTGCACGCCGCGGTGCTCTGCAAAAAAACCTCTTCATGCCATCACTTGTGTGGCATGCAAAATGACAGGTCACAACATGCACATGCACATGCACACTGTGCATGCTGCACTTTGCTCTCGCAACAGGCTGCTTGAACTGTCTAGTGCCAGTGAAGGTTCCCAAGTCCACGGTCTTGAATGACAACGGCCTCACATACTGTGAGGGCTCATCTGCAGGCAGAGCATAGTATAACTGGCGCCCCCACACATGCCCCCCCACACACATGGTATACATCACATCATGCTCGTGTCACCACAGCATCCCACACGCATGCCTCCTGCAAACCCTCTCTGCCTGCAGTCATCAGGCTGTGCAGGGCATTGGTTCATGTATGAGAAACCCTAAACCCTGACCCCTAAAGCCCTACAGCACAACGAGCACAGCGCCCTGGTACAGCGCTGACAGTGGTGCATCAGATCTAGCAGGGCCTCCGCCACTAGGACATCAGGCCTGACATCTGTACTGCTCGTGTGCTTCAGGTCTGACATTCGTACTGCTTGGGTGCCGCAGGTCTGACAGCAGCCCTCTGACACGGCCAGCCAGCAATCCATAATATAAAATAAGTTATCCATAGCAGACGCGCAGACAGTTACTCATGGTCATGCGGCAGCGGTACTCCATAGCCATGCTGTGCGTATGGGGCATCATGCAGCTGAACCCATGGCGCCTGACCGGCTGCATGATGCCTGCAGCCTGCATCCAGACTCCCCTTCAAACCACCTCTTAGCAGAAGCAGGCTTGAAGCACTGTTAGGACCAATGGCAGACCAATGGCAGGACCAATGGCAGGACCTGCTGCTGGAGCTCAGCAATGGTTTTGTCAACAGAGGTGCTCATGATCGGGGATCGGGGATCGCCACGTACAGACATAAAAGCACGCAAGAATTGTCTCGGCGTCATGCGCTGGTGTTGTGGCAGCGCAACACACACCGAAACGCCTCATGCCAGGCTGCGTCAGCGTCAAGCTTCTTATTGTGGTTATGCTTCAGTGCAGCATGGATGCGCTTTTGTGCCCCATGAAACTTGAAATTTGCACCCAAAGTCATCCGCAGCTTGCGCAATGTCGATATCCGAGTGTGCATTACATCTAATACAGTACTTCCGATGGAGAATGCACTTGAGCGTTGCCACATCATCATCGTGTTTTGGATGAGGCCTTGCTGCCTTGCTACTGTGCCAGTGACCACTCCCCCAAAGCCCAGGCATCCATACATAAACACCAGCCAGGCAGGCCCAGGCAGAGGCAGTAATCAAGTGTTCGCAGTGTGTGATGCAACCGCCACCTAGCACATGGTGAACCGCACTGCCCCATAACTCTGTCCTGAAACACGGCACGTTGACTGGGACGCTTCAAGACTCTACCTGTTTGCGGGGCCAGCTTCGTAGCAGCTACAGCGGCGCCTCGCGTCATGGCTGGGTCATGTGCGTGGGGGTCCCACAAGAGCAGGGCCAAGTTGGCAGCTGTGCAAGGGGCGCTGCTGGTGCTGGTTCTGCTGCTGGTGGTGGGGGGCCAACCTGCCGCAGCACAGCAATCCAATGCTGGTAGGTTGGGCGCGTGTGGCTAGCTGCTGTGTGTGATCGGCATCAGTTAGCAGACCAGAGGCAGTTGGGGGCGGGCTTTGGGTAGCTTCAGGCTCCGGCATGCAGAAACATCTGTTAAACGCCATGTTATTATCATTATTATGTGGGTAGCTTCCACTGATGAATTGTGGGCCAGAAGGCCTCTCCCATGCCAGCCTCCCTTGCTGGCGCGTAGGTGCTTACAGTGTGCGAGCATGTCTGCATGCTCCCAAGGCACTGAGTGGTCATGCCCCTCAGCTCCATCCCCTAGCTGTTGCTTTCCACCACGCATGCAGTTGTGCAACTGCTTGCGCACGTCCATACCAGCACGCACACTGCTGCCTCACAGCTGCTATCATGTTATGTTATCGGAATCCACCTGTCCTCACAGATGCAGTTCCCCAGTTTGTTATCATGTGATGCTACCGGAATCCACCTCACAGATGCAGTTTCCCAGGTTTTTTTTATCATGTTATGATCATGTGATGCTGTTGAAAATCACCTCGCAGAGACAGCCCGTGCGTTCTGCGCGAGCCCTGCGGCCCGCTCGCTCAAGTGTGGTTGGGCGAACGAAGCCACTGAGACCAACGTGGCTGCACCGGATGCGTGCCTCTGGTGCGTGGATGCGCATATGCAGTTGATGCACACCTAGGGTGTAGGGCTCAGGGTGTGGGCAAACCCTAAACTCTAAACCCTAAACCCTAAACCCTGAACCCTGAACCCTGAGCCCTAAAACCCCTAGAAACCCCGAGAACACGTGCATGCACGTCGTGGAGTGGATGTACGTTGCAGGTGGGTGCAACGCCCTCAGCCTCATGGTTTGAATCGGTTGCAGTCCTCGGCTGGTACTGCTCTCATGTGCTGCTTGCATGTACTGCCTGTATGTACTGCCCACATGTACTAATTGCCCTTATGTACTGCCCCTGTACTGCCCTCACGTGCTGCCCCCCTGTACCGCCCTCATGTACTGCGTGCCCTAATGTACTGCCCCTGTACTGCCCCTGCAGCCCTGAAAATGGGAACCAATCGCAGCCCATTCGTACTGCTGCCATGTGCTGTCCGTGTGCTGGCCCCCCTGTTAATAATAACAATAACACCGACGGCGTTTCACAGATGTTTCTGCATGCCGGAGCCTGACAGTCATAAGCCCAACATCCATATGCCTAGGAAATAGCTCTGGCCCCCCTGTTGGCCCAGAACAACCCTGGGTCAACAGGAGGCCCAGGGCTGTCTGGGCCCCCTGTTGCTCTGGGAGCCCTGACCTCCCCCCCCCTCCCCCCGTTACACAACAACAGAGGGGTGTTCTGGGCCCCTGTTGGGTTCTCCATGCTCTGGTGTGACGCCAGGGTATGGGCAACCCAGCAGGGCCCCAGCAGCCCAGCTCATCACCCCTGCCGGTTGTCATGTCAGATGTCACTGCTCGCTCATGAGATCATGACTGATCTCAGTGATCTGTACTGCCTCTGCTTTCACTTCGCTGTCCTGTGTGGATATGGCGCACTGTTTTGTGCCGATCATGTGCCCATTGTACGTGCACACACGACAGGTATCGGGATGTTCCGCTAAAGACTGTCTGGCTCCGGCATGCAGAATCATCTTTGAGAAGCCTTGTTATTATTATTGTTATTGTTACTACACGACAGGTGCGGTACGTACTGGACGGCCCCTGTGCCAGATGTACTGCCGGTCACGTATGACAACCGCAACAGCCCTAGGCAGTACGGCCAAGCTGCGGGACGTGTGATCTCATTGGGATGCTCAGGCCGTGTGGTGGTGCGTGCGCACTGACCTGCATTGACGCCACAAATGACATATTTCACCAGCGGCTCGTCATTATCATATAAACACGGCGTTTCACAGATGTTTCTGCATCAGCGGCTTGCCACCACACTAATCAAATAAGAACACGGCTTGTCACCGCACTGGCCTGCAACTGAGTGGCACACAGCTGCAAAGTTTTGTACTTGTACTGTTGTAGCTGGGTGGCCGGGGGAAGGCAGCTGTTGGCTGCAGCGTTCAGGGTTTAGAGTTCAGGGTTGAGGCTGTGATGCCAAGCCCTGTGTGTGTGAGGGGCCCTGTAGCCATGCTGCATTTGGTCATTTTGGTGCCTTGTTCTGCTGCGCTGTGCAATGTCTCGGCATGCCGCGACACAGCACAGCGCAGCAGAACAGCGCAGCAGCACATCTGTTATGCTGGACTTTGCTGCGCTGTGCTGCGCTGTGCTGTGCTGTGCTGTGCTGTGCCGTGCTGTGCCGTGCTGTGCTGTGCCGTGCTGCCTCATACTGCACAGTTCGGGTGCGTGCTGTGCTGCACCTCACTCTGTGGTACTGTGCCATTCAAGCCTGCAGGATCCCTTATCTCCCTGATGTGAATACTAACAGAACTAAACCCTAATACTTGTAATCATATACAAATACATGGCGTTATTACCATTATCACTGTCTCCCTGGTGCGAACTATCCAAATACACCCTCATTGTGGCACGTGGATTGTGTGGCAGGTGCGTGCGGTGTTCAAGTACATCGCGCAGCCACCTCCCTCCCAGGGCGTGAACGTGTCGGCTGCTGGGCTGGTGCCTGGGAAGAGCCCCAATGACAGCAGTGAGACGCCCACAGTGATCCGGTGCACGCTGCAGCTGCCACCAGGTGCGCCTGTTCTTCATTATGGGGAAATTCCCGTAGGGAAGCTGCATGAAAACAATGGTTCAACATGGATGCGGAATCGGTAATAACACTGCGTTTCACAGATGTTTCTGCATGCCAGAGCCTGACAGTCATGGATGCCTAAGCTGTGGCCCCACGTAGTGTGGCATGGCTGAAGGGACGGGTTGCTGGATATAATGTGTGTGTATGTGGCTGTCAGGTTTTGGCATGAATGCCGTTTATTATTACTGTGTGACGTGTGTGTGTGCGGTGCATGGCAAGTTCCGGCACGCAGAAACCCCGGTGAACGTTGTGCTGCTATTATTGTGTTTGTGGTGCATGGCAGGTTCCGGCATGCAGAAACCTCTGTGAAACGCCTTGTTATCATCATGAGGGTTAAAGGTTACCCTAAACCCTAAAACCTGCCGTGTTGCCTATATTGTGTGTGTGGTGCATGGCAGGGCCGGACCCTGAAGAAAAGCGGGCCACTGCAGCCAAGGAGGCCAGCTGCTACCAGTGCACGGAGGCGCCCGCCGGGGGTTGCCCCAATGTGCCAGGCACATGGTACTCAGACACGTACACCACCACAGTGGCCGGCTGTGGCAGTGGGGGCAACTTTGGCCAGGGCTATGTGCCCAACACCCCCGGCATCTTTGTGAACAATGGGGCTGCGCTGGAGCTGGTCAAGTTTGAGGTGTGCAGCAACCCGGGGTGCTTCGACCCAGGCTACGAGGACCAGAAGGCGCGCTCGGCGAAGAAGTGTGTGTACGGCGTGTGCTTACCGTGAGCAGCTTTCCTGTTGAAGAGGTGCTGGTGTTCAGGGTTTAGGGTTGAGGCAGCTCAGGCACCTGGACTGCCATGCAGTGGGCGGTTGCCGTCGGTGCTGAGACTGCCCGTGCTTTCCATGCACCATCCGTGCACCACCATGCTGGTGGCATGCATCGCAGCAGTAGTTGCAGCCTGATGGTTGTGGGTTCATTGAGCGGCGATTGATTGCAGTTTGACGGCAGGTTGCAGTTGGACACACAGCTGCACGGCATTTCGCCATTTGGCTGCGGCTTGCAAGCACATGGGATTGACCCTGAATCCCATCGTTTCCGGACATGCTGTAAGCATTGCGGGATGGCGTGGTTTGTAGGGTCTGAAGGAGTGCCCGACACCAGCATGGTAGTCATGCATGAGCAGATCTTGTACAGCAGCACATGGTGTGATGTGACCTTTCGTTCCTTGGCTTGTGCACGAGCCCGCCAATAGCTCCAAGTGCACAAGAAAGCGCCCTCAGTATGGTTTGCATGCCTTTTTAGCTGCAGTCGAAGCGGTACTCTACGGGAGCCATGCTGCCCAACAGTCCCCGGCCCATCGGCCGGCCGCAACATACAGCAAAACATGTCAGCAAGCACACGCTGCTTTCACCGCGGTTACTTGTGGCTTCACTGTCCCCAAGAACGACGCAGGTAGGTGGGTCAAGTGGTGCCGTTTCCACCTGAGCAACACCGCAATGCGCAACACGATCGTGCTCTGCAGGCGCAGTTGGCGACTGGGAGGGACTTGTGGGCAGTGGTGCACACTGGGAACATGGATGCCATGCCAACGGCCGATGAAGCGAAGCCTTCGCTGCTGGAGCTGAAAGAACAGGCCGCAAAAGCAGCAGTGGTGCCACCCTCCAGTTTCCACGGCACCAAAAAGCCAGAACAAAGCGAGCAGGCACAACAGCCGGAGGCCAAACCGCAAGGACCGCACTCAATGCTGCGGCTGCCAACATCCCCGCAGCAAATTGCGCCAGGGCCTTTCGCCCCTCCTCCAACGCCGGTTCCCATACCCGATTATGTGCCACTGTACACGACCACGCCGCTGCCTCTGTGCTCTGTCAACGTGAGTCACCGGTTGTAGCGCTGGATGTGTGTGCCAGGTCAGCAGCTTGGGCTTGCATGATCATCGCAGTTGATCGGCATATGCTGCATGCTCGCACAAGCATCTACCATCGCCATGGCATGACACCAGTGGCACGCACCCATGCGCCCCAGCAGACCCCTTTGTTTCCAATGTCCATATGCACGCCATGCAAGCGGCATTGCATGCGCATGCAATCGCATCAGGCCAACCCATGCAGGAGGCCCCCAAAAGTGCACTGCAGCTGCCTGGTGATCCCATGCTGACACCCTCCATGCTCCCGGCGCCATGCGCGCCCCATGCAGGACGTGCAAGCCTTCCTGCGCTCGCTGGAAGTGCCCGAGTATGCCTTGCGCGCCTTGAAGGTGTGTCAGTCAGTCCATGCATCCATGCTGCATGGGGCTCCCAGCAGTGGGCAGCGGGCAAGGGCCAGGCGCGGTCATGAGGATGCAGTTTTGTGTGTACATGCATGTCAGCATGTGCGACTGCCAGTCTGCGCTGCTACAGCATACAGTACATGGGCTGGCAGCAAGGCAGGGCATGTGGTCATTGGAGGAACGGGGACAAGGGCACATGCCTGCGATCTGCATGCTGGTGGCCGGGGGGGGGGGATTTCAAGGGCGTGTGGGTGCGCCTGGCCAGTGCGTTCTGCACCAAGTTTCCTCATGGACGAGTTTGGGCAGAGCCATATCCGACTGCCTGCATTCCAGCTGCGATCACACGGACGGTATGTCAGACCAGCACCCCGCACGTCAGACCTGTGTGCCACAGCAGCACGCCGCACGTCAGGCCAGTGCGTCACATGTCAGAGCGGCGTGGTGCACATCTGATATCACACACGCGGCAGCTGCGGCGGCGGGCATGCAACACGAAGCAGGGGCTCCGCAGCCCCCCACACACGCTGTGCGTGCTGTGCAGCCACCCACGCATGCTGTGCGTGCTTTGCGCCCACCCACTCGTGCTGTGCGTGCTGTGCGTGCTGGGGCGCAGGAGCACGGGGTGACGGGTGTGGACTTGCTGGACCTGAGGATTGCGGAGCTGACGGAGGACGGCCGTTTCAAACTGCCGCGTGTGGTGGCGCGCAAGGTGCGCCCTAAACCCTAGCCCTGGCGGCCTACACCCTGGGGGTTGTGGATCAGGTAGATAGGATAGAGGGCAAAAGCCAGACTTGTGGTTGCCAGTTTCCTGGCATGGTTTTGTTCAAAGGATTGTGCTAGGAGGCTGCATGTCAGGGCCATTGCTCGCTGGCCCGTTCAGATCCTGGTCCGTCCAGATCCTGACCCGTCCAGATTCTGACCCGTGCCCATTCGGCTGACCCACCCAGGTCGTACGTGGTGCCCTGGCGTGGCGGCTGCTGTGCAGCCTGGCAGGATCTGATGTGCGCGTGGTGCGTCCCTTAGGGTTTAGGGTTTACCCTAAACCCTAAAACCCTTGCCACTGGTTGCCAAACTTCCCATCAAGACACCCGCCCAACGCCCACCCACTGCTCTCTACCCCCCTAAATCATACCCACATAGGCAATCGCAAATGTGGTCGCCCTGCTTCTTTTCATTCCTTTTCCGCGACCACCCAAATCAGTCTTGAAAACATGCAACTGCAGGTGCTGTTGTTGTTTGTTGAATCGTAAGCCCCATTGGCAGCATATGCCCTTGCAGGTGCTGTTGTTGTTTGTTTTAACCGTAAGCCCCATGGGCGGCATATGCACTTGCAGGTGCTGGACCGGGTCACCGCCATTGACACGATGCTGCGTGCCGGACTCATGCCCCACACCCCACCAGCAGGCAGCAGCCGCGACGAGGGCGACGGCAGCGGCGGCAATGGCAGTAGCGGTGGCAGTAGCGGCAGTAGCGGCATGCGCAGCGCGCATGGCATGGCGCCTGGTGTGCCGCGCGTTGAGGTGCGCGGCATGGCTGCATGGGGCGTCGGGGCGCATGGAGCATGGCCGCATGGGGCCACGGGCATGGCCGCATGGCGCATGGCCGCATGGCGCATGGGACGGGCCGCATGGGCTTGTGATCTGCTTGCACGGTATTTGTATACAGTATGTTTTGATACATATCAACATACAGTATGAGATACAGGATGAGAGACAGTATGAGATACGTACGAGGTGCAGTATGAGATACAGCATGTTTTGATACATTTGATGCCTATGGTGTTTCAAGGCTGGTTGGCCCGGGCCATGGACACGCATGCATGGAGGGGCATGTGTCAAACCGCAGCATCGCGGGGTTAACCGCGCAAAGCCGCGCGATGATGCTAACGCATGATGATGCCCCAGGTGCCAACGCTTTGCAGGGATGCTACATGCTGTTGCCCCTGCTGTGTGGACAGGTATCACAGACGTCACACTGCACCCACCACACCGCCAGCTGCACGTGATGTTCATGCTCATGTTCATGTCACACGAGCCTCGATAGGACATGTCACCAGCTTCAGCTCAGCTCCCAAGCAGCCATGCTGGAGCACATCTACCCCCATTGCCAAACCAGGAGCTGCAGCCCACACTGCCCCCACCAGCGCCGTGCCAAACTTGGCAACGCTACGACGCGGGCGGCGCGGCCGCGGCATGGGCCGCCGCGTTCTCCGGGTCTGACCGGCGCGCGACGTCCATCACTTTTTCCAGCTTGGCCACCTCCAGCTCCTCGGCTGTTTCTTTTTGCCCCTTCTCAGGCACCGCACGTACCCGCAGGTTGGGGGACAGCTTCAGGCTTGTCACCCCACCCTTGTCATCCCCCACCAAAATGATGGGCCACCGGGGATTGAACGCGAGCTTGGTCAGCCGCGCTTTCTTCACCACCTTTTGCGCGCACAGCGGCAATAGCTTGTTCTGAGAGAGATCAAACACCGACACCTTGCCCTCGCCGGTCACCGCGGCAAAGACGCACGCGGAGTAGGGCGCCCACGCCACGTCGCCCACCTGAGGCGCAGCCAAAGGGTTTAGGGTTAGGGTTTAGGGTTTAGGGTTTAGGGTTAGGGTTTAGGGTTTGAAAGACCAAGGTCAGAGGCCATCAGGGGAGCGGAAGGTGCATTGAACACAAAGAAGCCATGACTGGCTTACGGTGTAACAACAACAACAGCAACTCCGACACCAACACCCAACACCCAACACCAACTCCGACACCAACAATAACAACAACAACAGCAACAACAACCAATAACACCAACTCCAACAGCAACAACAGCAACAACAGCAACAAAAACAACAACAACAACAACAACAACAACAACAACAACAACAACAACAACAACATACACACACACTCACCGCGTCCCCAAGGTCAAAGGACATGACCGGCTTGCGCGGCGAGTTGGCATCCCACAGCTTGACCGACCAGTCTGCGGAAGCTGACAGGAAGGTGGCGTGGTGGATGAGGTTCCACTTGACGGCGTACACGGCGAGCGCATGGCCCTGCACATGGTGCAGTACAGTGCAGTACATGAGCTCCAGTACACAGTGCAGTACACTGCAGTACAGTGCAGTACATGAGGTCCAGTACATGAGTCCCAGTGCATGAGTTGCAGTGCATGAGCCCAGTGCATGAGTTCCTGTACATGACTTGAGACCCATGTGGGATCAGCGTACTGCCCACTGCAAGTGTACTGTTAATTGAAAGTGTACTGCCCACTGCAAGCGTACTGCCCACTGCAAGCGTACTGCCCACTGCAAGCGTACTGCCCAATGCAAGTGTACTGCCAGAGCGTACTGCCTCACCATGTAGGTGGACAGGTACTCGGAGGAGTAGGCCTTGGAGCACTTGTGTACTGCACCCTCCTCAGTCCCCACCAGGTAGATGTGCTCCTGCGGTGATCGAGGTTCAGGGTTTAGGGTTGGGAGTTTAGGGTTTAGGGTTGGACCCTTGATTGACCCGTTGCCAAGGTGGTGGTGACTGCGAGTCTCTTCTTCTAGCATCGCAGCGCTATTTCATGCCCTCAGTGGTTTTAACGGCGCTGAGCTGTGCGACCCTAAATGCTCAGCCCTAAACCCTAGACCTAAACAGCCTGAAACCCCCAACCTGACATGGCTCAGGTGCTGCCTCTAGCAAAAGCCAGCCAATGGCCGTGGTTCTATCAACAGCAGCCCCCAGAGCGACCGCTGCCAGCGCAATCACCCACACTCGCTGTCACTACGGTACTCGCTGACACGAACACACATGCGCTGTGGGCGTCCTTAATAACCCTACAAAGGCTACAACGATCCAGATCCAGGTCCTGATCCAGATCCAGATCCTGATCCACATCCAGGCCATGACCCGCACCTGCCCCGGGGCCTTACAGAAGTCCAGGCAGCAGCCGCCTGCGGCTGCACCTGCCTGCCCGGCAACAGCATCCTCATCACCGCCTGACGGCACAGGACCCCCGTTGGAGGCCGCTGCTGCTGCAGCCGCCGCGTCGCTGGGCTTGGCGCCCACCTGAGGCTTCGCAGCGCCTGTGGTTAGGGTTTAGCGTTTAGGCTTTAGGGAATAGGGTTTAGGGTTTAGGGATTAGGGTTCAGGGTTTAGGGTTCAGGGTCCAGCGGTTAGGGTATAGGGTCCAGGGATTAGGGTTCAGGGTTCAGGGTCTAGGGTTCAGGGTTCAGGGTTCAGGGCTGTGTGTGTGGTGGGGTGGGGGAGGGTAGGGGGGGAAGCACAGTGGGCACACCTAAACCCTGAAACCCTTGACCAAAGCCCCACCCACTGAGGGGTCGTCAAGCACAGCCAGGGGCAGCCTGACTGGCAGGCTGGAGGCACGCAAGTCTGACTGGCAGGCTGGAGGCACGGCAGTCTGACTGGCAGGCTGGAGGCACGCAAGTCTGACTGGCAGGCTGGGGGCACAAACACATGACATATACTTTACAATTGAGTGATTAAGAGTGATCAAGAGGCATATGGTCAAGACCCATACCTTGGACGCGCAGCTTCATGAGGGGTTCGTGCGTGAGCTCACTCTTGTTCATGGTCCACAGGTTGACTGCGCCGTCGCTCGCACAGGACACAAACTGCAGGGCCTTTTGCGCCTCATCCACCTGCATGGGGATGTCACACTCGCGTCCCCGTGAGAGCTTGCATTCCCTTTGAGGGCTTGCATTCCTTTAGAGGGCTTGCATTCCTTTTATATAGGGTGAGGCGCTGGCACTGAGCAGTGGCTGGTCCAGTGTACAAGCACACACGCGCGGGCACCAGCATGCGTTGCCCTCCGTTTGCCCTCAACCCTCAACCCTAAACCCTAACCCTAAACCTGAACCCTCGTAACCTCATAACCCGTCATGTCCTAAGTCCCAGTGCCTGCCTCGTGCGTAGTGCATGTGGGGAATGCATGTGCAGCTGATAATCATCCATCAATTGTGCACTACTACGACTGTTATTATTATAATATTACTATTGCATTACTGCATTAACAATATCATTAATTCTTATTACTATTATTACTATTATTATAAACTGTGCACTCACTTGCCAGAAGACCGCCCACACGGGGTCGTTGTGTTTCCCCGTCCTCACGCTGGCAGAGTAGATGGGCGTCGACTGCGGAGGCAGGAGCAGGTCCAGGGTTTAGGGTTTTAGGGTTTCAGGGTTTAGGGTTTTAGGGTTTAGGGTTTAGGAACTGCTGACACTACTACTGTTATAATCAGGGCCCCACCTGCTTGCGGTGCACGTCATACACGAGCACCGAGCCGTCGTAGCAGCCGACCGCTAGCAGGTTGGCGTGCTCGGGGTGGAAGTGCAGGGCCATGACGCCCGACTCTGTGGAGAAGGTGAACTCCGGGTGGGAGGGGTTCTTGACTGAGAAGATGTGGATGAGGCCTGCAGGGGCAAGGGGGGCAGAGGGCGGGTAAGGGGAGCAGGAAAGGGTGGGGAGGTTGGGTGACCTGCTGTCGATTTGCCACCTAGAAGCCCTGGACTGGCTTACGGGGTAACCCAACACCAACACCACACATAGCCACTCAGCCACCAGAGCGCCTAGGGTTTAGGGTTCAGGGGTTAGGGTTTAAGGTTCAGGTTTCAGGGTTAGGGTTTTAGGGTTTAGGGTAGAAGACGTTGGGCTTCAGTGTTATATAATTTGACTATACTTCCTCAGAAAGGAGCAGTTATAGCCGCTCAGCCAACACGCCGCACCTGAGGCTTGGCGCAGGAAGTCGTACGAGCCGTAGCCCACCGCAAACAGGTCCAGGTACTGCGGGTTCCAGCAGATGGCAGTCACCTGCCGCCGCCGTGATTTGTCTGACGAGAAGCGCCACAGGGGCAGCAGCGACCCCTCCCCAGGCCTGAACGCGTCACTCGCATCCTCCCAGTACTTGAAGTCCATCGTGATCTCCTCAAACATGTTCTGTGGGGGCGCAGGGGGCAGTAAAAACCATGGTGACCTCCTCAAACATGTTGTGTGGGGGCGCAAGAGGCAGTAAAAACCATGTGATCTGCTCAAACATGTTCTGTGGGGCGTGTAGTATAACTGCATTCCAGTAGTTTACTGAATAATGATCATGCGTAGTATAGCTGCATTGAATTACGGTAGTTTACTCGTTACTGAATAAGATGATGCGCAGTATGATCGTACAAGTAAACTATCCGAAGGGGCAGTGTGCGCAAGGTGGGGCGGGGCACAGGGGCGGGGGACGATGACGGCAGCAATGTATGGTGCATGTGGCAGCAGGAATCTGTGCAGCACCCAACGAGTCAATGCGTTGACTAAGAAGGCTGAAAGCCCCGGTCCCAGTGCCCACATGCACCCAGGGAGGTGACCGTGCACTCTGCTCCCAATCCACTGTCGTGCTGCTGTGCTGATTTCATGTGAAGGCACGCCGTAAGGCGTGACAGCCAAGGGTGCTGCAGCTGCTGCGGCGGCGGCGGCCTTCATTAGTTCATAGCTCAACCTGTAACCCCAGCCTAGAAGCCCTACTTAAGCCCTTCACCACCACGGCTGCTGCCTCAGCTTGCCCATCCAAAATTCCCACTCCCTACCACAATCCCTGCCACAATCCCCTACCACAATCCCTGCCACAATCCCCTGCCACAATCCCCTACCACAATCCCCACCCACAACCCACCTGGTTCGCCATCCTGTCCAGGATCTTGGCTGCCTGCGCCAGGTGCGGCGAGTGCATGGGGTCTGTGGGCGCGTGCTTCTGTGAGGCGGCGGCTGCAGCTGCGGCGGCCGCGGCGGCTGCTGCTGCCGCCTGGCCCTGCCCCTTCTTGCCTGCCTTTGATTTCATAGCCTCCTCCATCTTCTGCCGCTCAAGATCATGGATATAATCATCATAGATGCCCCACTGGGTGCATGAGCCGGAGACTGTGGCTGTGGGGGGCGGCTCGGTGAACGTCTCCCGGTCCCGAAGCGGGAAGTTGAGTGTCTGGGCTGCACGCTCGCTGAAGTTGAACTGGTTGCGCAGCTGGCGGGAGTCATCAGGGGTATCGTCCTCCCCTGCATCCCCGCCACGTGTGTGGTGGGCCTTGTCCACCTGCACACACAGCCACATATGTATGATTATATATATGGGCTCGATATATATGGGGTATATTATATATTAGTCACAGATGTAGCCACAGATGTAGTCACAGATGTAGTCACGCAGCCACAGATGTAGTCGCAGATGTGGTCACATAGCCACAGATGTAGTCACAGATGTAGTCAGACAGCCACAGATGCAGCCAACCAACGCCAGTGATGCGCATGCTGACAATACATCATGCTGGAGCACGCACACACCCGGACACGCATGAATCCCTCTGCTTGCACGGCTGTGCTGCATGCATGAGCATTGCGGCCTGCCCCCCTGCAAATGTGTGCTGCTGTTTAACGTGCTGCCCGCTGTGCTGCGCCCTGCTTGACCGCCTTACCAGTTCACCAGACTGCCCTCCACATCGCACCTAAAAGCCCCAAAGTAAACCCTAAAAACCCTAAAACCCTAAACCCTGAACGCCCTGTTTGCGTGGCCATCAGCTGTGCTGGCCTGTACCGCCTCCATGCGTACTGCTGCACATGCGTGCTGCTTGTCCTGCCTTATGCTGAGCAGCCCGTGACTGGCTGAAGGCTCGTGTAACACGAACATGAACATTGTCCTGCCTCCACGTGCCCTGTTCCAAAATGTACTGCCTGCACCGCCTCCCCGCATGTACTGCCTCCCCGCATGTACCGCCTCCCTGCATGTACTGCCTCCCCGCATGTACTGCCTCCCCGCATGCACTGCATCCCCGCATGCACCGCCTCCCCGCATGTACTGCCTCCCCGCATGCACTGCATCCCCGCATGTACTGCCTCCCCGCATGCACTGCATCCCCGCATGTACTGCCTCCCCGCATGCACTGCGTCCCCGCATGCACCGCCTCCCCGCATGCACTGCCACGCACCTCCGCCTGGAAGCGTGCACTCGCCTCCTGCTCCATCTTCTCCAGGTCCAGCTGCCGCTTGGCTTCCTCACCGCCCTTGTGTAACAGCCAGCCGTCGGTGGCATAGTGTACGATGGTCTGCTCCACCATGGGGTCAAACTGTGAGGAGGGGCGAGGGGGGTGCATGCGTGTGTTACATGTTTTTTCCCTGGGGGTCAACCCTTCCCCCATGTTATGCTTGGTGGCATGCATGGCTTGAAAGCACGGGGTGTGAAGTCTGCTCCAAGTCCCAGTTCGGGCTTCAAGCTGTCGGTTCCAGGGTTTAAGGATTCAGCAGGGCGGGGTCGCAGGTACTGTCAGTGAGCAAATGTAGAAAGGACTAATGGAGGTGCATGGACCTGGTGCAACAACAGCCCCGCTGCAGCTGTTCAGAATGTACCAGCTGTGCCGCATGTCTGAGCGAGCTGCGTTCCAGCGGAACTCCGCTGGTGCAAGACCGCATGGCCATGCTGTGCAGGCACACAGCCCCAGGCTTCTGCATCAGCACTAAGGCCACTGCCTGCCTCTTGCAGTGCCCACCTTGTACATGCGCTCCTTCATGTTGAAGCGCGCAATGTTCTTGGGTGCAGCAGGGTTGTTTGCTGTAAGCATCTTGGCGATTTCCTCGTCCAGATCCGCCTCGGATAGCTGCAGCTGGTTGTCAGGCTTGACGATTTCGCGCACAGGCTGCGTGCACACCATGTTGCATGAACGACCCACATGAACGTCAACTCCGCGGTCTTAGAAGCGTGCCATCGTTATGCATGAATCATCCGTGCTCGTGCCACAGCGTAAAACCAGCGCCATTGGTCCCTTGATCTAAGCCTTAGACGCAGTCCAGTACTGACCATGGCAAAATCGTCGCCAGGCATGGGAGGTGGTGGTGGCACATATTCTTGAGGTGCCAGCTGCTCGCCCTCCTTCTTCTTCCCCTTGCCTTTACCCTGGAACATACAAACAAGTTGAACCTCGGGTTAGAGAACACCAAGATAATCTCTTGTAGCATCATAGGGCACTGTGCAAAGCGCCCCCTCCGTTCTTGCGGGTTGACATTGTACGCTGCCTGCTTGCCTTGGGGTCCTTCTTTGGAGATAGTGGCGGCATTTCTGCCCTGTTGGTAACTTAGAGGCCCCTGCCGGGGCTGACTGCAAATCGCGCGCCTTTGGCCTTTCTCACAACTCAGCAACAGCTGTGTTTAATGTACGCAAGTATTGCTCAAGGTAATAAGAACATCCAACGCTGCTTTCCGCTTCTGGAAGCGGGGTTTACATTTGGTGGTTGGAAGGTGGTTGCTCATGCGTTGCGATGCGCATCTCTCTGGCTCCCTGCATCCCTGCTGGGCATCCTTACATGCTTAGACTCTGCACACACTGCACGTGCCATGCTGTGTGAGTACCGCCCAGGCCACAGCTCACACCTCCACGGCGTGCTGCTGCTAACTGAACGCATGCAGGGCAGCCTCAGGCCATTACGCAGCCTGTCAAACGCTATAGATGCCTGTCAGGTTCGCACTTAAGCCGTCTGGTGGGTTGAACTGCACCCACTTGTTATCGCCACACTGCAGGGCGCACAGGTCCCAGTTGACCTGTGTGCAGGTGCACAGGCACAAGCTATTTTGTCACTTTTGTGGCACGGGGCAAACTCATTGTGCAACGAGCACGTGCTATGCACGCAGCATATGCCCCTGTGCAAAGGATGGCCGAACACACACAGCAACAGACTCCGCCAGCTGTTGGCACGTCCCTCGACCATGGCAATGTGCAAAACCAGATCCACTGGGTACCTAGATGTTTGGCTAATGACTGTCAGGCCCCGGTATGCAGAATCATCGGTGTAAAGCCGTGTTATTAATATTATTAGATCCACCAGGGTCAAACAATCAGCAGTCACCTGGATGGCCCTGCCAAAGAGCCGTGCTTTGAGCGCACACATGGTCATCTCAAACGCACGCCCATGTGGCCTCGACCACCAGAACAGCCGCCAGATGCACCTGTGGCAGCAGTCGGTGGCAGCAGCAGCAGCAGCAGCGACTCCTTGGGACCCATGTGTGACATCTGCACCCCTTTTTGCTTGGGGGGGGGGGGGGGGATGGGTCAGCCCCACCACCCTGACTAGATACTACATCACAAGTTTCACAACACAGTCAGGTGATGGACCGAGACATGTGACTGTGTGATGTGACATCTGAATGTGTTGCTGATGAGTGTGCGTTCCCACAGTTCCCCCCTCCTGGGGCTTGCGCAACCCTGTGTCTGTTGCACAAGGTGTCAGGTAACACGCAGCCAGCAGCCACCATGCTCCATAGAACCCCATGCCCACACAACCACCCCACCCCTCCCAGCACAAAAACGCGCACCCTCTCCCGCGCACCCCCCGCTCCTCTATTTGCAACACCATGCGCCCAAAGGACTAATGACCGTCAGGCTCCGGCATGCAGAAACATCTGCGAAACGCCGTGCTATTATTACTCTTATGCGCCCAAACCCCAGCCCCATTTGCAGCCCCCACTCACTTGAGGTTCTTCTGCATGATGGGCACACGCCCCTTGCGCACAAACTTGTGCAAGATCTCAGGGATACGATGCTGCAGCGCACGCACAGGTGAGCAAGTAAAGATGCGGGAACTGAAGATGACATGCCGCCAATGGGCCCTTGACTGGCTTACGGTGTAACAACAACAACAACAAAACAAGCAAGTGGTCAGCAGTGCAACAACCACATGTTGCGCTGGTGCGTCAAAGGGTAGACACAGCTTTGAGGTCCCTACCCCATCTGCGTCCGCACACCATGGCATGCTTCGTTTGCAGAGAGCATCATCAAACATCATAAGGCAGTGCTACGGCTCCGTCTTCAGGTTAACCAGATTGATACAAATAATGCTGAAGTCCTAGTTGATAACCTTTCTATGTTGTAGTTGGACAGCACTCACGATGTGCATCATCGGCAGGCGGACAGCAAAGTCCTTAAGAGGCAACTCATCCTCCCAGTCCACCTTAATACCATCCTGTGCGGCAGAGGGAGGTGCAGTGCCTTATTATAAGGCTAGGAAAACCTGACCTTGAAGTATCCGTTGATAGTCGGACCTGTCTGCGTAGTGCAGAGGGAACAGGCTGGCCATGGGGGCTTGAATTTAAACCCCTCGGGTGCGGCCCAAATGGGAGAAGAACACCATCTGGACGAGCACTGAAGGCTGCGCCTGTGTGTACAGCAGCGCTGCATGATGCAAACTGACCGACTGACTGACTGACTGACCGACTGACTGGC
The DNA here is from genome assembly GCA_004335575.1 of Haematococcus sp. NG2. Taxonomy (NCBI): domain Eukaryota; kingdom Viridiplantae; phylum Chlorophyta; class Chlorophyceae; order Chlamydomonadales; family Haematococcaceae; genus Haematococcus; species Haematococcus sp. NG2. Next base: position 211,200 of record QAXD01000174.1, read on the forward strand.
TGCAAAAGCGGTGCGCAGCCCTATGAACTCGGTGTGCACTGAGCAGTGTGGCCGGACATGTGCTGCACATCCAAAAACCCAAAACCCAAAACCCTGAACCCTAAACCCTGACCCTAAACCCTGAACCTTGAACCCTAACGCACCGACATGATGACGGGGATGCAGCCGCGTGTGATGGCGGTCTTGACGCGAGCACCCCACCCCCAGCCAGGCGGTGACAGGCAGAAAGTGGTGCCTGCCATGATGCCCCAGTCTGCAGGTGGGGGCGGTCCAGAATAGGAAATGCGTGTGCATGGGAGGTGGTCCAGAATTGGACATGCGTGTGCATGGGAGGTGGTTCAAATCAGGCAACACATGTGTGCGGATCTGGACTCGATCTGACCATTCCAGGCGCAGCCTGCACGCAAGACCCATGGCTGCTGATGACCCCAACAAGCAAACAATTACTTCCAGATCATAGCTCCACGCCTGCTGGTGCTGCTACTGATGAAATGGTACTGATGCACTGGTCCTGATGAACGAACACGCACGGTGCATTCAGGGCTGCAACTCCAAGGGTGTGAGTGCTGGCAGTCATGGTCATGACGCGCACTGCATCATGACACCAACTACACATCATGAATTCATGATGAAACTCACACTCAGGCACCATCTTATACATGACTGTCACCTCGGGGTGGTTGTCATACAGCCTGTATGCACCAAGCAGTACAGTGTACATCAAGCAGTACAGTGTGCACAACATGTATGCCCAGGTCCTGAATGGGCATGCAGTATGATGTAGTATGGAATGCAGTATGCATGGCTGCCCGAACCGTTGCTCAAGCTGCTAGCCCCGCTCTTGCACAGGAGCAGGCGTGCTTGCACCAGTGCAAGCATGTGCACCATGACATGCTGAACACGACATGACATGCTGAGCGAGCAACAACAATCTGACGGAAGATTACGCGCACCGCGCAAACGTTTGGCGGATGCCGAACGAATAGCCTGCGTCAGCCTCCGGGTTCTCTGGCTGTGTGAGGTGTGTCTGGTTCACACCGCCCCCAAACATCACCAGCTTGGTGTAGGGTGTCTATAGCCAGGACGTGTGCAAACGTAACCCCAGTTAAACCCCGACACACTGTGCACATGCCAGGATGTTGCGCGTGTGTCAAGGAGACTCACATGAAACTCCACCCCCTGGTCTGCAGGCTGCCAGGCAGGAACCCTTCTAAGAGCAGGGTACAGCACTGAGCACATGCAACGCATAGAATTGCCATGCAGGACACGAGGTCGCGACGAACCCCTCGAGCTACACAGCTCATGGGCATTGAAAGCAGAGCACCCAATGCAAGCACCACCTGACCGGCGCACCCTCTTATAATAACAGCAAGTCAATGCCCCGCAGCAGTGAGCAGCACCACCAGCAGCCTGAAGATAACCATCCCAGCAATCCCTAGAAGTATACGGGCGTAGCCCACAGCAGCAGTAGCAACACCACCAACACCCACACCACCACCCCCACAACCCCCAGCACCACAAACCAAACCAATCTTTGTAGACATGCAAGCAATAGCAGCAGTTGCAGCAGCAGCAGTAGCAGCAGTAGCAGCAGCAGCTCACCTTGTCCAGCTCAGGGTTGAGGTAGCGTGAGGTGGACTCCTTCTCACTCGACATGGTGGGAACCACCTGCAGTGGTGCGTGAAGAACAGTATGAAGAACAGCGTGAAGAACAGTGTGGTGGGAGAGTAGTGTGAGCAAGTGTGAGAAGGGGAGGACGGGAAACGTCAGTGTCTCTGTGCATGGCTTGTGTTGCCTGCGGGCCCAGCATGTTGCAGCACCGACAGCCCTGTGAACCCTCAGCCCTTGTTCCACACACGGCTCCAAGTACATACATTCATGGTACCCAGAACACTGTGCACATTAGCCTTAGTGTAGGAACACTGTGCACATTAGCCTTAGCACATAAGCCTTTGTGTAGGAACAGTGTGCACATTAGCCTTAGTGTACCACATGTTGGAGTACCGAACATATACTCACATCCGGCTGCTGGTGCATCCCTAGCGGTACATGCTCCAACACCACTCCAACTCACCAGATCCTTCCCCCTCAGGTAGCACGGCCATGGCAGTGACTTTCCCTGCTCCCAGAACTCTGCCATCTTGAACAGCTGGTCGCAGCTGTCCCCCCACTTATCCACCACCCAGCAGGGGTTGTCAAAGTAAACGCCCGTGACTTTGCCCCAGTGCTCCATGATGATGGAGTGCTTGATGTGCGCACGCAGGTCCTGTGGGGCAGGCAGGAAGCAGAACGTGCAAGCATGGGGTGAAGCGGCCCACGTGGGCTGGTGTGTCTGCAGCATGTGGGCTGGCGGGCACAGCATGGAGCATGGGAGCATGAAGCATGGGATAGCATGGAGCATGGGAGCATGGGACAGGCATGTTATGGGTGTGCATGAAAGATGTGAGCTCAGGCGCAGGGTTCAGGCTTCAGGGTTTAGGCTTCAGGGTTTAGGGTTCAGGGGTTAGGGTTTAAGGCTTAGGGAACTGAAGACATGGACAGTTGGACACAACGCCTGAGCAGGACGCACACACTCAAGCCTTGCACAGGCCTGGAAGACCTGGAAAGGGAAGGATGCTCCGGCAGGGGCAGCTGTCTGTCACGACAACTCACCCCCTCACACAGCCCATGGTCGTGGGTCAGTAGGAAGATGTGGTCCTTGCCGCCATTGCGGTCCCACCAAGGCCCCAACGACTTCATCTCAGCAACGAGCTGCGGCAGCATACATACACAGCAACAAGGAGCCGTGTTATTATTACTATTATTATTAACAAGGAGCATCAGGTCATGCCTGTGGCATCCTGTGGGCCTGAGGCAGAGATGAGGTGGATACAGCAGCCCTGTGGCATGGCGTCTAGCGCACAGTGTGAGGTCGTGCACAGGAGAGCTGGGTGCATGCGCAGGCCTGTGGCATGGCGTCTAGCACAGTGTGAGGTCGTGCACAGGAGAGCTGGGTGCATGCGCAGGCCTGTGGCATGGCGTCTAGCACCGTGTGAGGTCGTGCACAGGAGAGCTGGGTGCATGCGCCCCTAAACCCTAAACCCTAAGCCCTAAACCCTAAACAGGCAGGCATGAGGACCGACCTGTGCAATGTCGCGCGTGTCGGAGTGGTACAGCCTGCAAGAGCACCACCATCAACATCATCATCATTGTTGTTATTCATTGTTGTTATTCATTGTTGCTATATCATCATCACCGTTGTTGTTATTGTTGTCACATTCAGCCTCAGGCGCCAGTGAAGGCCCTCGGGGCACGCGGATCATTTCCATCCATCATGCATGCTATCACCATTACTGCACGGCTTTGCACAGTTAACTGCGATGCTGCACCATGTGGGGTTGGCAGTGTGTGACAGCCACTGAGGGTGCTCTTGCACCTCGTGGTGCATTGAGGCACATGGTGGATTGTGGCACAAAGCCTCTTAAGCAAGGTGTTGGAGTACATATACTCCACATCTGGCTGCTGGTGCATCCGTAGCGCTAGGGATGCACCAGCAGCCAGATGTGGAGTATATGTACTCCAACAAAAGGGTGGCAGAAGATCAGCTGCTTCACATGGGGCAATGGCGAAGCCACCCAGAAGTCACTGCTGTCAGGGCGGGCGTCTCGTTGGTGCTTGGCTGGCAAGCTGCGCGGCGCTTGCCCTTGTGCAGGCCCAAGGGCCATGCGCACCAGTGGAATCTTATGGTGTTTGCTCATGGCCTTGCACCAGTGCCACGCACCAAGCATACACAAAGAAATAGTCTGCGTCCTTGGGGTCCTTGGTGACATATGGGCTGGCAAGCAGCTGCACAGGAAAGGTCTGTGTGGGAGGGGTGCAAAGAGGAGGCGTAGAGCACACAGTGTGACCACAAGTGCATGTGATGGTGGTGTGTGTGGAAAGGCAACATGCAGGTTGTAACATCAGGAAAGGCATGAGTCCATGCAAGCATGCGCATGGTGTCCGGCCCATGCAATTGATGACCATGTCACTGCACCATGTAGCACGGCCCCTCACCATCTCAAGCCCATAAAGGCTGGTGTGCTGCCATACCCAAGCTTCTCTGCTGGTCCTGAAGCGCTCGCTGATGTTATAGACATATATCTTTACGGATCTGGAGCCGTCCATGGGAAGAGGTTTCTTATTTTCCCCAAGCCCAAACAGGGCACTGACATGCGCGAACCACAGACAATATAAAAACAGGCAGACCGGCACATGCCCGGCACAAGCGCCCATTGGTAGTTCCAGATGCTATAACATTTCCTTCTACCAGTCTTTCCGAGCTATCCGGGCAACCTATCCGGGCAACGGACTGAGAGTATTCTATGGTTGCAGTGCAGCGCGACGTATGATAAGTCGGCAGTATATTTCCAACCAAAAAAGTGTCCAAATTGAAAGTGAAATTACTGGTAAACCCTATACCCTCGACTGTTTCAACTCATGTCAGCAAGAGCACAGGTACTTCATTCCAAGTGTGTGCCTGACTGGATGATCACTAGTAACACAATGCGTGCTGCGTATGGCCGCGGTATGTTCATTCCTGCTTCCCAGGCTCTATAGCTTCATTACTGCTTCTCAGACTCGAAGCGCTGACAGCCAAGCCGCATGTGCTGCGCTGCGCGCGCGCCCCTGCGGCCTGACCTCTTAGTGGTCACCTACCCGTTTGCCACCTGCCGGTCTGTCCACATTGGTGTATGACCCTGCGCGCCGCCCACATACCGGTCCCCACCCCAGTAGCCCAGCCGTTCACAAACAGCTAGTCATGGTTGATATCAGCTGCACTTAACAGGTCATCGCAACGCACAAAGGGCAGGGTACTGTGTGACACTTGCCCAGCCCGCCCTGCTGTGTCATCCCACTACTCCTCAGGCTAGGAAGTGCGGTCATATATAGCCCCTGGCCTGAGTTTTCTGTGATGCGTACAACCAGCCCCACCTTCACCCTGTTCGTGCGGGGTATACCATAGTATGTAACTGGTAACAGGGCAACTGGGCACACTCATCGCCGACTAGTTGGCCAGCCCCAACTGTTGCCGTGCCCCCCCCCCCACACACACACACACACACGCCACCACACCACCCCAAAAACAGTTGTGCCTAAATGCGTGCTGATTGAAAGCAACACGCCTTGTGTGTGCATGGTATGCTTTCTTATGCATCGCCACGCCTGGCCCTTTTGAACGATTTCATGCTCTCCATATGCTCTTTGATCACGTGCACCAAGCGGCGGATGATGGGCAGCACTGCCTGGCTCGCAGCTGCTGCCTTGATGCCCTTGTGCAGGGGGGCGTACTCTGTGAACTCTCTGAGGCACTTGTCCTCTGGTGTATACTTGTAGAAGGTGTAAGTGGTCCCATTGGACAGGATGCCAAAGGAGGGCACCTGCATCACAAACCACAGCCCAGACTCATGTTTGGCACCCATGCATGTTCTCACACCAAGCACGCGGTTCTGGCAGTACATCTCCATGTAGGATCCATGCACAATGTGCAATCCTGGCGAAAGGTTTGTAACCCCCTTGCGCATAGCACACGTTTCTATTGAGGGCGCGCAGGCATGACACTTGTTTAACCTTGCAGGCTACCTAGCCACGCTATACAGCAAAGCTGTCAGCATGTCAGCAGAGCATGAGCGTGTTGTGGACATCACCCCAAATTGGCATGTCAACATGCAGCTGCACAGGGTAATGCTGCTAATGCACGCAACAATCACTGGCAGCTGTCAGCCACATCGCAAGCACAGCAATGCCCACCTTTTTGAAACCGCCCTCATCATCATACTTGCGCTTGCCCACATGCATGCGCTGGTAGTACTGCTCGCGTGCTGCTCGCATCTGTGCAGCAAGCTGCCCTAAGTGCTCGCCCATCGTCGCATGTACCTTGCTCTGCGTGCGGCATGATACGACCACATGCAACTGAGTGCTCATCGGGTGGCATGCCACAAGCACTTTCTGCAGTGCACTGTTGCGGCTTGTTGCCAAAAGAATGCTGCGGCCTGCCACAAGAGTTGACGGGCGGTACGAGGTGGTGAGTACGGGCATATCAGCATGAGCATTCTCCAGCTGCGCACTGTGATAAATGTTTGCTCACACAGGCTGGTATGTGGGTGGAAAACCCTGGCTGTGAACGTGGCCCCACTGTTGCATCGTCATGAAGCATCGCTGCAACAGGCTGTTGTTACCTATCCTAACAGTGGGCGGTGCACTATGCAAATAGGCCACCATACTGTAGCAAAAGGCAGCTCCTGCAATAATGGCAGGCCCTCAATGCTGCTCACCAGCAGGAAAACACAAACCGCTTCCTCAAAGGTCATTCATCTGACTTACCTCAAGCACCACAATGAAGAAACCATCGTACTGAATGGTGAAATCGACGCTCCCCTTACCCAATGCACCGGTCACACTGCGTTCTACATCCACAGTCACACCGTCCCCTGCAACCAGGTAATGGGCACACTCACTTTCAGTTGTTACGAACAACAGAAACAGGACCGCCTCAGCGGCTGCATCATTCAACCCTGACAGTGGAGCATCGCTCTGGCTGCAGCAGAGGCTGCGTCAGAGCAGAGTGTGGCAGAGGTAAGTGATTCGGTGCTGGAGTGCAGCAGCGCCACCACCAGCTTTAAGGGCCCCAAGTAGCTAGGCAGCGTGCCTGATTTGTGCCAATGTGACAAGCAAGGCATACCTGCAAGTGCTGCTGCGGCATAGACGACAGGGCTGATGAACTCCCTCTTGCAGGCTGTCCTGCTGAACTTGTATGGATCAGTCTTGAGGCACCCCAGGGCTAACTGCTGGCCAACTAGTGTGATGATGTCCCCTTGCTCCTCCGCCATACACGCCGTCAGCTTTGGATCCTCCAGGGCAGCATCGGCCTCATACTCCGCCATGGGGAAATGGGAGGCATCTTCTTCAGAGTGCATGGTGGCTGTGCCGAGCACGCCCCAGGCCTCAGACATCTCAAAGCTCGAGAATGGCTTGCAGATACTGGCGACCTGGGAATGACCAGGACCACACATGGCAGTGACGGGCGCAACACATGCAGCAGGGAGCGAGCCGCCTGGTTACTTGCTCATCAAGGGCACATTTAGCATGGCTCAGCTCATCATGCTGATGCAGGTAGAGGTCAACCAGCGTGCCAGCAACAACTAGTGTGCCTATGCCATTGCCTATCGCCTATTCAGACCCCTGGTTGGCTGCATCATGGCTGTCTTTCCCAATGCGTATACTGCCGCTCGCCACACCAAAGACGATAGGTAGGCTGCAGCTAGCCACACCGCTTCTTACCTGCAGTGTGGTCATCATTGTGATTATCTCTCCAATCATTGAGCTCTCCACAGTCATCCTCACAGAGCCCGGCCACAGTGGCTTAGAGAGCTCGAGCTCGCCGTCCAGCAGAGAAAACGCCTCGACCTCCAACTCTGTAAACACTTCCTCTACCCTCCGGCACAGCTCCTGCCATGATGGCATGCGAGTGAAGGTCACCGTCTGCTCCTCCGTGCCGTGCTTGAAGGTGATCAGCATTGGCTTTCCTGCCGGGGTGGTCACGGCAGGCGGGCACAGAATGAGTGAATGAATGAATGGATGATTGGATGCATGGATGAATGAATGAATGAATGAATGAATGAATGAATGTATAAATGAATGAATGAGTGAAGGTTGTTACACTGGAGTGAAAGGGAGGAGAGGGTGAGGGTGTAAGGAGCTGCAACACCACACATCATGCAACGAACATGATGTTCAGATGCCGCACGGTGGGTGCACAACAGGTCAGCGAGCGGGGCACACATGAATGAATGAAGGTCGTTACACTGGAGGGACAGGGAGGAGTACACATGAGAGTGGGGAGGCATGTGTGAGGAGTGAGCGCGGTCCCAACCTGTGCACTGTGCACTGTGCGCACCCCTGCCTTGCCCCTAAACCCTAAACCCTAAACCTTAAACCCTAAACCCTAAACCCTAAACCCTAAACCCTGCCCCTGCCCTTCAGCTGGCCGTTCATCCTGGGAAACCCTCAACACCACAAACAACCCAAGTACCACTGCCGCGGCCATCCCTTGCCCTTGTGCTTGGCCCTCTTATGTGCCTTCTTAGCCTTAGCTGCTGCCTTTTTCGCCTCTGCTGCTGCCTTCTTAGCCTTAGCTGCTGCCTGTTCTTAGCCTCAGCTGCTGCCTTCTTCTCCCACTCTCTCACCTGGGCCCGTCACCCGTAGCGCCGTTGCCGGCGTGTTGGCCTGGAAGTAGTGTCCGTCCCTACCCAGCTGGATGGGCACGTAAGCTTGCCGGGTTTCCTCCCAGATCTCTAGGGCGGTGAGATGGAGCTCGGTGAGGGTGGACTTGGGGCCCAGGTAACCCTCTCCCTGCGCATCATACTCTGGGCGGCACACAGCAGATGCACGTGCCACTTGTAAGCTCAGCTGCCATGGGCCATGCGCAGCCTTGTTCACATCAGATTGCACGAAGGATCACTGGATCATGACGCACCAGCTTGCTCACGACATGTACATGCCCGCCTAACCCATGCAGCACAAGCTGGCGTACCCAACAGTGCGAATGGAGTGGGGTTGAAGCCCTCCTTATACAGGTACAAGTAGCCCTTATCCATCCTAAATGCACAGCAGGCACACACAGCGCAGCAGGGTTGTTGGCTAGTGCCAGAGTAGCAGTGCGAATATATATAGATATATATAGAAATATATAGAAGATATATATATAGATAGATATTATATATATAGGTATATATTAATATATATTAATGTAGAGTAGCAGTGCGAATGCGGCCATGTGGTGTATGCGCGCATAGGGTGCCATGGGACAGCTGTACCTGCATTCTGTGATTTGTTTAGGGTTTAGGGTCAAGGGTTTTAGGGTTTTAGGGTTTAAGGGTTTGGGTTTCGGGTTTGGGTGCGCCACTGACCCGGCCAATGCCCTTGCATCGATGCACTGTGGGGAAACCTGACAGCCCCACACACAACACAGGTTCTCAGGCCATGCTATACTCATGCTATACCCATGCTATACCCATACTCATGCTACTCTTCACACCTAGCGCTGCCAGCATCAGCTGATGCTGCTCCTGCTTGGGGTCATGGACTCTCATGCAACGTGAGTTATGTTACTAGCATGTGCCATGTCATAGCCCATGTGCCTGCCGCATGCTGTTGCTGACTGGGAGGAGTGGCACCTGGATACCTGCCTCCCTGGATGCTGCCGGTGGCCCGGCCACACACAGAGCATCACATCCCGTGTGCGCAGGGTACCCAGGCCGGGCACGCGTGCATGTTGTGGCAGCTGTGCAACGTATGGGTTGCAACACATAGCTGTGCAACCCATAGCAGCCAGGTGTGCGGCCCATGGGGTGCCGCTCTGTATAAGTCATGCCCCCGCCCAAACATGCAGCATGCACCATGGCGCAACAACTGTGGCTTCAGGCTGCCTGAAAGGTTCGCGGGTGCAATCACGAACAAATAAATCTCGGGCATTTGGAAAGTCCGCGACGTGCAAACTTCGGCACAGCCCATGCTACCGCCAAGGACAGCCAACCACTGATATTGAAACATACCTGGCTAGGCCTTGGTCGGGTAGCGCTCTAGGTCGCCAACATGACGCTTCTCGGGTGGTTTAACGGCGAGTCCAATGCAGTGTCACCAGCGAGCTTCGCACAGGGGATGCTGCTGGTGCTTATTCTTGTCTGCAAGGCAGTGAAGTGTATTTTCTACGGAAAAGATACAGGTGGAGGTGCAGGTGCAAGAAACGCCGCCCGGATCCTCGTGGTTCGGGTGTCATACCATCTGCTGATATGCCATCAGCTCATCACACCTGCTACTGCCACTGTACAGCAGTACAGCTGGGTGTAGTGAGTGTGAGGCTCGATGCCCCATCCAAGAACACTTGCTCCAAGATTTCACTCTGGCCTGCCCTCTATTGCAGTACTCAAGTACTTTGATGCCTGCACTCTGCGCTTTCACCTGCACGGCAACTGTATGACACCTCATGAGTAGCGCACGTACCGGGCATTCGTACTGTACATAACTTGCAGCAGCTGCAGCATTCAACTGGAGCACAAAATCTCAGGCTGCATTCAGGCGCCAGCAGGGTCATGGAGCACCTGGGCGCAACGGGGGCCGAGAGGTTAATGCGCACGCTGCAGCAGCATGGCTTGCGCGTGTGTTTTGCAAACCCAGGCACCACAGAGGTGAGCAGGCTGCCTGGTGGGCATCATATTCATGTCTGGTGGGCATCATATTCATTTCTGGTGGGCATCATATTCATATCTCGTCAAGTGTTAACGACCTTCATTCATTCACATTCAGCAGCTGTCAGGCTCCGGCATGCCGAAACATCTTTGAAAAGCCGTGTTATTACTATTCTTATTATTAGCTGTGTGTGATGAACAGAGCTTGCCGCTGCTGCGGGCGTGCACAGGTAGCTGCAGGCCAGTTGGGCAGTCCAAGAAATGGGAGCCCCAGGGCTGTGCCTTTTTGCTGTCCTTGGAATACCCCCCACACACACACACATGCTGCATGCTGCCCAATGGCCATGCCTGGTTGAGTGCAGTACCAGAGGTTTTGCTTCGTTGCACGTGCGTACCAGCAGTCCAAGTGGCAGCTGCATCGGGTCGCCAGCAATACCATGACAGTGATGTGGTGTGATGTGTGATGTCCGTGATAGCTCCAGTCCGCATTGGTCCCGCTCCGGCAATCAAGCAGCTGGGGGGTGTGATACGCCACTACTATCTGTCTGACTGGTTATGATGTATTGGTATGATACCAGTCACATCTTGTCTTGCTGCTGCTGCTGTTGTTGTTACACCGCAAGCCAGTCAAGGGCCCATTGGCGACGTCATGTATCGCGTGGCAGGTTAACATGTGCATGATGTAACACATGTTGGGTGCAGATGTGGCTGGTCTCGGCCCTGGACACCCTGGCCACCAGCCAGCCCCAGGAGACGCACCAGGCAGCAGGAGAGGCCCCGGGCGCAGCAGGGGGTGGTGCAGGCACGCGCGCAGTGCTGGGGCTGCATGAGACGGTGTGTACAGGGGCAGCGGACGGGTACGCACGCATGGCACGGGCACCTGCCGCGGTGCTGCTTCACCTGGGGCCTGGGCTGGCCAATGGTTTGGCCAACCTGCATAACGCGCGGCGGGCGCGCAGCCCGGTGGTGTGCCTCGTGGGAGACATGGTGCGTGCGGGCTGCTCACTCAAACCGCTCACTCACTCACTCACTCACGCACTCACTCACTCACTCACTCACTGTGCCTCGTCGGTGACATGGTGCGTGCCGGCTGCTGATGCGTGCCGGTTGCTGATGCGTGCCGGCTGCTGATGCGTGCCGGCTGCTGATGCGCGCGGGCTGCTAATGCGTGCGGGCTGCTCATGTGTGCGGGCTGCTCATTACTCAAACCACTCACACACTCACTCACTCACCCACTCATTTACTCACTGTGCCTCGTGGGTGACATGGTGCGGCCGGGTTGGTCATGTATGCGGGCTGTTTGCGGGCTGCTCATGTGTGCGGGCTGATCATTACTCAAACCACTCACACACTCACTCACTCACTCACTCACTCACTCACTCACTCACTCACCCACTCACTCACATTAACCGCGCAAAGCCGTGCAATGGTAACGCATGGTGATGATGTCATGCCGCCTGTGTGTCCTTTTTTCACCTGTCCTTTCTGCTCGTGCCCAAGCTCGCAGGCATCATGGCACATCGCCGCTGATCCCTTGCTGAAGATGGACATCCAGGCCCTCGCACGCACCGTCTCATGCGCCGTGGCCACACCCGCCACAGCCTCAAGGCCTGCACCAGCTGCCACCCCGCCAGTTGCTTCAGTATCATCACTGCACACAGCAGCGGGGGGGCCTGATGGGGGAGATTGGGCTAGGTGCCTGCCTGAGGCGGTGTGGCGTGCTCTCCATGGGTGCAGGGACAGTAATAATAACACGGCGTTTCACAGTGCTGCCGATCGTTTGGTCGGAGCAGCTGATTCCAATTTGGTCGGAGCAGCTGACGCCACGCTTGATGTGAAAGCCAGGGAGCAAGGCCCCAGCGGCCCCTGGCATGTGGCGGCTGGTGTGTCAGACAGCCGGGTGGTCACACTTGTAGTGCCCCATGACCTCAGCTGGGAGGCGGTACACCGTCCCGCAGGTGCGGGCAGTACAGCTGGCAGTACAGCTGCTGGCAGTACAGCTGGCAGCGGCAGCCCACCACCGCCCAAACATGGGCCGGCACATGCGCAGCCTCCTGGGCCCTTGGACACGTCCACTGGCCGGCTGACAGCCGCTGCGCAGCGCTTTGTGCGCGACTGCGCTGCTGCAATCAGGGGGTTACCCAGGGGGAGAGTGGCGTTGTACTTGGGTGGCGAGGCGCTGCTGGCCGCAGGTGCGCATCCGCGGTTCTCATCTAATAACAATAATAATAGGAATACTATAACGATAACAATAATCATCTAGTCTCATCTAATAATGGTTCATCTAATGGCTGAAGGGTCACACCGCGAGCTTTAAAGGTTCCCATTTACTGTAATGGTTGATGAGGTTCGCATCTGGAAGGTGCTCACGTCAAGGTTCCTGGTTATGTGTTCCCATCTGAAGATGATCAATGTATCATCTCAAGGTGACATCTAAAGGTATCCATCACAGCGACACATTTGAGCTGGTGATGTGAATGGTGATGGACGATGTGATGGTCGGCCTTTAGCTGCCTGCCCTCCTGCCGGTGCGACCCCCACCCCACCCCACCCCACCCCATCCCACCTGATGTGTGTCTACTGGTGGGAATACCTGCTGAGCAGGACTTGGGGCACCCCAGGGACACCCCTCCCTCAACACACGCCCGGCATGAGGGCGTAGACTTACTTACTTACCTGATGTGTATGTGCCAGCAGGTGGTGCACTGGCCCAAGCCGGGCACATTGCTGCGGGCTGTGGGGCCTCCCTGCTGTGTGAGAACGCATTTGCACGACTGGACCGGGGGGTGGGGCTGCCATGCCCACGCCGCCTGCCTTACTTCCCGCAGGAGGCTGCACAGTGAGTGATGGGGGTGTGATGGGAGTGTGCTGGGAGTGTGATGGGAGTCTGGCAGCTGCCTTGGGCATGTCGCAGACTTGTGACAGGGTGTCAAGTGTAACAGATCCTGTGCCTGCTGCGGGGCGGTTGCTGAGTTGCGCCTGACTGGACTGAATCGACTTGCCCCTGCTTGCCTCCGCATTTGACTCCCTCACTCCTACCTAACCCTCAACCGTTGATAATCTTAAAACCCTAAACCCTAAATCATGTACCCTAAACTCCACATGACTGGGTTGACTTGGGTGGACTTGCTGCTGTACTGCTGTACTGCTGTGCCTGTCCCAGGGAGCTCGGGCGGTACAGTCTGCTGGTAGTTGTGGACGCGCGCCTGCCGGTGGCCAACTTTGGCTACAAGTGGGTGTGACAGTGTGACCTGAGCTGGTGATTCGGCACTGCGAGGAACCCTGTGAATGAGCTGGGGTGGCTCATGCTTGTTGTGTAATAATATTAATAACACAGCGTTTCACATCTATGACGTCTGTGAAACGCCGCGTTATTATTTGTGTTATCACAGCGTTTCACAGATGTTCCTGCATGCCAGAGCCTCACGTGTTTGTTGTGTGTTATTGTGAAATGCACCCGTGGCTGTGCCATCCACATGACACACAGGGATGGGCCAAGCGCCCTGGTGCCCCGGACCCCGCTGTATTATTACTTTTATTGCTGTTGTTCTTAGTATGATGATTTTGCGCCATGACGTGCAGGGATGGGCCAAGCGCCCTGGTGCCCCAGAGCCTGCTGGACGCTGATGCGGTGTGGGAGTTGGACACGTCAGGGCAGGCAGGCGCAGCAGCTGCCTTGCTGGATGCGCTGGCCCAGGAGTTGGGTGTGGGGCTGGGGCAGCCAAGGGCAGTGACACCTGGCGTCAACTGTGGGGGCTTGTTCCCAGCCGCGTCGAGGCCTGTGTTGCCCCCTGCAGGTGTGTATGCCCTCGAATGCCTCATATGCAATACAAACAATAATAACACGGCGTTTCACAGATGTTTCTGCATGCCGGAGCCTGACAGTCATAAGCCAAACATCCATATGCCTAGGAAATAGCATATCATATGCAATGTATGGAAATGGGATACATTATGGGAAATGGCATACATCATTCATGTGGATGGTGCAGTACTGTTGTGTGAACCATGCATGATGATAGCACATGTCGCATGTGCTGGGGCGCTGGCGGCCGGTTGTTTGAATGTACTAATCGTTCCAAATGCTGTGATAATAATGATGAGAATGTTACAATGTTGTCATGACCTCCTGCGCCCCTCCTGTGTTCCTGGTCCCTTGCACGCGCAGACACCCGGCTGAGCCCAGCTGGCCTGTGCACAGTGGTGGCTGCTCTACAGCCGGAGGGCTGTGTGGTGGTGGATGAGTCACTCACCAGTGGGGGTCCCTACTGGGAGCTGTCCAAGGTAGGGACCTGTGACATCTATGTGTGATACTGTGATCTCATTATGACCTCGGTGTGATCCCGGTTGCCTGTGGTGGCAACGTGGCTGTGCACCGCCCCATCCGTTGCCTGTGGTGGCAACGTGACTGTGCACCGCCCCATCCATTGCCTGTGGTGGCAACGTGGCTGTGCACCGCCCCATCCGTTGCCTGTGGTGGCAACGTGGCTGTGCACCGCACCATCCGTTGCCTGTGGTGGCAACGTGGCTGTGCGCGCAGGGCTGCCCGCGTTTCTCACACTTGGCCCTCACAGGGGGGGCCATTGGCAGCGGCCCACCCCTGGCACTTGGGGCAGCACTGGCTGCGCCGCCAGGCACTGTGGTTATCAACTTACAGGCGGATGGGAGCGCGATGTACTCCCTGCAGGTACGTGCAGTACACACCAGTACACCAGAAGCAGTGGGGTAGTACATGGCAGTACAGGGCAGCGGTACGTTCAGTACACAACAGTACACCAGAAGCAGTGGGGTAGTACATGGCAGTACAGGGCAGCAGTAGCAGTAGCAGCCGCAGCATGTGCACTTGGCAAACAGGTGTGCAGAGATGTTCGTACTGGTCTCGTAACACAGCAACCGTGCACGGAAGGTTGTTGGAGAGGGTCAAATGGGCATCAGCATGGTTGGGCGTCACGGATGGTTGTTGGAGAGGGTCGAATGGGCATCAGCAAGGCTGGGTGTCTTCACGTGAAAATGGCTGCCATGTGCATCTGTTGTGTGCAGGCGCTGTGGAGCCAGGCACGTGAAGGTGTGCATGTGGTCACCATCATTTGTTCAAACCGCAGCTACGCAATCCTCAAGGTGGGTGTGCGGCCTGTTCTCAGCTGCGCCTGTTAGCACCCTTTGCTGATATACGGTAAGTGCTGGTTAGCCTTTTTCATTCTAATAACTCAGGGTTGTAATTTAGGAGGATGTTGAAGCCATGAAGTAGCAATGAAAAATGGGTTGAACTAAGCGATGAGTGGTGAATTTGAAAGCCGTAGTAGACCCAGCCGTGCATGTTGAGTTGCGTCAAGTGCATCATGGACAAACTGTGCCAGGATGCAGCCTGGACGTTGCCACTTGCCACTTGCCACTTGAATGCTTCACCTGCTGTCAGCTGTCGCCTACTGGTGTGAACAGTTGATTGACGTCTCGTCCCACGCAGCAACCACGGCCTTCCCCTTACTGAGCCTGCCAATGAAACATGTGAACACACTTGCACTGCAGCAGGCGCTGCCTGTAACTTGTAGGGCGTGCTTGCAATTCTGTGGCGCAGGTGGAGTGTGCACGGCAGCGGCTACCAGCACCTGGGCCTGTGACTCGTGCTCTCACAGACCTGACCACACCTGCCATCAGCTGGGTTGCGCTTGCTCAGGGCATGGGCGTGCGCGCGTCGAGGGCTGCAACTGTGGGGGAGCTTGCGCAGCAGTTACAGGATGCGCTGGCGCATGGCCAGGGTCCCAGCCTGATTGAGGCAGTGCTGTGATGGTTCAAAGGGCTGCTGGGACCAGCCCGACTGGTGTTGGATCATCTCATACGCTTGGTTGTTCCAGCAGCGACAGATAACACGCAGCAAGGCTGTAACCGGAGCTGAATCCCATACTGTTGCTTGCACTGTGCCCATGGAACTGATTGCATGGATGAATTCCATTGCAGCATTGGTGGCCACTACAACCAGCCGTCTACCACTTATAAACAGTTGTTGAACCTACAGATTGGATAGGCACAGCCAGCAAGAAAGAAGTTGCCACACCCCTCACATTTCTCCTCCGAGAGTTTGGTTGAGCCGGGACTTGCCCAATGAGCATAAGTACGAAGCAAATACAATATTCCAAAGACCCTGAGGAGTTCCTTTCACTGTTTCTTTTGTTGTAGAATAATTGCCACTGCGACGAAAAAGGCGTACCATATGGGGCAGTGCGCCTTGACAGCACACGTATAGACTGTCTTCAGATTTGGGGAAGATTGGGGGCGTTGAAAGGCCAGATTTCCGGTGTTGTCTGGGCAGATGCAGCACACCATACACACGAGGACAGGGCTGCATGTCCGCTCGTCTGCAGCGTTTGGAGCGACCCAACCAAGACCTCAGCACTTTGCAGCAACCAGAATGGTCGCTCGCGTCTACACGGCCAGCCGGCCATCTGCGAACGCGCTTGACTGGAACAGAGATGAAGAAGAGCTCCAGCAGTCCATATCGGCAGCGCGGGAAGCGGTGCTTGAGCAGGTCACGGCATGGAACAGTATGGACGTCGACCTGGGCCGTGCGACAGTGGACCCGCACCGACTATTGATCACTCGCATTATGCACTCCCCACCTGCGGACACCTCAGGATTCAGCATCAACCCTTTGCCCCCAGACACAGTAACCACAGCAATTCACAGCAATCCACCTCAAAGTGGAGCAGCATGTGTCCGGGCACTAGAGGCACCAACTGGGGTCAGCACAGCACAGCACCCGGAGGTGTGCACCTTGCATGCATGCTTGCATGTGCATGGCATGCGAATCGCCACCCATGCAAATGCTGCAGTGCTTTGCAGCATGGCCGCATGCCCCACCTACATGCCCCATTGCTTCCCTTCCAATGCGCACAATCGCATGCATGCAACCTGCCATGCTGGAGCGCCATGCCAGGTGCACCGCCATAATGTGTACGTGCAGGTGTGTGCAGTAGAGCACCCAGGCAGCATCAGCTGCTCAGCCATCTCAGTGCACCGCGACGAAGCCAGCAGGACAGTACAGATCACACTCACAACAAGTGTGAAGCTGGCGGAGGCGCCAGGCAGACTGACTGTCTCAGAGCTGGAACATCTGGGGTATATTGCAGGTGGGTGCATGCATAAATTGCCTAGCAGCAACCGCATGGCACAGCAGCTCATGGCTGCATAACAGCCTACATGCAAGCACAGCGCGGCCCTCAGTATATATGACCCCCTGTTGTACTGCCTAGCGCAGCACGGCAGACACAGTGTGCATGAGAGTATGTGTGGGCGTGTCGACGCAGCAAGCACCATGCCGCATGCTGAGCCGCTGTCGCATGCAGACCCAACGCCAGACCAAACACAGACCAAACGCAGACTGCATGCAGACGGGAACTGCATGGTGATCATTCTATGCACATGGGCCCATGTTGGCTGTGCATGGCAGGCATGCACAAGCTCGCAGACGCGGCGGCCAGCCTCGGCCAGAGGCTACCTGCTAAGGTGGGGGAGCGGCATGCGCACGTGCTGAACATCCTGGAGCATGGCCGCATCATCCGGGCCGACAAGAGCCTGAACCAGTAGGTGACGCCACTCACATGAGACGATACAAAGCGATACAAAGTGTGACTCACGTGGCTGCACAGCCTTCACAGCCTCCACAGTGTTTGAGCATGACAGCTCATGCACCCAAGAGGTATATCGGCTCCACCACCCAACCCACACCCACACACACCCACAATGTTCTTGATTGTAAAGCTGGGTGTAGTTGACATGCCGGTATCCTGTTGCATTTTCCAAGTTACCTGCCACAAATGGGGCCTGGGTTGAGTTACAGAAAGGTTGAGCACGGCTGAGTCACCTGCCACTAATGGGGCCTGGGTTGAGTTACAGAAAGGTTGAGCACGGTTGAGTCACCTGCCACTAATGGGACCTGCCTGTGCTGGCCCACCCTCAGGTTTGGTCACCCCTCATTCAAGATGGAGCTCGAGCTGCCTGGTAGCCACCAGCGGTTGCAGGCACTGTTCAAGCCGTGCGTGGAGGGGCACTGCAATGGGTGGCACAGGTGTGAGGGGAATGGGTGGCACAGGTGTGAGGAAAATGGGTGGCACAGGTGTGAGGAAAATGGGGGTGTGAGGGGGAGGGGAATGGGGGGCCACAATGGAGCACTCGTGGCACAATGGGGCTTGATGGGCAACAGGTGGCATGACGGGGCACAATGGGGCGCAGGTGGCACAATGGAAGGCACATATGTGTGTTGTGGGGCAGGGTGAACAGGGCAAACCTGAACCCTCGACCTGTGGGCTCATCAGACCATCCTGTGGTTGAGCATGCATGCAACACGCATGTGGTGAAACATGCTGCTAAGCAGGCTGATGCGCTTGCGCACGGCGAGTCCATCATGTTCTTTTGGTGCTGCACCGTGCCGTGCAAGACGTTATTGAATGTTGGGCACTCATGCGGACGTGCTGAATGCACCCATTCTTCATGGGTGCTCCCATAATGGGAGCATTGCGGTTGTCCCATGATTTCAAATCCATGTTGGTGTGGCCCCATGTTTCAGGGTGGAGGTGGAGGCAGTGGCCTACCAGCTCAACCGCTTGTTGGGCATGGACTATGTACCGCCTACGGTGTACCGCCCCAAGGCTGACGTGGACTGGCAGCACTTTGAGCTGGGAGGCGTCATCATGTACTGTGAGTGCATACCTGCCGTACTGTACTGTACTGCACTGTACCGCTGTACTGTACTGTACTGTACTGCTGTACTGCACTGTACTGTACCGCTGTACTGCTGTGGTACCGGTGTTGCTGGTGTTGTTGTTGCTGTTGCTTGGGGTTGTTGGGTTGTGAGTTGCTACTGGGGGCGGCAGTGTGTTTGGTCATTGCTGGGCAGGCCTCACGCTGCCAAAGCAGTCGCGGGCAGAAGCAGCGCATATGCATACCTTAGGTTTGTTGAGGCTCACAATCAGCATGGCCCAGGGACATATCCCGTCAGACCGCTGGCCCTACTGGCCAGTCAGACCAATAGCAAACCACCGTACTGCCGTACTGCTGTACTTTTGTACTGATGTACTGATGTGCTTCTGTACTGCTGTACTGCTGTACTGCTGCAGGGGCGGAGAACGCGCATGAGCTCAAGGCGCAGCATGGGTGGGAGTGGGGCCGTGACCGTGATGCAGTGCTGTCGGACGCTCGCATCCTGGACGTGCTCATCCAGGTGAGGGCTGTGTTCTGGGATGAACACACACACATATATAGGGGCCTGCGTTGCATTGGTCATCGGTGCACGGCAGTCTGCTTGCGCGCAGCCTGCTTGCCTGATGCACAATTTCAGATGCACTTCCCTGTGTCACTGTTCCATGCTTGTTTTGAGCGCCAGCCCTGTCCAACACGTGCCCCTTGACTCCCCTGCTGTCTGCTACTGCTTGCTCCAGAACTCGGACCGCCACCACGGCCATTTCCTGTGGGCAGAGCACTGGGCAGCTGGCAAGGTAAGAGTGTACACTGCAGTTGACTCAATTGGATCGCTACGACCTCAGAAAACAATTCACATATTTATCTTTTCTAGCTACTGTCGACCCATGGGTGCAGACCTGCTAGTGATGTTCATGTTCATGTGCATGTCCATGTTACACACGCCTTCAGTCAGTCACGGGCTGATCAGCTGCCCACTCCTGGCTTCTCACACGCTCCTCACACGCTTCTCACACACTCCACTCACATTCCTCACACACTCCCCTCACACTCCTCACACACCCCTCACACACTCCTAATGCTCTTGGCTCCTGGCACTCGCAGGAGGAGGGTGGCAAGTGGTCCGGCAGTCCAGCAGTCGTGTTCATTGACCACGCGGCTGGCTTCCGGCCGGAGGCCCACGTGGACATGGGCCATGACAACGCATTTGGCACGGGCCCGACCGTGCGCATCTCTGCGCGCACCTTCCTGCGGCTGCGGTGGGTGCTTGGACTCTGTGCGTGCGGTTGTGGTGGTCCTGATGGCGGCACGCCACGCTCGCTCATCACATGCAGGCTGCCAGCGGCGTGTCAAAGTGTTCAGCTGCTTGCCAATCCCAATCGATCAAAGTGTTCAGCTGCTTGCCAGGGCGCCATTGTTGTTACTGTTGTTGTTATTGTTGTTGTTATTGTTGTTGTTGTTGTTCTTGTTCTTGTTCTTGTTCTTGTTCTTGTTCTTGTTACACCGCCTGCTGTGCACTACAAACCCAGGTGCCTGGAGCGCAGCGCATTGGCTGCGGCAGTGGGCGGGCTGATCACCCCAGCAGAGATCGATGCTGTGATGCGCCGGAGGGACGGCATCCTGGCCTACTTTGATGGCCTGATCCGGGAGCGGGGCTACGCGGCGGTGGTCATTGAGGAATGCTGAGCAGGGCGACTTACCGTGTAGGTGTTGGGGCTGGCGCCCAGGAGCAGCGTAATTTGGATCTTGGCGTACTGCCCCTCGATGGAGCGCTGGTGACGTGCTGATGGTACGGTGATTGAATTGGACCCAGAGCTGCAATCCAAGTGGTGGGGCAGCTGCTGTCCAGCATTGTTTGAATGGTGATACTGGTGGTTGGTGGTGGTGTTGGCAGGGGTGTGGTATGGACTTTGTTTCGTTTCCCATGGCGGTGTGCCTGCGGCTGCTTTGCTGCTTGACCGCATCTTAATGCCTTGTTGTTTCTGGTGCTGAAGAGTAAGCGTTGTGCACCAGGAAGATTGCCATGGATTGATGGTGCTATGGCGGGTGGCAACATGGATGAAACAGCAGTGATTAAATTGCCAGCCATGCCTGTTGGTTTGGCGCAGGTCAAGGAGTCGTTAAGCTCCTGCCGTCCTTGAGGACTGTGCACTACTGTTTGTTTTTATGGAAGTTTTGCTGTCTTGTGGCCATGGTTGTCTTGGCCTTGACCTCTTGTTGTGGGAGCAACAACTCCCGTTACTGCCTTGGTTTTGGCAGTCTGCCGTGGGCCATGTGCATGCGGCTGTGCATGGAGAGGTGCTGCTGTGCATGTGCACATACACTATGCAGCTCGGCATTTGTCTGGTCCCCCTTGTACCTTATGGTGCAGTGCCGACGCCATGATGCTAGTCTGGCGCCGCATGTGGCACACCAGAGCAAAGTTGATGCACCCGAGCAAAGGTCATGCGATGAGCACGTCTGTTGGTGCACCTCATGTGGTGACACCAAGAGTGTGGCTGGTGGGACTCTCGGGCTGCTGACCCCAACACTTCTGTGAGGGAAGCCTGCCGCTGGACAGCTGCACTCTATGCTCAGTAGAGGAGGCCATGCATGCACGTGGTGATAGGGATGCATTGCGGCAGTGCAACGGGTGCCAAGGTGATTGGTAGGGGAGATTTGGTGGCCGCCATGCATGCTGATGATGGGCCCAGCGCTGCATGCGCCTTGCCTTGCTGGCTGGGGCAGCATGGGAAGTGCACGGATGTCCTCACACCATGCTGCTGGAGCACACATGCTCTTGGTTCCTGTGATCGCTTGCTCTGCTCAGGAAAGGGCTTAGTCTCTCTGAAGTGTTAGTGCTTCCTGCTGGTTCCAGACTGACACACCCCCTGTCAGTGTTGCGTGCTTGTGCTTGTGCTTGCACTCGCTTGTGTTTGTGCTGCTTCAGATCCTGGTCTGCCGTCTGTGGTGCTCCATGTGCCCTTGGATTGAGGTTTTTTGTGATTGGCATCGTGCCACAAGTGCAAGATTGTTGAACATATCTGGTGATTGCCGTTTCGTGCATGTTTTTCGTTGACCAGACTGATGAACGATGCGGTGCACACCCGCCAGGCAGCAACGGCTGCTGTGATGGCCTGTGCACCTCAAGCTGCTTCATGTAAGGTAGATAAGTTGTGTGGGTGCATGTGCTGCACATTCAAATAGGGCAGGCCAAGGGTGTCAGGCAAGTGCCACCTCTGCCGAGGCACCAGGGGTGTCAACAACTGAAGCAGTGAATGGCAGGCTGGGTGTCCGCAGGACTGTTGTTATGCGAGGCTGACCTTGACAAGCAGCAGCATTACAGTGTATGGTTGTGTGTTGGTGTGGCATGTTCCTGTGATTCTGTCACCGTGTGGTGTTGCTGTGTGCGCATGACACACCGCGTGCCTAGGACCTCATGTCCCTAAGCTAAAGGACAGGGGCAAGGGACATAAGCAGTGCTTTCAGTCCGTATTGACATGCAAGGACCTTCTGTTCATTCTTTGCCAACGATTGTTGTTGCTGTAAGGCTCCATGATGATCAATGCGTGACGTCGGCGTACAGAATGCTGTGCAGCGAATGCCTGTAGCACATTGTTCGTGCATGTGCCGCGCCCACCTGCCTACTGCATCCTATCATGTGCCTCATGTTCATGTTCATGTTACGTACACGAGCCTTCAGCCAGTCACAGGCTGATCAGCATATACCGGCTGATCTGCCTACTGCATCCTATTATGTGCCTTGCTTGCCTAGCAAGTCCAGACCGTGTGTGGACATGTCCTGAACTTGGTACTGCAAAAAGTACAAGTACATGCAACTTTGGTGAGGGCCATTGTTTCGAGGGTGTGCGCTTTAGAATCGCAGGTCAACTTTGTCAGAGCCATGCACGCAATGGCTTTGCCTTGTGTAGATACGCAGATTACGCACCCACATTTTGTCTGCCCAGATCAGCCTGCTCTATAAGGCCATGCATGGAGCTGCCTTAGCATCAGACTAGCGCATTTGAATGGCCACGCTGGAGGAACACTTGAAGCCAGCCACGACCGGTGCGCCGAGTTTCTATGTGATTCCTTGCAACATTTGGCCGTCGTAGAGGGAATGTGAGCGCAACAATCGCGCACGGCGGTCCTTACCATCATTACGTGGCATGGCAACATGTCATGGAGCAAGCACATGTGGCCGCTGCATGCCGCCATGCCACCGAATATCAATATCATCTTGTCCCCAACATGAGGCTCTCCCTGTCAAGGACATGGGGCCAGAGCCACATGTATCACATGGTGCTACAGTGCTGCGTGCAGAGCCGTGCCGCACCACAGGGGTTGCGTCTGGGGGCCTCATGCCCAACCCACGCCTCTCAGAGGAGCTTTCCAATATTGACACAGGCCTTGGAGGGGAGGTGGGTTGCATGCATGTGCGATGCATGCCTGATAATAACATGATGTGCATGTTTGGCTGGGCTGGCGGTGTAGTAGCATCACCTGGCGCCACCTCCCCTGCATGATGCGCATATTAATAATAACAACATGATGTGCGTGCCTGATAATAACAACATGATGTGCATATTAATACTATCAACATGATGTGCATGCCTGGTAATAACATAATGTGCATGTTTGGTGGCATGCTTGCGTCTGAGACCCCGCATGCACTTCATGCTTGGCTGCCCCTCGTGCAAGCACATCCACTGCTGCTGCATTGGCCAAGCACATCTGCTGGCGATGCTCCTGCCTTCCTTCGCAGGATGGAAGCACAAAGAACGTGCACCCCAAGAAGCCCACACTGCGTGCGCTGCAACCACGCCCGCCCGGGGGTGTGGATGGCGATGGGAGCCCGGGCAGTGGTGCGTGCTCTAGCAAGGAGCCCTTACTGCCCTGGAAACCCTAAACCCTAAACCCTAAACCCTAACCCCCAAACCCTAATCCTAGTCCCCAGCCCCCGGGAACCTGGAGCCCTGAAACCCCTGGCAGGGGCTGGTGCAGCCTGATGCAGCATGTCCATTTTTACACGGGGACAGGTTGGGACGAGCGATGCATGTGCCATGCCATGTTCACAATGTGCAGCTGTGCCGAGCAGTGCCAGTCGCAGCCTGCACCTCAGCTGCTGTGTGCCCGACTGCTCTGGGAACCCAATCCCCCAGCTTCCACTGACTCTGGAATGCTCCACACCTGTCACACTTACTCCATCACACCACCAAATGTAGCCCCTAAAGGGTGGAAAAGGGATGGCCAGATGGTATGGGGCTAGATTGGACTAGTATATGGGTTTTAGTGTGGGGCATTTTAGTGTGCAGGCGGTAAAATTTGCCCCGCGGTATAGTTTGCCCCGGCTCCTTTTATGTAGCACCCAGGATGGGAGCGGGTGTTGCACCACCACCACTTCTAGGCCACACGCCCCCTCACGCCCTGTTCTCACACATCCCACTCACCCAAACACACGCACAGGCGCCTCCGCCTCCACACCCCCTCACGCCCTGTTCTCACACTCACTCATCCCACTCACCCAAACCCACGCACAGGCTCCTCCGCCTCCCCAGCCGTCCCAGCATCCCCTCGCCGCCGGTCCACCGAGGTGCTGCCCCACAGCCATGGGTCCGGCACTCCCCTGGCCCCCACCGACCCCTCAAGCTCTGCACGGCCCTCCACATCAGGCGTGTCCTCCTTTGGCAACATGGTGGGCTGCCACCTATCCTCCTCAGGCAACCTGGTGGGCTCCCAACCGCACACGCGCAGCAGCCGCCGCGCATCGTTCATCTTACGGTCCGAAGTGGCGAAAGCCGAGGCTGCGGGGGCGGCCGCGTCCCCGAGCACACCCCAAGGACTCCGGCTGGAGCCCGCCCCCGCGGCCATCCACAACACCGGCTCCTCTGGCAACCTGCCAGGCGCCGCCGCCGCTGCCGCTGCTGCCGCCACCTCTGCCGCTGCCGCCGCCGCCAACTCTGCTACTGCCGCCAACTCTGCTACTGCCGCTGCTGCAGGAGCGGCAGGAGCAGCAGGAGCGGCAGCAGCAGCAGCAGCAGCAGGAGCAGCAGGAGCTGGAGGCGGCGGTACGGCCACACCTGCGGGAGGCAGTACAAGCTCCAGTGGTGTGGGCGTCACACATGTACCGGCACATGGGGTGCTGAGCGGGGATGTCCCGAACCTGCCAGCTGCCCCCACGCCCCGGACGCCGCGTGAACGCACTAACCGCGGCGTGCTCAGCCCCACACCCCTGGGGTCGGCCCGCTCGCCCTCCGGCGCGTCCGGTCTGACTGGCAAGCGCGGGCTGTCACAGATGAGTCTGACTGCCGGGGGCGCCAGTCTGACTGCTGGCGGCGCGGCCGGGGCCGCCCTCGGGGCTGCAGAAGCCCTGGCCCCTGCGGCCATGAAGCTGACCAAGCACATGGGAGCCGGTCCTGGATCTGCACCGCCTTCCACAGGCCCCGCGCCTTCGGCAGTACCACCCTCCCAGGACGCACAGGGAGGGGGTGGGAGCACAGCAGCGGCGGCAGCAGCAGCAGCACCGGCAGCACCAGCAGTTTTCGCACCCAAGCTGGGCAAGTCCCAGAGGCTCACCATTGATGTGAACCTTGGAGCCCTCCCCTCATACCTTCTGTCCGCCTCCACCTCCACCACCCCCACCTCCTCGAGGTCAGAAAGTGTGACCCTGCCTGCACGTCACTCCCCCGACCTCACCTCCCCCGCCACGGCAGTAAGCACCCCGTCTGCCTCCACCCCGTCCATCCTTGGGGGTGCACCAGGGGCCCCTAGGAGGGGCTCTCTGGAGTCCCTCCCGCCCGGTCTCTT
>QAXD01000175.1:0-68626 GCA_004335575.1 Haematococcus sp. NG2
CGCCGGTGGACTTGCGGGCAGTCTGCTTGGTGCGGGCCATTTTTGTTTGATATGTCGAATGTCACTTCGATGGTCGTTGAATGAACAACAAACTGCTTTTGTAGTGTGCGGGGGAGCATGGGCTTCAGGCTGGGGTGTGCAGGGTCCTGTTGTCCTGCCGATCCGAACCCTGGATCAGCAGGACAAGAGCCTCGTCAATTGCCGGCACTGGTGGTGCATGCAGACAGTGCTATAAAAGGGGCACTCGAAAGGCCGGAGCAGTATCAAGTTCTTCTCTTCTTCTTTCCCAACAACCCATCAAACATGTCTGGACGTGGCAAGGGCGGCAAGGGCCTGGGCAAGGGCGGTGCCAAGCGCCACCGCAAGGTGCTGCGTGACAACATCCAGGGCATCACCAAGCCCGCTATCCGTCGTCTGGCTCGCCGTGGTGGCGTGAAGCGCATCTCCGGCCTGATCTACGAGGAGACCCGTGGCGTGCTCAAGGTGTTCCTGGAGAACGTCATCCGTGACGCCGTGACCTACACCGAGCACGCTCGCCGCAAGACTGTGACCGCCCTGGACGTCGTGTACGCCCTTAAGCGCCAGGGCCGCACCCTGTACGGCTTCGGTGGTTAAGGCTCTGCCTGTCTTCCCGCTCGTGATCATGCAGCGTGGGCTGCCAGTTTCACAACACAACAAAAAACACGGTGTTTTTTAACACCACCAATCTCTTGAACTTGGAACGCTCTGCTCTAACATGATGTCCTGAAGCTTGCATGGCAGCCAGGGTGCCCAAGGCCTGCACATGGAGCAAGTATGTTTCTTGCAGAAATTCCGGCTGTCAATTCAGCCAGCCGATGCTTATCAACCTGGTGTCAGAGCATGTAATAACCAAGCGCCAATTGCCGCTCCTCGCCCATTTGCCAGAGATGTAACAAATTCAGTGCTTGGATCCAGCAGTGCCACGCTTGCGCACACCCTGCCTGCACCCCCTGCCCCGCTGCTTTGCTGCTCCAGTGCGTGCTGCAAGGACTGCCAGTGCACCAGTCAGCTGCTCGCCCTCAACAACCAGGTTGTTTGGCTTTGCCCCTAGCTTGGATGACCGGCTGCCTCGCCCGCCCCTGCTGTGCCCGGCCTGCTTCCCACGATTTGCTGTACCACCCCGCGCCTTGGACTTGCCCTGCTTGGCTGCAGATGTGCCTTGCACTTTTCCCTTGGACGCTGGCTTCCTGACTGGGCCCTCATCGTCAGTGTCCTTCAGCCTGTAGGTGTGTGTGAGCAGCACGGCCAGCAGACATACGCACACAGTATCGAGAATGTTGTTACTACAGAAGCCGCAGGTGCCAGTCAAGGCCCTCTTGATAATCCCAATCATGACACATGGCAATAATGAGCATGACACATGGACGTCGTGCTGTTGCTGCTCATGACCCTCAAAACCCACATGCAGACATGATACATGATCAGGCAAATTGGACAAGCTGTTAGGCCAGCCATAATCAATCAATCAATCATACTTACCTGTACACCTCATCCTCATCCAGTTCCATCATGCCCTGGCCCTCTTGGCCCTGTCGCTCTATGCTCTCATCACGTGATGCCACCACGACTGAGGAGTACAGCGCCTCAAGTACAGCCTCATGGCCTACAGCATGTTTATGCACGGGCGCTCATTGCATGCAAACAGTGAGTTGTACACGCAACCCTGAGAGCTGCCAGCAACACGTGTGCACTAGCATGGTTGTTGTTGGTCCATGTGTTGTCCTGTGATCCCAGCACAATGGCACCAACACAATCTCAACGCACCTCCTGCACCGATCTTCAGCACTCCGATTGACCCAGCCAATGGCCATGTCTCCAGCTGGTACAGCTCCCCCCGCAAATCCAAGCACAAGTCCTTGCCACCAGGCCCTACATCACCCCTACCACCCTCATCCCCACCTGTGCGGCCCACTTTGTTGCGGCTGCGCTGGCCTGGGTGCTGCCTTGCGCCACCACTGAAGTCATCATCTGTCTTCCCACCCCTGCCATCTTCAACGTCGCTGTTGCTGTGACTGTCTGTTTGACTGCTGTCAGCTGGTGGTGAGCATACCTTGTTGCCGCCAGGCAACTGCATGTCACGCTGCCCTGCTGCCCCTTCCTGTGCTGATTGCGCCAGCAATGGATGCAAGCACAGTCTGCATGCCACAGTGCAAGCAGCAGTGTAGTATCAGGTGAGTGTCGCGTGCAAGCTCGGTTGGGGTTTGGAGCTTCTTGCAGTGGTCAACCAGCCAGAGTTCAGGCAGGAAGGTCCATGGTGTCACTCCAGAGGCTGTCCAGCCACATGTCATACGGTGTATTCTTGCTCAGCACCCACCTGCCCACCACCCCGATGTCACCCTGCAGGTCCATGTGCGCAGGCACCTGCACAAGTACAGGAAACAGCCACGCCAACTACGTAAGTAGATGACGAGAGGCAATCAATCACTGAGGGCCGACCATCAGCCTGGTTTGAATCAGCCTTTCAACATGTATGTAGGTCGCGATGCCAACACGTGGTCACAACTGCACATGCACGCCGTCGAAAGATGACGCACCAGATGCAGCACAACGAGGATCGACACAGCTCACCTGCACTACCACACACCGCGCCTCTGTGCGTGCAAGCGCGGCAGGGGGTGGGAGGATGACAGGCACCTCACGCGGTGGGGGACACCTGGGAACGGCCCTCCTTGCTCCCTTGGGCTTGCCTGCTGAAGCACAGGTCTCCGCCTCCCCCTCAGACCTCTTACACACACCTGCTCCCCCATCCAACGTGGTTGGTGCCTGGTTCTTTACTGCAGCTGTACGGCGCATGCCAGCAGCCGCACCTGGCTCCAACCTTGCACTGCCTTGCAGGCTGATGACCCGTGCCTTAACAGCAGCTGCTGCAGCCACGCCACGCTTTGTGTGGCGCTGACGCACAGGCACATCATCAGATCCGCTGCTGTGACCTGCACCACTGATGCCCTCCTCATCACTGCCCACTATGAAATCCGAGTCTGACCCATCATCATCCTCAGACTCCATCTCATCGTCCTCTTCATGATCCATGCCCTCATCCAGCTCATCCTCATCATCTGTCTCCATCACCTCTACCACCCCGCTGTCTTGCCTCCTGTGCTTACGTCCCAATGAACCTTCATCCTCATGCTGGCCTGCCACCATGCCAACTGCCATGGCACCACCGCGTGCAGCCACCACATGCTCATGTGCCTGCCGCTGTGGTGGTGCTGCCTGGTCTGCTGCTGTATTGGCTGGTCCCGCTGCACATGAGGTTCGTGCAGCTGGTGGTAGCAGCGGCAGCCACTGTGTGAGCTTCAGCTGTCTGTGTGATGGTGGCACCTGCCGCTGCTCTTTTGCCTGGTGTAGTGAACCGCTGTCCAAGTGCAGCTGCTTTGTGGTGGGTTGTGCCTGCTGTAGTGGCTCCTGATCACTCCTCAGCGGTGGCGCTGCTTGTGGTGCATGGTGATCAGCTACACCCTTGCGCTGGGACAGCTTGCTGGTTGTGTGCTGTGGCTGGCACGACGCGCGCCCTGCCGCTGCAGAAGAGGGGGGGGCGCTGGCGGATGCTGCCCGTGGTAAGGGCAGTGTCAGAGGGGGCAGCTGGAAAGCTATTTTGTGACTGGTGCTGCCAATCTTGGGCTCAACGGCATCAGGCTGTAGCATGGGGCGCTCCATGTGCCGATGCTCATATGGCAGGCAGATCTGGCCAGCCCCCCCAGTCTCTCCTGCAGCACTGTTGCCTGCGATGCTGACGTGCTGCCCCTTGATGTTGCTGCTTCGCAGCCCAGCAAACAGTCCTGCATGCGAGCGGGCCCCTACCAGCGGCAGGGTGCCAGCTGCCCCAGCTGCCCCATTGGTCTGTTGGTGTCTTGGTAGCTGCTGCTGACCGGGCGCCTGGCTGGTGGCCTCCATCTTGGCAAGGGATGGCTTGGGCAGTGGGGGGAGCTGCATGAGGGGCATCTGCTTCTTGGGTGCGAGCCCATGTGCTGCTGCTGGAGGGGCCTCATAGCTGGGCCTCTGTGTGCCTGCTGGCTTCATGCCTTGCAGCATAGATGGCAGTTGCAGCTGCAGCTGGGGCAGCTTGGATGGCTGTGAGTGCTGCTGCTGCTGCGTTGGCACACTGCTGTTGCCATCACCATCCTGCCCTTCATCGTCACTGCTGCCCCAAGAAGCATGGTAAGGATCATCCATGTCTATTTCTGCTGCTTACCAGTGAGAGCTTGTTACCAAGATTAAGTACAACAAGCTGCAGGATCTGGACACAGCTTCATGTGTGACTGTTCAAACTGGCAGTATGTCAGACACTTCGTTGGAAACAAGGGGACCACTTTTTAATTGTTGTTGTTGTTGTTGTTGTTGTTGTTGTTGTTGTTACACTGTAAGCCAGGGGACCACTTACAAGAAATATATGCTCCCCAGGGGACCACTTACAAGCCAGGGGACCATCTACAAGAAATATATGCTGCCCAGACACGTCATGTGCTCATGTCCATACGATGTCTTCAAACAGCTTGGATCAACATGCTACAAAATTGTAGCCCCTTTGGACCTGACACTACATCCATCACGTACCACATCCTCCTGACCTTCAGCTGTCTGTGTTGATTGACCTACATACGAGGTGCACCCGAGACCTGGCACGGCTCAGTGCAACATGCTCGCTTCTCAAACTGTGTTGCTGTCTGTTCTTATGCCTGTGGTGGCGGAGGGTCTGGCCCATCATGCTTCTCCAGTATCTGCACCCAGAAGTCATGCACAGCTGCAACAAACGTCCCTGCTGTGCCCTCATCACCTGTGCTAGCTGGCCTGTGTGCTGCCAGCGCTGCCTGCGCTTCCTCAACAGCAGCACGTGCCAGTGCATCCTGCACCGGGTGTGTGTCAGCCCCATGAAGGTGCGTTGCGAACCGGCCGAGCAGCAGGCAAGGCGCCTGCAGGTCAGCTGCCATGCGGCCCGCGTCCTGAGCTGCCATCACACCCACCCCACCACCAACCAAACCTGATGCTCCTGCACCACCTGTGGCACACTGTTGCTGCACGAGCGCCGCTGCAGGTGCCACAGCCCCTGTGACCACCACGTCTGCACCAGCTGCCAGCCGATAGAAAGCTGAGCCGGGCGCTGGTGCTGCTGGTGTGTTGCCCATGATGACCACCCGGCGGCCGGGCCTGTTGGGGGTCAGCACTTGGGATGGGTGCACCGTCTGGCCATCCATGGATGCGACTGAGATGCCACTCTTGAGGCGGCTGTAGTCGGCGCCTGGTTTGACGTTCAGGGCCTGTGCACGCTCCACCACCAGGGCGCCGCTGCGGTCCGCCTCCTGCAGGTGGGAGGGCAGGCATGGGGCAGGCATGGCAGGCATGGGTCACTGTCAGGCAGCCCAGCCCCAGGTGCAGCCTGGTTCATGAAGCCCAAGGAAAACCCTACAAACATGAGCTGTCAGCAACTGCAAGTGGATGTTTGACGCCAGGAGCGGAACAAGCAGCATTCATGCACGTTGTGGGGTCTTGGGTTGCACATGCTTGGCTCTTGGCCACCACCCACCTGGAACACGAATGCAAAGCTGTGGCTACCACCAGTCGTCTGCTGCCGCTGCTGTTCAGGTGCACTGGGCAGTGCAACAGCCACGAATCGCGCTGCCACGTCAGCATCCACCGTCCACTGCATGTCCTCCACACACACGGATGCTCTTGGATTGCCAGGCACAAGTCTGGGGAAGGGCAGAAAGCCGGCACGCTCATCGTATGTCAACACACCGCCAGATGCCTTGTTCCCACGCCGCTGTGTGGCGCGCTGCAGGTTGCAGTGGAGAATGAAGCACAAATGGCACGTGTCAGCATGGTGTCATACAAACATGGAAACATGGGGCAGAACTGCCGAGCAACTGCAAACCCACACACCCACTGGTACCGCTTGCGATCATGAGACTAGTTCGGCCATGAGGCTGGTTCTCATCACTTCCTGGCACCTGCATGAAAACGTGCTGGCAGCACCCACCCCTTGCGTGGGCATGAAGGTCTCCAAGCTGCCATCACTGCCGCCATCAGGATGCAGCTGGTCCGGGGGCACGAGCGCGCGGTAGATGCGTGCACGCCTGTGTGTGTGAGCAACATGAGATGTTACTATGTGGGCTGTGCGCAACAGGATGCCAGGTGGCAACACCCGCAACGCTTCAATGGTTGGTCCGTGCGAGCCTCTGTCAGCACAGCTGCTGCAACACGCTCTGTAGCTGCCTGTGGCCTGCTTGTGCCACACCAACAGCCACACGTGGCCCCTGCCCCTCCACACTCACTTGTTGAACAGCACTGGCGTGACCATGTCCTCTGGCACGGGGCCCGTGGTGAACTCAAACACGATGATGTTCACCTCCATGTACGTGTTGGACACCTTGAAGATGGAGGCTAGGTACTGGGCGGTACCCGGGGGGCCATACACATGGATGGGGATATCCGCGGTCTCGTGCCCACGCGTCCTGCCAGTGGCATCAAGGCCAGTCACACACAGCATCAAAACCCATGACCTAACCCAACTTGAGACATGCGGACTATGCAGTATGTGCTGCCCTGCACCTCACACAGCAGGTGTCACCCACAGGCTGCCGCACCGCGCCATGGCCTGAGCCACACACCTTGATGAGTTGCACGTGCACAGTAGGCCTGGCAACCCCAGGATGCAGTCAGGGCTGAGGGATGTGAGCAGCACGCGGTACACCTTGGATGGCTTGACGTGCGGCACCACACCAAGCTGGCGCTGCGTGTCGTCACCTGCATGCAGCAGGAGCACAGCACATGAAGGCTCACCAGCCAGCATGCCAATACACAAGGATGGCACATTCTGGTGGCAGCGCAACTGTTTGTGAGTTGACGGCTGCAGGTGCAGTGCGGTGCACTAACATCATGGCAGCAGATGCACAACCACCCCCACCAACCCCGCACCTGCATCAATCAGCCACACATCTTTGCCACGCAGCAGTGCCAGTGAGCCCAGGCCACGCCGTGCTGCAGGCGCGCCTGCTGCACTGCCCAGCACCACCAGCTGCAGGTCGCTCGCGTTGGTCATCACCAGCTCATGCACCTGCTCAGGGCTGAGCTCGCGCTCGTGCAGCGGCCAGCTCAGACCCCGGCGCGCAGGTGGCATGGGTGGCAGCTCCGGCCCCCCGGCTGCAGCTGCTCCATGCGCGGCGGCTTGTGCAGGTGGGGTTGGTGAAGATGGTTGGGGTGGGGGTGCAGGCCCAGCACCCTGTGCTTCACGCCGCCTGCGTGCTGTAGCCACGCTTGCGAGCAAAGATGCCGCAGTGGGCTTAGTCGTGTGGCTGGCGGTGCTGCTAGCTGCAGTTGCAACAGCTGCAGAGGGAGCACTGTCAGACGCAGCCAGTGCTGTTGGCATGGCTGCCTGGCGGCCTCTGATAGTTCCATGTGCAACAGACGCAGCACTGGGTGCATCACCATCTTCCACAGTGATGGACATGCCACGCCGGACAACTGGTGCATCTGCACTGGTGAGCCTCACTTCCCCAGTGTTTGCTGCTACCTCCATCGCACCTGGCATCGGTGCGAAGTGGCCTACTGCCCCAACGGCTGCAACACGTTCCAGTAGGGCTGTGTGCAGCCGGTCAACAAGTTCCGACTTCTTCCCTGACTTGGCCAGTGACAAGGAGGACAACAGGGTCTGTAACTCTGCAACCTTGTAGCTGCCTAATACCTCCTTAGTGGGTGCAGAAACGCGCACACCCTGTGCAGTCTGCTCCACGTGCAGCAGCGCTGCCACGGGTGCACCTGGTAGTGCATGTGCGGCAGACTGCGATGGCTGCGCATGTTCAAGCTGTGGCGCAACCACAGCTGCCACTGCGTGCGCGCGCTGCAAACATGGCATGCGGCCATGCGAAGCCACCCATGCACCTGCCACTGTCCAAGTCTTGGCCGCAGCATACAGGCTCTCGGCTGGGCTTCGAGGCGTAAAGCATGCACGTCTGCATGTGCCTGTCCGCGTGGCTGGTGCTGGCCGCACGTTGGTGGCCATGGCACTTTGTGGCCACGACGTCAAACCAATCGTTGACTTCAATTCATCATCTAAACCTTACGCGATGTATAAAAAACTATTCGTGGCACTCCATATACAGCTAAACCGGCTTTTTCAGCCACCATCATAGTCGATCACATAGCAATACATTCTAATCGACAGGTATCTTCCTTTCCTTCAATGGTGATGAATCCTTAGCATTGAGACCACAATGTCAGCATCCGTCTGCTGCTCTACTGCGCCGCTCAGGGCAGTGTCTACTATTGCCCATCCAGCGCCTGTGCGATCTGTTGTACACTTCGCACGTGCCCCCTCTGCCAGCTTTGCTCGCCATGTAACGTCAACACAACGAACCCTATTGGTTCGCAGCATCCCTGTGAGCGGGCCTGGGCAAGCCACGCCAAACCCCAGCGGCGCTCCTGCAGGACAAATCAGCGCGGAGCTGATGGCCAGTATGAAGGCCAAGATTCAGGTAAGTGATGGCAGACAGCAGCTGACGAAGACCAAGCATGCAGGCATGCCATGGCACAATGCCATGCAAGGGGATGCCATGGATCATGCAATCATCATGCACAGGAAGCACTGGAGACAGACAACGTCACTGTTGAGGATGTGTATGGCGATGGGCGGCATGTCAGCATTACGTGCATCTCCAACATGTTTGATGGCAAGAATGCAGTGCAACGTCAGCGCATGGTGTACAAGGCAAGTGGGAGAACGTGCAAGCACATGGGGAGACCTGCTTGACTGATGTACATTTACATTATGACACGAGCACCTGTGCATTTTGCCAGTTGAGAGTACTCTATCACTGTACTGCGTTTCGTGTTGATTTATGGCAGTAATTTAACAGGGCTGAGGTGTTTCAGTGTTTGGCGTGTGAACTCAGTTCCATGCAAGCACGCAGCATGCGTGCTTTACATGTACCGCGTGAATTGCACCAGCATCAGAAGTGTGCACTACACTTTTGGTGCTGCCTCCGCGGACATCTTGTCTCGCCACGTCTTGCAGCACTGTGCTGCTGCAGCATCGATGGCTGCTTTGGTCCGTTTGGTGCCCAACTTCTCCATATACTGCCAGATGGACCCAAATGGGCCTGGGGCCCCCGGAGTTCTTGAGTGCTGATCCATACAGCTGGCAGAAAGCTTCCGGAACACCCCAAACTCAGGCCTTCGGGCGCTCTGAACTTTACCCCCCGTCCCCTTTTTATGTACCATACCCAGTATCTCGCAGTATCTGGCAGTCTCTCGCAGTATCTGGCAGTCTCTGGAAAGCAGTACGGTAATTCTGGTGGCAAGCTTTAACTGGCTCGATACGGTATGCAAGCAGGCACTGAATGCTGCGTTTGTGTGCACGCACAGGCCATCTGGCTAGAGCTGCAGGAGGCCGTGCATGCTGTGGACGAGATGGTGACCAAGACGCCAGCCGAGGTTGGCGCCAAGTGAGCCTAGCACATATGGAGTGAGCGCAACAGAGTGCTGAGCTGCTGGAAATGAGTGTTGGCATGAGAGCACCCAGGGCAAGAATACATATGGGGCCAGGGAGCATATAGGATACATAAGAGGCAGGCCACAGCAGTGCTGGCAGTCCTGCATTCGCAACAAACACAGGGATTAACACCAATATGGCACTGGACATCCACTTGAGCTGAACATTTGCTTATTACAAGAGAAGAGGTGCCTTGGCAAACATCAGTCAATCCTAAGCCTGAAGCATCGTTGGCAGGAGGTGAATAGACCAAGCTGTTTCACAGGTCAGCATGTGTTTAGAGCTGCCTTTTACACTGTTGGCAGTGTTTCAGCATCCTTGCACATGCTTGCACATGCATGTATGCATGCCGCGTGGCGCACATACTCACATGTGAGAGCTGTGCTGGTAGCAAATGTTACCTGTAGCACTGATGCAGGGAATCTTTAACCTCGGTTGCCGTGATTTCGGGCCCGCCCGAGCCACCTCACCGTCAGCTCCTTGCAGGTGGGGAGGTTCTGTGAACTCTAGGCGATAAATGGATACTAGCTACATCCGCGTTCGATGTCTAAAGGGCAGCAGATGCGTTTCTATTCTATGACAGTAGTGCATTATGAACACATGGGTCCACAGGAGCGTGGGCTCATATCATCATGCCATTGTATTCCGCGTGCTAAGGATGTGCGCTTTGACAATGTGTCCCTCGAACTACTGCACACCACGGGGCGCGGACGCCCTCATGCACGCAGGTGTACAAGAGCAGTGTGAATAAGCACAAGCTGTGCAAACCTCTGTTTCGCCTCTACAAGTGCTTCTGCTCGCACTGAATCTTACAAGCAGGTACTTGCATCTCCACAATTAGTGCTGCATGCAAACTTGTGCATGCACGCATGTCACGCACGCGGCTGTAGCACCTTCCTTTCATCTCGTGTTCATGAGTGCTTCCATTCCATAATGTGTGCTCCTGCGCCAAGCTGCATGCACTCATTGACAACCTTGCACCCTTGGGGTTTGCATGATTGCCGTGCGTGCTCCACCTGATGTCTGCAATGCAGCACAGTTGGCGTGTTGGACTCGCAAGCCATGATGCGCCGCTTGCTGCGTCCATCAGCAGCTGCACTGGCTGAATCAATCGAAGATTTGACCTCAGCAATTGCAGCAGAACAGCAAGCAGATGCACAGGTAGCAGCCCCACCTGCTGTGCAGGAGAGGAAAGACGATGAGCAGCACACTGAATCACCGCGCGACGGGCTGCAATCAGGATGGCTTAACGCAGAGCATGCGCCTGCAGCTGCACCTGCTGCACACATGGCAACCCATTTGGGCACGCCTCTTGCTCGCCAGTCGAGCGACAGCAGAACATTCGCACCAGCTACAGCAGTCAATCGCCAGAGCTCCGTTAGGCAGCAGCCAGGGCCCACCCCCAGTGTACCTGCACCGGCACTGGACGCAGCTGGCACCGTGCCACAGCCCGCGAATGAGCCGGTTGTGAGGAGGCTTGCTAACAGCAGGCGGGGCAGTGGAAAGGCGTGGGAGGAGCCTGGTGCTGTGCTGGGGGATCATGACCGCAGCAGCCGTCAGCAGACCAACAGGTCAGATGAGGAAAGGCATGATGATAAAGACAAGGGCAATGAAAATGAAGATGATGGTGATGAAGGGGAGGAGGGGGAGGAGGAGATGGCAAGTGATGAGGAGGAGGACCAGCCTCACAGCAAAGAGAATGCAATGAAGGGGCAGATCAGGCAGGAGTCCAAACAGCAAACATACAAACAGCAGCAAAAGGCTGGTGGCACAGGCACAAACAAGACAGGGCCACAACGCCAGGCAGCAAATGCTGGTGGGATGGGGGGTGTGGTGGGGGCAGCACGGAATAGCATCATCGGCTTTGTCAACCCGCGCTTCAAGGTGTATGAGCGTGCACTAACGCTTGCGATTATTGTTGGCATCACTACGCTGCTGCTCACCGGCGGCCTGGCCTACCTGCTGTGGGATATCAGGTGCGGATACTACATCATACTTTGCAAATAGACTTTCAGCTGTATGATACTGTGTGTGGAGCAAGTACGCTGTATGGTACCAAATCGTGTTGCTCTATCTTGTCCCCAGCGTGGGTTGCACCGCGCCATGTTTCATCACCAACCAATCTTTTCATGTGGCCTGTTGCAGTACATGAGACGCCCACAAAGCTCACAAGCAAAAAATCCTTGTACCACATCGCGCTGTCTGCAGCTGCCATAAAGTGACCACCAGTGTCCCACTGGACTCTCTGAATAACCTGAGTGGCAGTACAACTTGTGAAACAAACAGAGTGGAGGGGTGGCTGATTGGGGCCACAGCTGCCACCAGCTCTGCGTTATTTGACAAGGACGCTGCAGGGTTTTTAGCCACTGTGAAACGTGGCTTCCGAGGTAAGCAAGCATACCACGGTGGTGCCACACAGCTGGCTGTGCATGCCGTTGTCAAGTGTGTGGTCATGTGCCATTTGGCTTTGTGGTTGTTGCGCAGGCTATGCCAACATGCGTGATAGTATCGCGTCATTTGGGCAGAGCGCGGACTTCAAAGCCAGCGTGCTGTCAAGTGCAGGAGCAGGGCGCCGTTTGCTAGAAGGCACAGGTCTTGCGGATCAGCACAGACCTGTCACATCAACTGCCATCATCGTCAAGCAAGCCAGCACCACGCAGACTTTGCAGCACAACAGGCGCATGTTGGCCACACCAGCAGATCCCTCAACACTGATAAAACCCAACCCAAACGGGTACCTGAAGCTGAACTGCCAGAATGGAACATTGTATGCCATGGGTGTGCGGCTGCCACCCCCGAACACCACGACCACAGCCACAACTAACACGACAAACACCACTCTGCCAACCTACAGCACGCAAGTCTTTGCATGCGACGACCAAACAGTGGCCAACACGTCATCAGCTGTGTCATTCCTCTTCACACGCTCATCCGTCAACTCCACAGTGCTTACCAAACAAGGCAACGTCACAGCCCGCCTCGTCTCAAGGTTTAACTACCGACGCATATACCGAACAGTCACGGCCAGCAATTCTGGCAACACCACAGCTACGTTTGATGACGAAGCGCCACTGGTGGATGACTTGGGTGACAGTGCGTTCACGGACCCGGACTTCACCGACTTTGAGGACCTGGGTGCTGAGGCCGGGGACCTGGGGCTGGACGACCCGGGGCTCTCAGCTCCTGATGGCACGCCTGTCGAAGAGCCTGAAGACCCTGGTGCTGGCGGGTCTACAACTGACCCCAATGCCGACTTCCTGGATGGGTTACCATCGGACCCCAGTCCTAGCAGCAGCCCCTCAGGCCCTGCTGCAGCGCCTGCACCACAGCCCCCTTCCGCACCACCGCCAGGTCAGTCCCTGCTGCTGTGAAGTGCAAAGCATGTATGCATGCTCCTGTAGGGCATGTGTCGTGCCTGGCCGTGCCTGGCGGCTACATGGCCTGCCTCAACATCGGCCTGTGCTCAGCTGCAGATGTTGGGTTGCAGCAGCTCGTTGCACTGGCAGCCCACCGTATTGCTTGCCAGCTAGTGCTCTAAAAGGCTTCATGGTTGTGTGCTTGCACGTAATGCCCCGACTGCAGGCAGCCCCATGGTACGGCGCCTGTTACAGAGCGGCCCATTCGCTGACCTGGACACAACTGTCTTCAATAGCTTTGCCCGTCAGGCATGGTCGCTTGTTGTGGACTACCAAAATGTCAGCACAGGCGTGGGCATCCGGTGTATTGCAATGCTGCCTTCACAGCAGTGGTACTATTTCATCAGCATGACTCAGATCCCCAAAGATCAGTCTGAGAATGACAACATGCTTGCACTGAAGCCGCCCAGCTGCTGCATGTACCTACTGGCATACCCGGTGCGCCTTGCCTTGCAGCGTGACAATCGAATAGAACATAGCAGGACTATGTCTGCACAGATTGGATGGAAGGTGCCAAGTGCACACGCTGTGTTGCACTCAGCAGCACGCCCTTCTACCATCACCACGCTTGCCACATAGTGTATTGCAAGAACAGCACTGCCCTTGCACATTGGTTGCCGAGGAGTTTAATCCACAATCGCTTGTCGTGCCCGCAGTCGGATGAGTGGTGCGCAACGCTGGACCTGCAGCAGCGCAAC
Organism: Haematococcus sp. NG2; assembly: GCA_004335575.1. Taxonomy (NCBI): domain Eukaryota; kingdom Viridiplantae; phylum Chlorophyta; class Chlorophyceae; order Chlamydomonadales; family Haematococcaceae; genus Haematococcus; species Haematococcus sp. NG2. Next base: position 13,620 of record QAXD01000175.1, read on the forward strand.
CTGGCACGCACAACAGATGGCCGCTCATACTTCAAGGGTGTGGTGATGCGCCTGGTCAACGACACTGATGTCGTCACGGCAGCGCTTAACGATGCGCTGGCTGGCGGAGACACAGGCATGCGCGTGTTTGCGCTGGCGCTCGTGCGCTCTGCAGCGGATGCGTGGAACACGCGGCTTAAGGCATCCTTGGCTTCTGAGTTCAAGCTCAGTGCATCATCAATACAGTTGGTGTGCACCTCTGAGATCTGTGATGCGGTTGCTGCCAGCGTGGGTCAAGCCCTGGCATATGCTGCATACTTGGAGCTGGTGCTTTCCGCTGCTGCCATCGCTCTGTATATGTGGTGGGGAGGCAAGCGTATCGATGGGGGTGGTGCGAGTGGAGTGACTGGTGACTCAGCAACAGGCATCAAGGGGCTGATGGGTGCACTGAAAGGCATCGCTTCGGGTGCAGCGTCTGGTGGTGGCGCAGGTGGTGGTGCAGGCATGGGAGGGGATGATGAGGGTGGCTGGGGAGGTGGAGATGATGGGGATGCGGATGTGGAGCTTGGGGGTGGGGAGTCAGCCGAAGTGAACGGAGTAGGTGGGCAGGGCAAGGATGAGGCAGGCCAAGGCAAGGGGAGGGGAAAGGGCGCGCACAAGCGCAAGCCGAGCGGGACTGCTCACAGAACACTGGCTCCTAGTGGCAAGGGGAAGGCCAAGGCAAACCAAGTGAAGCCTGTGTGAGTGATTGAAGATTATGTGTGTGGGAGATTGAGCCAGCTGTGAGGGGGGTGAAGAGTCAAGAACTGTTGTGCAGAAATGACCTGGGACCATTGAGTTGATAAGGCTTATTACATGTTAAATCTGGTTGGAACATACAGCATGCATGTAAGCTGCGTCGTTGGCATGTCAGTTCAAGACTGCGCAAGACACCGGTTGAATTGAAAAACGAAGTGAAGAGCTTGAAGTTGCATGCTGCATTTGCGAGGGATGGGGTGATCACGTACACCCTAATCAAGCCCTCATGCCACCCTGCCCTGCGCCCGTTCCTCCTTCACTCCACTTCACAAGATCATGCACCAGTGCTGATTATACGTTTGGCTTGCTCTCTTGAATTCCTGTATTACGTTGGGTTTACTGCCTTCATATTGCAGTGGGTCGTAGTCGACAGGTAGACAGCGGCTACTGAAGCTGTGTTTGCGGAGCGTTTCATTCACTCGTCGCTGCCTGGGGCGTCTGGATCACTTGAACAGAAGCTGCAGGGACTTGGTGCACGATGGACGACATCGTCAACGAGGTGCGGGATGTGCTACTGCTATGGCATGGACCAGGGTTTACACCCCCACCTTGCATGGTTGCATATTTCAATGTCGCGGCTGGTGAATCTGGATCCACACCCTACGATGCACACACTTAGCCTGGATGTAGCTCCTGTGCGCAACGCGCAGACACGAAATGATGTGCTGTGCATGTGGGCCTGTCCATGCATTGGTCACAGTTTGCATGTCTCTGGCTGTCATGCAGCACAAGGACCAGGCGGAGAAGAATGAGATCCTGCTGTGGGCAAGTGCACGTGGCCTTTATGGAGATGTGAGTAGGTGGCCAGCATGTCACGGTTGTGCGCCCTGTGGACCAGCTGGCATGGGTGCCAGGGTTGGAGCCATCAAAGGGATGCACATGCAGCTCCATGCTTCTGAACAGCAACCACTGCATGCCCATATCCCTATGCTGCCCTCAGGTCACTGAGCTCATCGCTCGAGGGGCAGACCCCAACACACGGGACAAAGAGGGGCGACGGCCTATGCACTTTGCAGCTGCACATGGTATGTATCAGTTCTTCCTAAGTCCAGGCTTGATGATGGTGCACCCAAATGTGTACCGGTCAAGTTTAAACAAGCTCGTTTCAGTATTGGCACCACTTGCGAGGGGGCATCATGTATCCATTGTGACCATCATGCCTCCAGGTCATGCGAACATCATTGAGTTCCTAGCATCCAAGGGAGCTGACATCGACCCGGATGATGCTTCAGGACGGAGTCCGTTGCATTATGCTGCACTTGGTGCGTTGCGTGGAGCGCGCAGCCATCTGCTGAGCCTGCTGAGTACCTACCTGGCTTCAACATCCAAACTAAAGCCTTGTTGCAGCACATTGCAGTGTGCCCATCTGGTGATACATACGCTTTGCCTCTGCAGGCCGCCACTTGGCAGCAGTGCAGGAGCTGCTGGTGCGTGGGGCGTGGGCTGACAGCATGGACTCTGCGGATGACACCCCACTGCATGTGGCTGCACGCGGCCTGCCACCTTCTGTGGATGACACAGGTGAGGGTGTGCATCTGCTCAAGCTCAGCAGCTGGACCGTTTGGGATGACCATGCACATCGCATATGCAGGCTGCAAAACGAGTCTGGTTGCACCGCAACTCATGCGGCCTTACTAACCACACCCATACCAACACCTGCAGCTGCCAAGGCGGCAGCAGCGGCTGGGGCCGTCGTGGAGAGTGGCATGCGGCGTGCTGGTCCCGTGATCCGCGCACTTGTGGGCCAGGGCTCAGCCAAGCTGGAGCTGCGGAACAAGAGAGGGCTGACACCACTGGGGGAGGCGGTGCGTGAATGAGCAAGTGCTGCACTTGTTGCGCCGCTTCAGCCTTTGCGGTGCTGCTGCGCCCTAGTCAGGTGCATCATGCAACCTGACGAGTCATGTTGCTTGTTTCTGATCACCACCCTCTTGACAGCGTGCTTAGCGACAGCCTAATGCAAGTATGATACCTGGTGGTCTGCAAGGACAGCTGCCCAGCTGCATGACATCTGTGGTGTTTGACATGTCTGCCTGTGCCGCAGGTAGCATCAGGGGATGCAGACGTGGTGGCCACATTTCTGGACCTGCGTGCACTGGCCACGTTCATGGTGCGTGGCCACTTCACGCTGCTGCACATCGCAGCAGGCCTGGGGCATGCAGATGTGTTGGAGCGGCTGCTGAAGGAGGGCAGGCGGCCCGACACCAACACAGGAGATGAGGAAGGGCTGACCGCGCTGCACGCAGCTGCTGCGGGCGGCCATGTCCGCTGTGTGGAGCTGCTGCTGCGGTATGGCGCAGATGCGAGCGCGTGCACTGCCGATGGACGCAGCGCAGCCAGCTTGGTGCCTGAGAACACGGCGCAGCTGAGGCTTCATGGCAGCACCAGCACCGCCACAGATGCCCAGCTGGCTGAGCTGCGTCGGCGGCTCGAGCGTGCTGCGCCCTCGGCAGCGCCTGCCAGCAAACCTGCTGCGGCTGCAAAGGCGGGGCCAGGTGTGACCGGGGCGGGCAGCAAGGACAGCTCGTCTGGGCCCAAGGTGAAGGAGCCAGTGGGGCATGTGGTGGGCGCAGCATTCAGCTCCCTGCCCGCAGACGAGCAGGCACGCAAGGTGTGTGGCCTGTGCGTGCACAGTAAGGCTCATGTGACCATCCGTAAGTTAGTGGTGAGGGTTTTCTGGGAGTTTTGCACTGGAGCTTTTGCAGCAACGGCTGCCTCCCCAGCCCATGTGGGTGCTACTCTGTACGCCTGCAGCCAGCATGCTGTTGCGATGGCATACGGCTGGTGCTGGCTCCTGTTTGCCCAAGTAATGCCAATTTCTTTGGCCCCATCGTGAATCCCTACATGCAGGTTGACCTGTATGTGCGCATGAGTGAAGTAGAGGCAAAGGCTGCACTCTCTGGGCCCCTGGCTGCGTGTGGCCTGAGCCCAGATGAGGTGTTGGCCGCACTGTCTGCACTGAGGAAGGCCATGAGCCTGCTGGTGTGCTGGGAGGCAGTCACTGCGCTGAGGTGCGGGCTTAAACATGTTTCTGCCAGTCACGAATCATGTGGCATGTGGGCCGAGTGCGGGGCGTGAAGCCAGCTGCGTTCCCAGCTGAGGCAAGAGGTGCTAGACCGAAGCGCACCAGGGCTTGTCACACATGTTGTCGTTCTCCAGGGTGTGGGCAGTTGTGCCGTACTGCTGCCATGGTGCCGCAGGAAGGACGAGCAGTTCCAGGACGACATTGCGGATCAGCACGTGCAGCGCGCAATTGATGAGCTGCGCAACCCAGGAGCTGACGCAGACAAGTGAGGGGAAGCGGCAGGTTTTGAGCTGGCTGCACACACAATTAGTCACTTGTAGTCGTGTTGTGTCGCAGCTGGCGGGGGCAGGCTTGCACCAAGTCCCCGGCAACTTTGGGACTGGCACAAGTGCTGCGGTTTGCTTCTGTGCTTATTGCTGGTGTACCATGCGGCAAGGGGCAAACTGGTGCGCGTGTGGTGCTGCTGTGACAGGTACCGGGGGGACTCACAGGTGCAATCAGTGCTGGCCAAGCTTGCCAAGCTGCAAGGCGTGATGCGTGCCAACGGGCAGGGCATGCGGGTGCGCGATGGGCAGACGTGCTTGCATGCTCAGCACTCTGAGCAGCCTTATGATCATAACTGGGCTGGCGTACTTGTGGTGCATGTGGTAAGGGTGGTTGAAGATAGGGTCACGCCGTGCTGCAGTTGTGCACACCACTTCTGGTGCGCAGCACCAAATTGGCCACAACAGTCTGCACAGCACCCTGTGGGTTTATGTGCGTGGTGCACACAGGTGCAGCTGGAGGACTTGCGTGCAACATCCAACGGCCCCGCCTCCATCAAGGAGACTGTTCGACAGCTAGAGATGCTGAAAAGCAAGGTGCGTTACCTCGTGTGGTTGCTGTGCATCCAGGTGTGGGTTGGGATGGCCATCCAGTCACAGATGGGCTGGGCTGCCAGTGATGCAACATGACATTTGTTGAGCAGGGGCAAGCGTGTGTGGAGCTGACATGATGTATGGCATATTTCGGTGGCGGCTGCGTCTGCTCCCTGCAGGCTGCAGCTGCTCGTGCTGTGGTTGTGGACCTGCTCAGTGGGCGCAAGGCTGCGGAAGCTGCTGCCCCTGGCAACACAGCTGACAGCACACAGGCAGCAGATGAGGGGAAGGAGGGCGTTGAGGGGGACGAAAAAGAGGCAGGCAAGGCAGAAGAGATGCCTAAGACCTTCTTGGCCTGGCTATCACTTATTTTCCGTTCTCTTGGCACGCACGTGGTGCGCGCATTGTTCAGCGCGTGCCTGATGCTGTCAGTGATGTGGATGTTGGGCCTCATGCCCGACCAGCTGAGAGAGAAGGCAGCCGCACAGCAGGCAGCTCTACAGGCAGCAGCAGAAGCAGCCAAGGCATCAGGTGTTGATTTGCTGGGGGCGACTGCAGCAGTTGGGGCAGGTAGTGGGCTAGAAGGTCTGCATGAGGATGTGCACGAGCTGTGATGGATGGTGCAATACAAACCCAGTGCTTCTGTAACACTGACAAACAGATGCACACAATGCTGCAAGACCTGAACAAGGGGCCGGGAGCCCATAGGGATATGACAACAAGGCTATGTTTCTTAGGAATACGAGCCTGGCAAGACGCCATGAAAGTGAAGATGGCACAGGTCCAACGGCTAAAAGGTTCACATACAACGTTGATCACGATCGTCATTGGAGGGCGTGTTGAGGAAGCTGTTGGTGTTACATGTTGAGATTCCAAGCACATGCTGCCAAAAACGGCGTGCTCAGCTTGTGAGCTCGCACAATTCAATTGGTAACTGATATACACCGGTTGGGTCCCTGACTGCCTGTACATCCGGCTCGGGCCACAACATGCATGAGAACATGAAATGCACTGCAGGTAAAATAGACCCAGCCGACCTGCATGAATGCAAAAAGCGTGGGCACCGCAACACATGCCACCGGTGAATAGCAATACACAAGCCCAAGGAAGTACACAATCTGCAAGCGCAGCCCCTTCTCCTGCACAGTCACAAAACGATGATTAAAACAACAAAACAGACCACACTGCCAACACCTTCAAGCTCTCATGCTGCCCATGCAAACGCGCGCACGCACACTCCACAGCATCCCTGCATCTGCGCTGCGTGTTGCCACACGCGCCACACACCACATTACACGCGCATCAACACAGGCTTGCATCGCCATCACTCAGACCCAGCTGCTTCCTCACTGGTGTTTTTCAACACTCCTGCATTTCCATGTGCGGTTCAATCAGATGGTGTACAGCTCATCAAACACACTCGGCCTCCGACATCTGCACAGCTGCAGGATAGACAATGCCGCAGGATGCGCAGACCGCAGCCGTGACCAATCACCAACTCCGCGGCAGCGCTGACCATCAGCCAGTCACAGTGCCCCAATCAGCTGCTGCAGATCATCCTGGATAGTGCCATGCGCACATGCGGCCCGTAGCTTCCGCAGCGCCGCCTCATGAATCTGCCCAACCCGCTGACGTGACAACCCCAGCGCAGCGGCTACGTCCTTGTGCAACTCGGGCTGCACCTGGATGATGCCGCCCCCGGGCCCCATGTCCCACCTCAGGCCCATGGTGCGCTGCAGCACTGCCAGCTCCCGCTCACTCAGCACACGCTCCAGCACACGCCTGAACAGCTCATCCTTTGTGGCTGCACTCACAACGGCCTCCGCCTCACTGCCTACAGCCAGGGCATCCCCAGCACCTCCGTCCATGTGTGACGCCGACTCCCCATGCGCATCCGCTGACGCCTGGTCCACCCAAGCAACGCCCCCGCGTGCAACACGCTTGAAGTCATCACTGTCTTTATCTGCCGGAAGCTCCAGGGACATGACTGTCAGGGAGCTGGCGTGCATGAGGTCACGCACCACATTCTTGGTCACACCTGCGTGTGCGGCCACCTCGCTGATGGATGGAGGCTGCCCGCTGGCTGCCAGCTCGCGTAGAGCTGCAACCACCTTGTGTTTGCTGTCCGTGACATGCCGAGGGATGAAGACATCATTCTGGCTGAAGTCCTTCAACGCCTGGATCATGAACTTGCGGATGTAAAAGTGAGCAAAGGTAAGAAAGCGTGTGCCCGGCCCCTCCCCTGCGCCTGCTTTGCGATCTGCATGAGCCGCATCACTGCTGCCACCATCGTCGCCGCTGCCGCCGCTGCCACCTCTCCTGGTGCGTTTTCCAAGTACAGCGTCAGGGTGTTCAGGACCTGCAGCTGGCACCTTGAAGCGCTGTGCCGCTAGCAACAGCCCTGCCACACCCGCCTGGAACATGTCATCGTAGCTGACGCGCTGCGCGCCTGCCACACCTGCCTGAATACGCTTGGCCTGCAGCATAAGGAGGTGCGGGGTCAAGTCATGATGATCCTGAATGGATGAGGTTGGGACAGTGTCAGCACCTCAGTGCACTTTGGTGATCATACCAGCCCCAGAGGTGCACAATGGTGATCATACCATCCCCACCCGCGGGCGTCAGTGCGCACCTGTAGTGTGATGTAACGTCTGTATGAATCCAGCAGCAGATGCTGTGCCTCTGTTGCCAGCCGGAGCACTAATGCACGTCGCTGCACCTCAGCTGGGTCCAGGCTTGCAGATGCCTGCAATGCAGGCGCCTGCTGCTCCAGCTTGCACGCCTCCTGCGCCAGTGTGAGCGAGGCAACCGTGGATCATGGTTGTGTCAAGGTACCGATGCCAGGCATGGACGAGCTTGCATAATGTGCTAGATTGCCAGCATGGAGGTCGAGCCATGCCAGCCAGTGCATGGGCCACACGCACCCAAGAACCCTGCCTTGCACCCACCTGGATAATGCGACAGCAAGTGTACTCCTCTGCCTTGTCGAGCCGATGCCCGCCTTTACTTGTGCTAGGTCGTTGAAGCAGGGCCTCAGAGTGATCCGACAGAGCTGATTCCACAGCCTGTTTAGCCCTTCGAGCCTGACTCGGCTTGTCATATCTCCGGCTGCGCCCGCGTGTGCTGCGGGCGTCAAGCTCGGGTAGGTCAGCAGTACTTGACGTGCTATCTGCCTCCTGCTGCTGCAACACCGCCGGAGGGCGCTCCAAAACTGCTACAGACAGCACTGGCCTAGATCCAACTGCGCTACATAAGACCGCACGGGGCCGAGTAAATATACAAGCATGACTGGTGCAGGGCTCGTACGGCCCCGCCCTTCCTAGCATTTTTGACTATGCTCGACGCAGCACAGGTTGCAAGTTTGTGGCCTGCCCACACAAGTGTCGCGTGGACATGGATAACAGAGACCGTCGAGAAGACCGTGCTCTGAGAATCTAGGACTAATCAAACAACAATCAAATTATGTGCATAGCGACAAGAGGCCACAAAGGAGGCCACAAAGTAGTCGAATGGTCCAAAGGATTGGTTTCAAATGTGGACAATCGCAACGGTGATGGTATAAATAATGCTTGCAGTGCCTGTTTGAAGTACCGGTGCAGCTGGCAACGGCATGCACTGCGCACAGCAAACGTGCCGCGGCGTGGGCCAGGCGGTATATCAGCCACAACTGGTGCGGCAGATCTGTTCTGCGCCCTGTCTGCCCACAACATGCGCCTTGGAGCTTGTACCTGAGATCTGCATATCATCTTGCCAGAGGCCGGAAGCTTAGGGCTGTGTAAGATACCGTATAGTTGCACGGTGCATATGGCCGGCCTTGACTGGCAAAGCTTTTTGCACCAGGATCTTCATCTCCTGCTCCCAGTCGTGCTCCCCTTGCACTGTACGATACCCACAGCACGGGCCACAAACCCCCTGGCGCTGTCCAGTCAGCAGTCCGTGTGCATCTTGCTTCCACCACCCTGGTCCTCACAGTCCACTTGTGTTGCCGCTGCAGATGGACCAGGGCCGGTGTGAGGTGCAAGCTGCTGTGAAGCCCCTGTGCGCTTGCCATTCCCAACAATTGGAAGGAAGCTCAGAAGGGACAGCTGCCTCTGCCGCTTCTTGCCGACTGCCGGTGCTGCAGCCGCGGCAGCAGCCACTGCATCGCCTGCGCGTGTCTCAGCGCTAACCGCTGCTTCTGCCTGCCATGTGGGTGCCGCTGCAGCTGCCACCTGGCTAGCTGCATGCGCTGTGTCATGCACCTGTGGAGTAGCCTGCTGGGAGCGCGCTGCAGCAGCTGGTGCTGCTTGCTGCTTGCCCGTAGATGCCCGCCGCTCCTTGGTACGCTGTCGCTTGGCTCGCAGCTTCTCTGCCCGCTCCTCGTCTGAAAGAGGCGCACTCTTGATTGCATGCTCCATCAGGCTGTACTCGGACTGCAGCTCACACGCACGCCGTCTTGCGTCCGCCTTCATTGTCGCATCAGGTATGCCTGTGGAAAGTGCTAGCTTGAGGTTAAGGTACATTTGCTTCTCCACCGCCTCCAGCAATGCCTCACGCACCACACTCCTGCTCACACCACCTGCGCACACCATTGCATGGCCATGATGTAAATCATTGCAAGCACAGGGTGGTGTAGGCTGCCGGCACAGATGCTTGATCTGGACCTGTAGTGCATGCAGTGCACAGGAGGGAACCCTGTGCGCATGCACCACTGCAAACACCGCCAGCGATGAAAGTCTTGACAGGGGTGCACAGCAGCACGCACCTGCCAGCAGGGCCTTTGACGTTTGCTTCAGCCCATACCACAGCGCATGCTTCAGGGCGTCCGCACCATCCGTGACCGGGTCCGCTCCATACTTAAGCAGGAGCCGCACCATGCGCTCCATCTTGCCATCGTTGAGCTTGTCCTCTTTCATGGTCAGGGGGTCCAGGAGGTATGACAGAGGGTAGCATGTGGGGAAGAGCATGGCTGCGCCCGCCTCCAGCAGGGCTGTCACGCACTTTATGTTCAGCACCCGAATGCTGGCCCTAAGCAAGTAGTCAGACCTGACAGCACGCTCAAGCAGCCGTTGGTACAGCTCTGTGCTCACAGATGCAGGGTCAGCAGCATCCAGCACCTCCATGGTCACCTGCCCATGCACGTCCACAGACACAGGGATAATCTGATACTATCCACAGCGCCGACATGCACTGGGGTTGGGCGGGGCCAAGATGTGGATCTGGTGGGCGTATCACTGGCTGATGAGACACATGTCGGCGTGATAACTAAGGAGGCTGAGAGCCTAACGCGCAGAAGCATGGGCAGAGGACTTACGCTGGCGCTGTACAGCAGCATGTGGCACAGCCGCTCCTTGCGCAGCTCCAGGCATGTGATGAGCGCCTCAGTGGCAGCATCTTGCCTGCACACACGTCAGCCACAAACAAGCACCCAGCGCACAAAACTCACACAGAATTCAGGGATATGAGATGTTGAGTTGCACATAGCTGGTGTCTGCCTGCACTTCCAATACTCGGCCAGATTGGTTAAGGGGGTGCTTGTGATGCCAAACGGCAACTCAAATTCTGCCAGCACCAACAAACTTACTGGAAGCGTGAATTGTGTGGCTTCCTGTGATTGTCCATGTGTGGTACCATGGCCCGAAGTATGTCATCGCGCCCCTGCTCCGCGGCTGCATAGCATACATGCCCATGCAGGAACACAAACCAAGGGGCGTAATGAAGACAGTGTTTTTTTACTGCATCAGTTGTTATGCCATGAAGGTTTCGGGCAGCATGACTGCGGCCAGCTCACAGCTATGGACAGAACAGACGATCATTCCCAGTGCTGCATGACCTACCAAGCTGGAAGCCGTTCCTGATTCTGACTCGGCGGCCCTTTTTGATCAGGGGGATGATGCAGTCAAGGTGTCCGCACTCTCCTGCTGCATTGATGGCTTGCTCAATGGGATCTGTGTGCCCATCATGTGCGTTGTGCTGCAGCAGGAACTGCACTGCTGCCAAGTGGCCCCCTCTGGCTGCAGCCACAACCGCAGCATGCCTTTCCGCCTCCAGATCAACGCCAGTTGAATAGTATAGCTGCAGCAGGGGGACGTTGCCTGACTGCGCTGCACCAGATAAGACTGCCTGAGCAACTTCCTTGAACAGCATTTTCTTGAATGCGTTGCGGGGAGCTGGAGGGGGTGCGGGTGTGGCATGGTCATTCAGGAGCATTGTGCACAGCTGCACGTTGCCAGCGCAGGCAGCAGATAGCGTAGCGCCCACAATCCCATTGCGACCGGCGTGCAGTGCTGCCATCTGTGCCTGCTCATCTGGCTGGTGTTGCTGAATCAAGTACTGCACCATCGCGGTTGCCTTGTCAAACTGCGGGCATCTGCCTGCTGCACGCATTGCATGGCTGTAGATCCTGCTCCTCTCGTCTGTGACCGTGATGCCAAGGACCCAAGTGTTCACCAGCTCCAACTCTGCCCTGTTCATCAGCCACTCCGCTGCCACATCAGGTGGAGAAAGTGCAGCCGCCCATGCCTTGCATACTGCATGTGGCAGGTGCCCAGCTGCCAGATGTGCATGCGGCAGCACCAGCCTCAACAGCTCTGGTGGCAGGTAGGGCGCCTCTTCCCTTACGGCCTACATTTGGTTCAGCATGCCACAACAGCTGCAGCTGTCAGAAGAGGTCCCATTGCGCTGTTCAATGGACGCTTTTGCCAACCATCGGTTGCATGTCAAAATGATGTTCTTGCCTTATAATGTAAACCAGATGCTCACCTCATTGTTCACCGCCATGGCAGCCAAGACACCGGATGTGAGCGGAAACAGATGCGCTGATCTCCGATAATAACAGCAAGTACAAGGCTCCTCAAGCTTTCAACTGCAACGCGCTGTTCTTAACACGGGAACGAGTTGTTCTGGTGTGCAACAATGTTTTTACAGTAAGCTGGTTGCGTTGGCGATCCACCGAGTGTGCATTTGAAAGTGGTCACACGCCACATGCTGTCACACGTTTTTTTTCTCATTTTTATCTGCACTTGCATGTGTGCACTGGGTAACCGAGCTTTGGGTAACTGTTCAGCAGCATGCAAGATTGTTTGTGACACCCATGTACTGAATATGATACACGCTTGCGTTGCGCAATGCGGCTGAGCAGGAGTAGCAAGCTTTCATCATTCTGTGATTGCATTTACAGTTACAATGCACCCCTCCTGCATCTGTACAGTGCGAAATGAAGATGACCTGAGTGCATCATCAGCACGTGAAGGACAAAATGCGGGGCTGTGCTTGTACAAACAGGCACCTGCCATCACAATCAATCTGCCTGCCCTCTCACACGGTCCTGGTTCAAAGGGACATGATAAAACAGTTGCACTCTGCATTGTCTGAGTACTGGCACGAAATGCGCGCCGTCACAGCTGCGATGCGCAAACTCCTGCACCTCCACTTAACTGCGTGCCTGTGCTGCATGCCTATGCTGTGCCTCAGTCTTTCTCTCTGCCCTAGACCTGCCCAAGTGACGATAGCAGCGGTGTAGCCAATAACCGTGTGTTGAGGCACGAGTCGTTCAACAGACGCCGCTCCTCTTTGCTGTGAAGTGGGAGCAGCCACCGCCATTTGCTGCGAGTACACCAGGCACAGCTTGAGGTGAGTGCTTGCAGCCAATAATGGGCGCGGCTTCTGCAGCGGTGTTATCACCAGTACAGTCCCAGCCGTATGCCTAGATGACTGCACCACATGTTCGCATGATGCATGCCACCCACGCACTTGCGCCCAAACACATCCTCCAGGTTGCGCCGCAAGCCCTTGTTGTAGGGCCAGGGATGGATGCGGTCCTTCTCATACATCTCAATGGTGGTGCAGTTAGCAGCAATCAACTGCACACAGACAGCGCATCATCACCACCAGCAAGCTGTGAGCACCCATCTGCCTGGCTTGCACATGTAAGCTGGTGTTTGTATGGAGCAGCTCCGATCAATGCAACACCCGTGTGTGCCCCCGATTGCACAGCCCACCTCCTGGTCCACACAGTGGTTTGGCAGTGCCAGGATGGCCCCTCAGCCACCGCACCGCGCATCCCAGGCCCTTGAATCTGCCCACACTACCAGCCCAACACTGCCAAGACTGAGGGAACCCCTCAGCACCACAGCGCACCTGTGCGTGCATCACCAGGAACCCAGCCACGCTGACTGCAAACGCGCCATCGGTGACCACAGCCAGAAAAATGAGCGGCGTCCTGCAGGGGCAAGCACAGGTTGCGAGTGAAGGCGAACAACCCATAAAACTGTGTGATGCTGCTTGCCAGACAGGCAGGTGAGGTGGTGCGTGCCCATGGCTGCATCACGTGAACACCAATGATGACAGTATATAAGATGGAGGTGCAACACTGTTGCATTGGAACTGTGGTACCATTGCTTTAAGACACGCACACACGCACACACAGAGCAAGATCAGAGCTGCCCCACCCACCCAGCGCCATGCAGGTTGCCCTGGAAGAAGTCTATGAGTGGGTGGATGAGCATGAGACACGCCATAAGCGATGTAATACAGGTATAGACGAGGAAGAGGAGGAAGAACTGCACAGGGTTGTGCACACAAGACACAGAACAGTTTGCGTTCAGCCCAACCACAGCATGCTGTTAAGGATTGGAACTAGCGGTGCATTTCATGACTTTTTTGCGCCTCAGCATCACTTCAAACCTGCTTGAGCTAACATGCTGTCATCACTACCGCTAGTACTGCTGTGTGTGCTGGTCCTGCCCAGGTTCTTGGCCCCATTATAACTGCTGCTGCAGTTATTCCTCTTCTTAATCCCCTAGCCGGCACCTGTGCTGCCGCAAAGCCCCATTATGAGCCCCACCTTGTAGTTGTACAGCCCAACACAGTTAACAATCCAGATGCAGTAGTGGTCCATCTTGAGCACGCAGCGGCCCAGCACACTGCACCGGCAGGCAAAACACACCCAGACAAAAGTTCCGGTCACGCTGGATTGTCCCTGCAGTCACATCGTGCGTCCACGTCGTGCAATACATGCATCAAACCCACCTGATCTGTGTGCGTGCCTTCCTGTCCCATGGCATGACATGGAGCGAGCACACTGCCTGGCCCTGCCGGCTGCAACCCCATGCGCACAGCTCGCTCACCTGCAGTGGTGCGCGCGCTCCGGCTTCCATGCCTGGCACCGCTTGCAGAAGCGCGGCCGCCGCGGGTCGCGCCGGTCAAAGTAGTAGTCTGAATAGGACATGCGCTCCAGCTCCATGCGTGCTTGCTGCAGCAACAGGTTGCACGCCATAAATGGCTCAAACCATGCGGTGAAGGTGAGCAGAGCTGTTCATTGACCAGGCATGGAAACCGTACGGCCTCATATGCTGTACACATCAGCCTCGAGCATCCTCCCCCCACCTGCTCGTCTGCAAAAGGGTGCCATGCTGGAGGCACCCGCCCGGGGTCGGTCAGCACTGCCGCAAAGTATGACCACAGCAGCAGCACCACCTGCAGCAGGCAGGCATGCAGGCCAGTGTGAAGGTGCACAGCATGCGGCGCATGACACGCATGGCGTACATGCTGGTGCCAGGGTGCTGTAGCTGTCACATGTCCAAGCGGCAGCCCATAGGAACATGATGGATGTGCCTTGGCCAAGATCATGGCATGAGCTGTCGTCTCACCAGGCCAACGAACACTCCGAAGGCCAGCCCGCTACCCAAGCGATGTGCTAGCGTCCTTCCATGAATGATGAGCGGTAGGTAGGTGGCGGTGACCGCATAGACGGATACCATTACCAGTCCTATTACTAGAAGCACCATGACGTGCCCCAGCACTCGAAGACATTTCTGGCAGTACTGGAAGCAGTTCAGCCATTTTGAGCTGGCCAGCATTTCTCCTTCCAGCTCGTGGGTCCCTCAGAGGCTACCCAGCATGCTCAACACGGCCTTTGCAGCAGTGTTATCAGATGTTCTCCTAAAAGCATGGTTTCCTTTCACTATAGTTGGCAAACCGGGCCTGCTCAAGGCACATCAGCCGTTCATCTCCAAACCTCGGGCAATCTTGTGTTATTGTTGGCCATCAGTTGATACATCAAACGTAAATTCCAACAAGCAATCAACACTGACTCACTGATCATATTGTTTGCGGACAAGGGTTCTCTTGTGTTGTTATCATGATAAGCAATGCTGGAAAATCTGCCTCCCCCTGCTCTTTGGGAAGTGTGCAGCCATCTTGATGGCAAATCATTGAACGTGTTCTCCAGATCGTCAAGATTTGCGCGCGATGCCGCACTGCAAAGTGCTCGTGGCCTGCAGTTGTACGTGCCTGTGGGGTCATCAACAGAGGCGCAGGAAGGCGCACGTGGTGTCTCAGAGGTTGTGGATGCAGTTGGAAAACGCCAAAAGTTGCGTCTGCGCCTGTTGCCCAGCTCATCAGGATGTCAGGATGTGCACGGACGCCAACGGCCCACCGATCATGAGGCCCTGTCTTCCTACCTGAGAAGCTTAGCAGCGGCATTGTCAACAGGCACACAAATGGCAGTACAGCAAATGTGCTTCCAGGTGAGCATCTGCCAGGAGGGCTTGCACATGTGCGGCATGTCATGCATCATGCATCCGTTGTAAGCATGTTGAGATCGCTCCTTTGCTGCTGAAGCTCCACCTGTGTGCCGATGCTGCAGAACCTTCTGGTCTCGACACCGGTGGGAGCGGCGCTGAGTGCCTGGCCTGCACTGTCGCGCGTGGAGCTTCATGCAGTGACGCTGCGTGGCGACATGTTTGAGTTCCTGCGCGCCCTGCCCGCGCTGACCGCCCTGGCACTGTCGTTCCCGCGCCTGGAGCGCACACGCCACCACGACCTCACCGCCCAGGCCACTGCAGCATGTGACTCGTTCTGCCGCCACCTGCCGCATGCAGCATCACTGACCTCGCTGGCTGTCACAGAGAAGGCCGTCAACCACACCAGCCCCCTGAATGCCCTGGTCACACGGCCTCTTCCTCCTTTAATGAAGCTGAGGAGCTTGGAGCTCAACGCTGTGTGGCTGCCGGACATGGGATGTGAGTGTCGCTAGGCTGGCAGGGCGTGAGCTGCAGGGGCTGCACTGTGGGTTGTCAACTGAAACCATGACATGCTGGGCTCAGACTGCGTCTCCAGCCATGTGCTTTGCAGTGTGGTGCACTCTTGAAGCATTGCTGCTGATGACTGATTGTGGAGGCTGTGTGTGACGCATGGCGTGGCCACAGATCGCGTGTACGTCAACATGCACCGCTCCTTCCTCACCTCCCTGCTGGCCCTTCCCCTCACGCACCTCTCACTTTGCGGGGAGTTGGTACCCACCCGGCCACCGCTGGACCTCGCCCCTCTGGTGTCACAGCTGCACACGCTGCACTGCCTCACCCTGCCAGACGTGGACCAGGTCAACATGGAGCTGCTCCTCACGCTGCCACTGCCACTGCACGTGCGTGTGCGGCGTGGCCGCCCCGCCCGCGACCTGTCAGCCCTCCCCTGCCACTTGGCCAGCCTCACGATTGAGCGTGTGGACAGCAGCAAGCGAGGTGTCATCAGCTGGCTACCGCTGGCTGGGCTTTCAAGCCCTTTGAAGCTGGAACACTTGGAAGTCACACACATGGTGCGTGGGCAGTCGCAACAGTTCTCCCCAACTGTGCCTGTGCCGGAATAATCGCACGTATGTGCCACATGTCCCGCAGGCAGAGTGTCTAAGCACGCGCAGTTGTACTTGTGAATGTAAAGGGCGCTGGCCGCGTGATGCATGATATTTGTACGCCGCAGGCGGCCACGGCGGAGGGTTTGGAGGTGATGCGCGGTGAGACGTCCGCACTCGCCACACACTATGAGTCACATGCACCCCAGGTTGGCCGTCAGCTGTCACTGGTGCTGCTGCTGCCCCTCGGCTCACCACACCCCCTGCACGTCACCACGCCTGCTGCGCGCGCGGCCTTGTGGGATGCCGCCATGAGACACCTTGCACGGCTGGAGCCGTTTGTTCACACACTGGAGCCGCAGGCACGTGGTGTTATCATATGTGTGCGGCCCTTGTTTGATTGCCACTATCGTGCTTGCACATCCTGCACTCAGAAGGCAGGACTGTTGCCATGCACTGCATCACAGGCTTGTTGCGTGATGTACCCGGTGTGCCATGCGCCTGTGGCTGTATGCAGGTGGGTGTGGACGTGCTGGATGCATGCATGTTCAGCGTGGGCTCCTGGCTGGGCCGCCATGTGCCATGCCTGCGGCTCACAGAGGACGCACTCAAATGGCTGGCACGTAAAGGTGTGGCCGCCCGACACATGGTGGAGCCCATACCCACCGGCACTCAGGTCAGCACTGCTCAGGCTGCCGCTGCAGAGGCCACCACAGCTGCCGCTGCAGGTGCAGCAGATGGCGCGCCCTCACAGATGAGCACAAGCACACTGGACAGGCATCAAGTGCCACCAGGCAGCGAGAGCGTTGGTGTGTCCAGAGATGCAGTCCCCCCAGGTGCTGTGAAGCACCTGCGGGGGGTTCACAATGCAGGTGCGGCAGGCAGCACCCTGGCGCCAGGGGGCTTGTTCCCTGCCGTCACCACATTGCAGTTGGACGTGAGCCACGGCTTCAGCCGCTCTGCTGTGCGTGACACGTTGAGCCGGCTGCTGGGGCTGCAGCAGCTGGCGGGCAGTGGTGATGACAGCGACAGTGGCAGTGAGGAGCCAGATCCGGAACTGGGCTTCAGTGTGGCCTCCACGGGCGGTGCTGGGTCAGGGCCAGCGGATGGCAATGGGCCTCCCCAAGATCAGGACTCCTGCTCATGCACTGCTGCTGCAGCCAACAGTATTGCCGGTGGTGGAGGTGTGGGGGTGAGCAGCCACATCAGTGGCCACGGAGAAGGGGATGCGGAGGCCGGGCGCAGGCAGCTGCACGGCCGGGGTGGCGCAGCAAGCTCCAGGCCAGTTGGCCGGCGCGTAGCAGAGGGCGGGTTGTGCCAGGGGCTGCAAGTGGTGGTGGCCCACTTCACTGCAGCAGACCTACTGGGTGCACCAACGGCAGGGCCAGATGATATGGGGCCAAGGGGCGCGGGGGCGCAGCATGAGCAGGCAGGGGAGGTGCTGGCACATGAGGAGCAGCTGGCACCCACTGCGCGATGGCTCGTGCGCGTGTGCGTGGCATACCCACAGGTCCGCCGGGTGGAACTGAGTGTGCTGGTGCTGCCACCCGCACATGAGCAGCAGGAGGCTGTGGTGCAGCGGGCACTGGCTGCAGCTGGCAGGGGCGATGTGGTGCTGGAGGTGGTACAGGCAGTGCCACATGCGTTGGATACGTGAGAATACCGGTGCTGCACTTCCAGGGCAGGCTGCAGTTATGGCCAGATGCATGCAGCTGCAGTGATACTGGTGCTATGACCATCCTGGCTGAGTGTGCAAGAGATGCATGCCGCTGGACGTGGCTCACAACAGCCGTCAATGCGCGGTATTGATTACAGCTTGCTGTGTTGTAAACACAAGCAGCAATCATAGCTCTAGTGCGGGTCTTGGCATCATCTGTATGTACGTATACTTCCAGGCACACAACGTACAGCCTGTAGCCACCAGTGTAAACGTTCAATTATGAATGGTGGCAGGCAAATGAAGTATGCAGTTACCGAATATATCAAGTGCGGCATGAATGAAAGCCAGCAGAAGAAGGACTCTGCTTCCTATTTCTTCTCTTAGACGGTGGTGAAGCCTCGGTTGTGGTATGTAGGTGGGACGTTGGAGGAAATCACAGCATCACATCGCAGTGCAGTTGTTAGTGCATCAACATGTCAGGTAACCCGCATATCACATGCGCAGTGAGATGTGCCTGAGCTGGATGACTGCCCCAAGCCACAGTCGCACAGAATAGGCTTGGCCATTGACCTTGCTCTGGGGCTCATCTGCATTCACTGGCTCAGCAACGAGAGCCTTAAGAGCAGAAAAAGCATACATAATGTATGATGCATTGCTTGAACACTGTGTGTGTATCAGCAGCATTCAGTACCAACCAAGGCCCTCAGATCTGTGCAGGCGCTGCACCCATCCCATTCCATGTCTCAATTTGATTGTGGACCTGATGCCATCACCACTGCAACCACTTCACCAGCAACTCGACTGCCGTTCAAGAATGCCCGGGATGCGCATACATGAGCACAACAGCGTAACCCCACAGCTTACCGCTGTCGCAACCACCCCATCCGATACGTCCCCTCAACTGTGCTGCCGCATATGCAGATACAAGCCCGCACACAGCAACTGCCACGCACATTTTTCATGTGCCAGCATACAATCAATGCTTACCATCAGCCATTGACTATGCTTCTCAAGACACCACAGTAAAGAATAGTCACAGCATGCTCAATTCCGTGTTGCAACAAGTGTGATGTCATGGTGATGTAGATGCTATTTTTGGTAATAGTTGTGAAACCAGAGCACTGTCACGTGCATGCCATGTTGCGTCAGGTTGTGATTATGTTGTGCAGAGGGCCACGTGGTGCACCAGCAGCAGCACCACGACACGTATGAAGCTCTGCACACTGCTGTGCTGGGCAGCAGCTGCCACAGCACTGAAGGACCACAGCTACAGCGCAGGGCAGCCACACCGCACCCGTTCCCACCGCCCATTATGCAGGCGGTGGCGTGTGCGGTTGCGGGGCTGCAGCACTGCTCCGCACACTATGTGCGGCCACCACATGCTCCAGCTCCTGCACCAGCTCAGCTGCAGTGGGGCGGCAGTGCGGCTCCGCATCCACACACCGTGCCACCAGGGGCGCCAACGCGCGCAGCGTGGGGTCTGGGATGTTTAGCAGCGCAGGCACTGAGGGGTACATGGGGTTGGGTGCGAAGTCACCAGCCACCATGACCCATGGATTTTGGCCGCGTACCAGCGACCTGCGTATATGTGCGTGCATGTGTGGTGTAACAGGGTGTCGAGTGAGCGGAGTGTGAGAACCGCCGGCAGTTCACAGCGATCACAAAGGTTGGTGAGGTGAAACTGCAGCGCACCACAGACACCAGAGCACCCCAGGGCAGCAGCAGCACGCACCACAAGATGACGCCAAAGGAGTACACATCCGACGCCAGGGTCACATGGCCACGTGCCACCACCTCTGGCGCAATGTAGAAGACGGTGCCATAGCGGTAGTTGGACATGTGGGTCGCAGATGGGTCGACCGCAACTGACAGCCCAAAGTCGGTCACCTGGGCTCAGGATGTTGAGAGCACAAGCGGCAGTGAGTTGAGAATGGGCACGTTCTCGTGACGCCATGATACCCTGTAGCGCTGACATGACACAACAACTGGTTGCAGCCCCACTCACCTTAGCCACTGCACCAATGGGGGAGCGGCTGTCCAGCTTCAGCAGCACCTGTGGTAGCAGCATGACAGCGGGGGTGGCAGCACATGGCGCGTTGGACGGAGGTGTGCAGTGTAAAGATGAGTCCCTCTTCTCGTGGTTGGTAGCCATGTGATCCCTGACAGTACGTACAAGAGCATCACATGGGCATGCTGCAGTGATGCACAGCACACACACAAACCATCCAGTTGTGACATGCACGCCATGCACTGCAACAGTCTGATCCGTTCACCGCTCACATTGTCTGGCTTCAGGTCGCCATGCACAATGTTACGTGAATGCAGGTATTGAATCCCTCGTGCCACATCCAGCAGCACGTTTGCCACAACCGATCCACGCGTGCCAGCACCCAGTGACGCCAGCAACTGCAAGCATTTGCAGCACCACGTACAATTGTCAATCATGCAGCATGGATTGAGGGAAAAGGGGGGCAAACATACAAAAGGGCAGACACATTTATGGTGTTTGACCGCTTGGGCACGGGCCATGACCTGCAACTTGCCATCTCCTGCACACGATACAGTAGCTTTGGTGGTTAAGTGGCGCAATGCCAGATCACCAGCTACGTACCAGGCAGCGGCAGTTGCAACCACAACTGTTCACTCACCCCGGCCTCCAGCGCATCCGCTAGGCTGGTGTGGCAGCGCTCCTGCACCAGGAACAGCTTGAAATCACACGCGCTGGGGCCTGCAGCTGATGACGGCGCTGAGTCCACCTGCAGCATCTGCCCCACCTCCTGGCGCTCGCGCATGAGCTTGATGTCATAGTGATACGTGGTGACCTGCAAACGCAGCAGTTCACACCGCTCAACATTCCTCTTCCAGGCGTGCCGGGACGCATGCGACACACACATGCACGCAGTGGCAGGGGCCTGCGCAGCCGCCACGCACGCACCACGTTGTGGTGCTGCATGGCGATGCACACGGCCGCCTCGTTGATTGCGCGGTCCCAAGGCGACAGCTTAGTGCCATCTGGCAAGGCCACAGTGGCCAAGCGCTTTGCCGGCGCACCAACATCCTGTGCGCCGCGCTGATGCCCACTGCCTGCAGCCCCTGGCTGGTGTAGCGGTTCCCTACCATTGGCACCCTGACCCACGGTGGGCCCAGTCTTGCCCTGCCACTCTGCAGCAGAGCTGGCAGAGTTTGGGGGTTGTTCTGACTGTATTCCGCTGAACAAGACGGTCTTGACGGCCACATTCATGCCACGCCATGTGCCTGCGCAGTGCAGCAAGCACACACATGTGCATCTGCAGGTAAACTAAAAAGAGATTATCAACTTGGATCTGCCACCCTCAAGCATGCTTTGGCCATGCGCGCTTGAGTGACAAAAACCACAGTCTGCAACCACCAAACTGTGCCCTGCTTTCCGCCCCATTTGCCGCCCCTTTCCTGCACAAGGTGGGAAGTGAAGCACACACACCTTCATACACGCAGCCGTACGCGCCCTTGCCCAGCACCCCAACCAGCACCAGTGTGTCGGAGGGCGTCACCCCACCCGACCCTGATGCTGCACTCAGTGCCTCCTGTGCCACGCGCACCGAGTCGTGCATGCCCTCCAACAGCTGCACGGAGTTCCTCGGCCCTGCAGCCGTGCGCCGGCTACTGAGTGCCCACAGGGCGTCAGAGAACGCAAGCCGCTCGCGCGGGACCAGTAAGCTGCCTCCATCCCCGCTGCTTCCGAGCCCCTGCTCTGCGTCCCGCTGTGAGGCAGGCGCATCGCTTTGTTCACTGCCCTGTTGTCTGCCCCCCGAGCGTCTGGAGGGAGAATCCGGGGCTAAGAGGACACCCAGCTGGGCCACACTGCCTGCCAGGCCCTGCTTGGTGGAGACCCCCTCGTGAGGGGTGCTGCCGCCCTTGGACTGGGAGCCCCCTTCAAGGGCACCATCAGCTCGTGCATGAGACAGTGATCTGCTTGATGTGAATAGGGGCACAGCCTTCAAGGGACCACTGAAATTGACGTCCCCACGCCTTGCGTAGATGCAGTACACTGCCAGAGTACCGCCAGCTGCCAGCAGGGCAAGGCCCACCCCGAGACCCACCCCCAACGCAATCCCCAGCTTGTGGATCCTCTTGCTGCCCTGCCCTGCTGCTTGGAGCTCATCTGCCTGTGCATCCCAGTCAGGCAACCCCTCGCTGGCGAGCAAGGGGATTTCAGGTTCCAGCAGCAGGGTTGTGGCCTGCACTCCCCAGCCCAGGTACTCATCAAGCAGCAACGAGGGAGACGTGCGGGTGAGCGACCCCCCAGGTTGGGCGTTTGCTGCAGCGGGCCGGAACACACTGATGCCGCTCATGAGGGGAGCTGTGCTGCGTGCACCCGTCTGCCATGCATCACGACGCAGAGCAGCAGACAGGAGAGCCGCGTAATCCTGTGCAGGTAGCACCAGCGTGACCTTCTCTAGCCTGACCAGTATACGTGCCCCAGCGCCGTACGTCCCCAGAGCCCACAGAGGCAGCACAGAATTGTACACCTGGGTGGTTGCGGCTGAAGGCAGCGCTGCAGCCCCCAAGCCGACAATGCGCAGCTTCTGCACCACCAGCAGGCTGCTGCTGTTGCCTGCAGACGTCCCAGTGCTGTTCAGGGTGCTGTTCAGGGTGCTGGGAGGTGCTGGGATGTCATCTGGCAGCTCAACAGCTGGCGTAACAGAGCCGGAGAGGTCCAGTTCTACCACCACCGCTGTGGCAGGCACATGATTGAATGGTCCAGACAGGATGGTGATGCCAGGGAGACGGATGGGCAATGCAGTACCAGACCCATTCAGCGCCAACTCATTGCTGCCGCCCGCGCCAGTTATGTCGCCAGGAATCGCTCGTATGGTATTGTCTATGCCAGCGATATGCCCGGCCTCCTGGGTGGCCACACCAGCGGCTCCGCCTAAAGCACTGTCCAGCGGCTGGGTTGCTGCTAGGGAGGAATTACCCAGCAGCATGATCACCATCGGCCACTCCTGAGGACGTACGAATGCATCATTACGCAGACACCAGTGAGTGTGCCAGCAGTGTAATCTGCGTAGCCCACTTGCACTGTGATACAAGATTCACAAGCATCAGGTGCCAAGCGGCTCATCAACAAAAGGACGCACCACTGACTCAGGTGCCATCAGCAGGTTGGATGCAGCCATCAGAGCAGCACGCAACTCAGCTGATCCTTCCGCATACCAGACAGGTGACCTGTGGCATTTATGGACTAAGCATGAGCGGAGAGGTACCCTGGAAAATCTCCGTATGCATGCAACAGCAGGGAGCATCATGGCTGGCCTCAACTATGCATGCTTACATGGCCAGGATGGTCACAGTGGTCAGCATGGTCTTTCAGCATGGCAGACAAGACCAATGCATAGGCGACAGGCTCACGCAAGTCACTCACACAGAAACATTGATGGCCCATCTGTCAGGGGCCAAGAGGGGCCCAACGCCGCGGCTGTCTCGACACATGCGCATGATAGGCATTGGTACCTGCACACGCACCGCAGGGGACACAGCGTGGTGTAAGACGGCTACGGCCATGCTCTCCACCCTACCCCTGGTTAGGGCTACAAATGGCCATCACCCACCTCGCCGCGTGCAAATGGCCCAGCGGAGTAGTTGAGTGATGCAAGTGTGAAATTGGTCACCGATGCTGCATGGTAGTCAGCTTTGTATGTGAGCGAATATCGCGTCACTCGTGAGACAACCGGCTGCAAGTAGTAAACATCACAAGTGCATGGCATTGTAACGGTGTGGGACAGGTTGGACAGCCACGCATTTGTGGGGAACTACAGCAGCTATCATTGTGATATGCAGTTTCCATGCACATGCCAGTATGCATGTGTGTCAATCACCCGCTGCGCACCACTGCAAGGTACCTCTTCTTTCTGCCTTAAAAGCCAGGGGCACCCACCAACCTTGGGATTGACCAGGGCGAAGGTGGACAGCCACGTATTAGCGTACGACTGCAGCTGTGGCACGCTGGGCGCCAGGTCCAACAGGATGAAGAAGAAAACAGACAGTGCGACCTGCCATACATGAAGTCATGGGGTGTGTTGCATGCTGTTTGCCTGGAGATGCCTGCGAAGCAATGCTTGTCTGCGATGATTAAGACTATAATAACTCCATACACGGCCGTGCGATGCAGTTAGCGGCCCGCCCGCGCAGGCTTTCACAAGCAACGCATAGGCTGCCCATATAAAGCCCTTGTTGCACTGAGATGGAAGACCGTGCCTGATCCACACGGCACCACAAAACACCTCCATCAAAATCAAGCAGCTACATTCCAAGTGAGTTGCTATTTGTAGTACACTACCTCGCCGTCGGTTGTAAAGATGTTGACATTACTCAACAGCATCCGCTGCCCTGTCAGCGTCGCGGCACTGTATGGCCTGCAGTGTGGTGCAACACAGCAGTACCGTTCCCACACACGTCCATGTCACTGCCCTTGAAATCACAACAGCTGAAAGCAATCGAACCTGTGATCTCTGCCGCACAAAGCATATGCTAGCTGCGCTCAGCTGGCTTTCAAAGTAGCTTAGGGAAGGTTGCAGGCGCTGCAGACACCAGTCTGGCCCGTTTGAGCTGGTGTCACTTACGAGAAGGAGAAGAAGATGTTGGACAAGGACTGGGTGAGCCATGTGTTGGGTGAGGTACGGACCTGGATGCTGTAGAAGCACAGGCCGACCTGCCCAGCAGACAAAGAAAGGATGACGGAAGACACTCAGGATGCATGTTCAAGCTTGAGCGCCTTTTTGTACTGCCATTTAGAGGGTGGTAATAGTCATGCCAGGCTGGTGTGCGTAAGGGCTCATTGTGAAATACCGCTGACAGATACCCAATGCCGCACCGCAGTTGTGTTGCGCATGTACGCGCGGGAGGTGCCCAACATGCCTGCCTGCAAGAGCATGTGTGGGGATTATCAGTGCCTGGGTATGCACGATCATTTGGTGGGTCCAGGGACTGGTGTAGCACAAACACAAGCACACCACGCATGAGGGCCCCCAACACATCCTGCCTGCTGCGCGCTTTTAGAGCATGCTCATACTCCTCAGCTCACCGTGACGAATGCCCTGCAGTCAGCACACGCACAATTCAATACATCCATGAACGGGTGCTGCGGGTTTGCAACTTTGTATACATCCGACCACAGCATATCCACAGCACAGCCGCTTTCTACTTGCCCTGCACCTACCTATTGCCAAGATCCACAACCGCAACCTCGTCCGCTGGCGTGTTAGGTGCAAATGTGATCTGCATCCAAATTTTGCAACATGTAACCAATGTCTGCATTGCAGCGGCCATGTGTACTCCTGTCTCCACCCACAGAGGCTCACCGCATCATGGCACAACAGCCATGATGTGTTGTAGAGGTTGCTCCAACACATCAGATGCAAGGCCATGCATAAAACTGAACATGCAACAACCCTAGATGTCATGAACTCACAGAGCCAGTGTAGACGAAAGCTACGCTCCAGGGTACCAGGCGCACACCAGGCGCATCTGATGCATTCAAGACGCGCATCCTTCGGGTGCTGGCCAGGATCCACAAGTTTTCGCCCTTGAAGGTGCGCACGGCGTCCAGGAGTTCCTGACCATCTTCCACCACCACGGAAGTGATGTTCTCGCTGATATCCAAGCTAGCCTGCTGAAGCGTATCGGTGCATTGCCAGGCCGCAACCAGAACCAACAAAAGGAAACGAGGGGCCCAAGCCCGATACATGTGAAACCGTTTGGCTACATCATTTTTTCAAGCCAACGAGGACCATTGAGCGAACGGCAATTCCGCGCCAGGGCACCTCTTAGAATGTGTACATGATGTGCTAGGCTTCAAGGCTTGCAACTGTCTTGCGACCAATGACCAAGGTGCGAAGTAGTGCGCAAATGACCAAGAAGCAGCCCAGCTGTGTAGTCCAAGCTAGTACTGATGTGCTGAAAGATCAGAGATAAGTTGCCTTGACTCACTACCACACGCTGCGCGGTTCTTTTGTGTCTGGGATTAGTGTTTTTGAATACGCCGATTGTTTCTGTTCAGTTGATCGCTTGCATGCGCTTGCATGGGCTGCTCAGGTCAGCTTCTCGTACCTTGCAGTCTCATCAGCATTGGCAGGACTTGCGAAACAGCCAAGCATCTTGCCTGCAGCCAGGTCAAGGGCCTTGGAGTGTCCATCCCTCATGATAGATGTGGGGACCGTAGTGTGAATGTACACACTGACGAGCGCGCATCTCCCGTTGCTAAGGAAGCACAGTGCCAAGCCCTGGCCAAACGCCTCACTGCTCAAACATCTGGCCAGCTGCACCCAGCTGGAGGGCTCCTCTGTGTGGAGCGTCACCCCGGTTGTGATCATTCAGCACCTTGTCAGCAACCCATTCCCACCCGCGCAGCTTGCATGCACCTCCGCTGCTCCTCTACACCTGCTCAGCTTGGCATGTCAGGCACCAAGCTCCATGTCAGCCATGCACTCCGCAATCTGGTCTCCATGCCATACCTGACTTAGCTCACGGAAGGATGGTACTGGACACAGTCCTTCAACACGTAGGTTTGCACTCGGGCCTCATGTGCTTTGACTGTAACTTGCATGAATGGCATCAGACTGGGGCTTGTCCTGCAGCATAACGCAGCAGCGGTGCAGTCTGGCTCAAACGTGCTGCTTGGTGCTGGAGTTGAGAATCTCAGATTGGTGGGCTTCAGAGCAATCGGCCGCGTCCATGGCAAGGCATTCAGGTTGCAGAGCAGTGGCGGCACGGGAAGCAGTGGTGCGATTGTGCACGGGGCAGCCGCGCATCAAGCATGTGGCAGCCGATACACTACTGTAGCTCACCAAGCTGGAGGAATGGATGCTATCTTTGCCGGGGTGATACGGCGTGGCTGTGGAGCACATGTAGCTCATGAGGAGAGGCTACGTGTGGCACATGAAGTGTCCAAGGCCCATGAACCCTAGAGGTGTATTCGTTTTGTTACGCAGATGCCTGTACCAATATATGTTAAATGCCCCATCTAGCGCCCCTTAGCCCCAAGTCGGGCACGCCAGTTGCTAGTGGGATCAACCAAACTCCCGTGAACAAATTTGACTATGTGACCAGGCTCGTAACTCAGCATGAAACAAACCTGGGGCTGCAGGTGAGCCAAGTGCTGACTTGGGTTGACTTGCCCTGCACTCATCAAGCTCGTTATTCACGCAGAGCATTCAAGTTGCGGAGCTCGCTCGCAAGACGGCGGAGCTTGAACTGAAGACCAACACAGAGTTGTCTCTCCTGGCGCACTTTAGGGACCGCAACATAACAGCAGAGATCGACACATTGAAGCGCGACGTTGACCATTATGCACGGCGTTTGGACCAGCTGCAGGTCAGGGCTTATGTGTGCATGTTGTGCATGCCATGCATGCTGTGCCGACTCCTGCACTCCATGCACTACACACCAAGGTTTGGCAGTTAAAAGGGACATGCGTGGGCTCGAACCATGTTTTGCACAGGATGATC
The DNA here is from genome assembly GCA_004335575.1 of Haematococcus sp. NG2. NCBI lineage: Eukaryota > Viridiplantae > Chlorophyta > Chlorophyceae > Chlamydomonadales > Haematococcaceae > Haematococcus > Haematococcus sp. NG2. The sequence goes on from QAXD01000175.1 coordinate 41,029, forward strand.
ACAGCTCCGATGCGCGAGCACTGCAATTGGGGCTGCTGCAGGCGGAGGTCTCCAAGCTGCGAGATGAGGTGCAGGCGCGGGCATGCCTGCAAACTGTGACTCTGAATACTAGGCAGTTGCGCATGGCAATCACTTAAGGGACTCTGCACATGCCAACACTACACTCTGGCGCGGATCATCTGGCAGGTTGCAGGTCTGACTCGTGCTAACCATGAGCTATCTGCGCGGCTGGATGCAAGCACAGCAGCTGGGGTAGCGGGCCTCAAGGCGGAGCTGTCAGCCATGTTGCAGGAGCAGGTTAAGGTATGTGTGGTTTGACATGTGCCTCATTTTGAATGCCGAGCTGTGACACTGAAGTTGGTGTGCCGCTGCAATACAGACATCGCCATCACGCATCAGTTGCAATTGTTGGGCTGCTGGCCCTGGCTGCCTGCACAGGCAGTAGCTGCTGAGTTGCGGGCCAAGGTTGGTGCAATGCATTCAGAGAGCAGTGCAGCTGCGAGCAGTGCGGAGGCAGCATCCCTGACTGCCAACAGCCTGGCGTTGAAGCTGCGCAGCCACATGCAGACATGTGCAGCAGGGAGTGGCGGGCTGGCATCCCGCATGGAGACGTTGAGCAGCTCAATTGACGGCCTGTCCAGGTGGGCGCACGGCACCAGGGCAAAACCTTGTGATGTTTTCAAAGGGTGTGGGGTGCCTGCAGGAGGACAAACAATTGCACTTGTGTTGCCAGCAGGCTTGACAGGTTTGTGCTCATGCCCTGAACTGCACAGCAACATTGAGCACTTGGAAGGTGACGCGAAGAAGGTAAAGAAGCACGTGGTCAAGCTGGAGCGGCAGGTGGAGGTGAGTGGCCAGCATGAGCTGAATCAGGTTTTCAATGCCTTGTCTTGGGCAGGACGTGGCTGCTATGAAAGGCAGCAAGGCTGAGTGCCCAATGTCCTTGGAAGTGCCTTCCCCTCATACCATGTCATGCTGTCATGTGCAGGCGCTGTCTGCCCTTGGCTCAGTCGCGCTGAACGCCGACAAGGCGCTCAGTGAAATGCGGCGAAGCGCAGATGAGGCGCACGAGCAAGCACGCCGGCTGCGCACACAAACAGAGGTAGGCATCATTTCGCTGGCTGCTGAGGTTGGCCTGCATTGCGGACTGGAGCGCACAAGCTGTGCATGGGTTTTCAACTGTGATCACGGGAGTGCCGCATAAATGGCCATTACTGTATGCTAGTCAGTCAGATACCAGCCTGGCTGGCGAGTTGTCTTTGTCTTTGAGATCTTCTTGAAACATGAACATGCTTGGTGTTGCCACACACTTGCAGGAGTGCATGGCAGAGGTCCGAACTCTGGTGGCACGTGTGCGGGAGGCAGAGGCATCAAGGGCGGACTCCGAGGCGCAGCTGCGAGCAGATCTCACAGCCCTGGGTGAAGCGGTAGGCTCGGCACTGCAACAGATGGCTGATGCGGCACGGCGGCAAGCACAGCAGGCGCAGCAGCCTCCGTCATTACTGCAGGCACTCCTTGCGCCAGGGCCAGGGCCACCAGCTATGCTGCCCTCAATGGCAGCTGCGCGAATGGCACTGCACGGGGGATATGTCCCGCTGATGCCTGGCAGCGCTGGGCAAGGTGCGCTTGCGTTCACGTCAGTGCAGCTGCATTCTGTGTCCCTTGCACCTCCCTGTTGTTTGCTCATGGACTGCGTGGCTGTGCGCTGCTTGATCACAGTGCCTCCTTGCATGTTTCTATTGCCAACGATCAAGACGACCTCCGTGTGCACGCACTTACTGCAGGGACTGGCATGCAGGGCTGGAATGCTGTGGGCAGCGTGCAAGCACCGGGTGCTGAGCCACTGGACGCAGTCCGTGGGGAGTATGACCGCTTCCTGCAGGTGCGGTGGGCTGCCAGTTGTTGCCTCATGGCATCGACGCTTACAGCTGACATGCCACATCTCTGCAGAGCCGTTCAGGAGCAATCAGGGTGTTCATGAGCTAGTGTATGTGAGGCTGTCATGCCCCCATGCTTTTACAGGCTGTGGACCATTCATTACGTGCAGGGGCTACGCGTGCGTGGAGCAGCACAACATGGCACCAAGTCTGGCCGCACAGCCATGTCACATGCGCAGGAGGCGCAGCAGCAGGCAGCAGCACGGACTTCCAAGGATGAGAGGGCGCCGAGCGAGCGCAAGTTGCAGCCTCACTAGGCAGGAATGTCACGGGATCGTGTAGGTTGGCACATCAGGAATAGTCTCTCGAAAACGTCTGCTGGCTAGCCTGGTTGGAACCGGCTGCATCGCTGCAGGACTAGGTTGGATATGGGTGTCAGCAGGGCACCAACAGATGTGGGATGCTAGATGCACTAAGTCGCGCATCAGAGCGTGCAACGCTGATCAGCCCTGGACTGGCTGAAGGCTCGTGTAGCATGAACATGTATCAGCATGCTGCTGGTTGTGATGGGCAGCTGCTATCAGGCACCAGGGAATAGTGAAAAGCGTGCCTTACATGATCCATATGGTACATCGGCACATCACCTCAGGGTTTAACATGCAGACACACACACCCACACAGGCCATCCAATCAGCGGCGCTATGGCAATCACTGCCAACACGTGCATCTGCCTTGCCATTGCCACCCACACGAGCTTACCAGCCGCATCTTGCAGCGAGCAGCAGCATGACAGCACCACGATCGGCAAGAAATAGCCACCGTGCAGAAAGCTTCTGACTATCAAAGTACAACAGCAAAGCCCAACGCAACAGACAGATGAAGGATATAGATGACGGATGTCGTCTCGGAATCACCAACCAATCCTGAACAGGACCAACTTGCGCTGCAAACAAGCGCACCTAGGCACAACAATTCCGGACCAAAAGCAGACGAAGAATGAGAAAAAGCGCCAAGCTGCATAGCCCCCAACCCACCTGCCCCCCACTTACATGCAAATCCATTATGTGTTTACGTCCAATCCATCATCAGAGGATGTGTTGCCCCCATTGGCTCTGGCCCAAGTTGTACCGCTTGCATTTGAGCAATGCAATGCCGCTTGTACACAGGCGCACGCCAACAAACCCCCCTGCCCCCATAACCCAAAATGCTGCCTTAGCTTTGGGCCCCCAACACACAACTGACTACAAATGAATTCACGACTGCGGCCTGCACTAAAACAATCAAGCCTGCCACCCCACTCCCACAACACCAGCACTGCAGCAAAGGACATATGTCGTCGACCACAGCTCGTTGCAGATGCTCCCATTCATCCAACCCGATCCCCCCAACCAGTGACAGGGCTAGGCCAGTGTCCGTCAATCTCAGGAGCACGGCCCACCCCCATATGGCTGCTTCATGGAGAGTTCCTCCCTCATACTTCCTCTTCCGCTTCCTCCTCCCTCGCCAGACAAGCCAGCCATGATGGCAAGATTGTGCTTATAAGATCCAATGACCACGGAACATCTGGCAGGTGTCGCAACTCGACCAACACTGCCCAAAAGCAGGAAGCCACACAAGACCCGCCTGGAAAAAAGTGGTTGTCTCGTAGCATTACTAATGCATTCATCATCCACTGCTGTGCTGTTTACCTTGGCTAGATTGCAGTTGTTGCCTTGTGTGCGACCTGCACCGTCAAAATCAGCCCATGCAACCACCACCAACCCGCCACGACCACTGTCTACTGGCAAAGATGCTCAGCCATGTGCCACTAGCTTCTGCTGTTGCATCAGACGTGCCCAAAACACGAGCTCCAGCCCAGAATCCGCCCGTAAGCACACGGCGCACTTGCAGGCATTCCACTGGCCGTCCAACGCCAGCACATGGCTGCCTGCAGCGTCCACAAGTCTATCCATAATGTACACAAAACCCATACGGCCAGATCAAAAATACATGGCGATGTACTGCATGGTGCCAGAGCCACATACTACACCGCAAGCAACTGCCATCGGATCACCCAAACACTGACAAGAGTGTGGAGGGCATGCACCTGCTCAAGTGCTGCTGGTGGATCCCAGCCATTGCACGACAGCTGTATGCCTCAACCAGCGCACAGCCCTCCACCTCGCATGCACGTACACACAAAGTGCAGCAGCTGCAGTAAAACCAAGCCATTTGCCTCCCTGGCCTGGCGCGCCAGCACTCCTCACACCACACACATGCACACCACCTGTGCCTCTCCCAAGCCCCCTGCAGTGGGTGCACGTACTGCTGCTCACGCCGCACAGGCTATGAGTGCAGGCACATGCACCATGCAGTGCAGTGGGCCCCCCACCTCTGCTCTTGATTCATCGATCGCACTGCGCACCAATACACACATTTCGTCTCGTGCTCGCCCGCCATCCACTCACTGCTCTCTCACCCCGCCACATCCCAGTGCAGCCCTTCCAATCAGTCCTGCTTGCCGCTGTCGTTGGTCTTCTTGGAGCCCCAGGGGAGCAGAGCAGGCAGCTTGGGTAGCTTAGACTCCCACACAAAGGGCGAATCGTCCTGCTCGTCGAAGTTGATGGGGTCATTGCTGGCATAAAAGGTGTATGCAGCTGCCCCAGTGAGCATGAAGAAGGTGGTGGGCATGAACAGCGACAGCTCCCACGAGTGTGTCCAGTCATACAGGAAGCCCACGGTGGCCACACCAATGATGCCGGGCAGTGCGCCCGCCGTGTTGGTCAGGCCCAGCAGGGCAGACGCGTACTTGGGGGACATGTCCTGGTGCGTGCAGTACAGGCCGGCTAAGGACAGGCAGGACGCGCCCAGCGCCGCTGTGATGCAGAAGACGGTCAGGGGCGCTGAGGACAGGACCTGTGGTGTGCAGGCTGCTGTGAGGAAGACCAGGGGGGCCATGAACGACAGCCCCTGCACGCCTTTGCGCACAACAGGCAGCGGCACGCCGCGCTGCACCAGCCCATCTGCCAGAGGCCCTGCCACCGCAGATGCCACGATACCAGCCAGGGGCGGGAACAAGGCGGTCTGGGCTGCATGCATCAGGTCCACACTCAGTGTCTGCACAAAGTACGTAGGCAGCCAGGCAAGCATCGTGTAGTGGAACCTGCAGGTGCACATTCCATGCCGGCAGTGCCCAAAGTCAGCCCATCATGGTATGGGGGACAGGTCAGACTTCATAGATGCGGCAAGCAGATTCCTGGCCAATGATGTGCAGTGCGCCAAGCGCCACGCCAAATGGCATCCACCAGTGTCGGTACAATATGCACAGCTTGCTGCTGAACCTCAAGCGCAACTTCCTGCCATACAGACACAGGGGCGGCGCCCACCCCACAAGCAGCTCACCAGTTGTGGCAAAAGTGCGTGAAGCACAATGCTTGCACGGGTGTGGAGCGTAGGAACGCGCGGAAGGGGATGGGTGCATTGGGGTCGATGGGTGCAGCTGCATGGGGGTCCCCGCCTGCTGCGCTCCCTGCCTCACCCGCTGCGGGTGTGCCACGGCTGACGCCGTTCATGGCTGCCGCCATCTCGGGGTCTGACACAGCCAGGCGCGCCATGAGGGCCTCAAACCACACCACCCACGCCAGCCCTGCCACACCAAACACCAGGAACACCGACTGCCACCCAGCGGTATGGATGAGGGCAGGAGCGGCCAGGAGGCCCAGCAGTGACCCCACATGCAGGCCGCCAAACACAACCGACACAGCCCGCGACCGCTCTGCGGGCGGCATGACGCGGGCCAGCATGTCCGTGGCTGCAGCAGGTGCCACTGCCTCCCCCATGCCCACGAGGGAGCGGGAGATGCACACGCCAGGAACAGTCGCGGCCATCAAGGGCAGCGCCGCCGTTGCCGACGACCACAGTGCCACGCCTCCCGGCAGCACATTCCGCCCGCCGCTTTTGCTGGACATGAAGCCGCCAGGCAGCTGACATAGCATGTAGCCGTAGAAGAAAGCGGACTGCACAATGCCTGACACGCTGGGGCTCCATCCAAAGTCCATCGCCATGGGCACACTGCAGCATAGAGGTGTACAGACAGGGGCCACCATGAACACTGTGGAGTTAATTGTAAACTGCGATGTGATCTTGCACGCAGTGAGGCGCGATGGCAAGCTAAGGACAAGGAGCACCATTCCCCTTCTACATGCGCACTGTTTCGCACTGCAGCCGGACCCCCCACACTCACATGGCCACGCTCATGTTGACCTTATCCTGCAGGGCATAGCAAAGGGTGGCACCATGTATGCGGTCAGCTCACAGCAGCACATGAGCATGAATGCTTGTATGCATGCCACCACAACTCAGCCATGTACAACCACCATTTGTTTAACAAGTTGGCACACATGGATTGCTCCTTTCTACATGCAACATCGTCCCATGCATGCTGCTGCTTTACCAGCTGTTGTGCTGGCATGTTGGTGGTGGCCACCTCATGCGACTGCATATGCCCGCATCTGGCAGCTGCATGGCATGTGCTTGATGCCAGGTGTCCAGGACACCATGCAACCCTTTGACCATGAACCCACATCGCGCTGCGACTTACCATGTTGCAGATAATGAAGCTTATGGATGTCGCAAACACCAGCTTCCATCGCGCGGGCATGTCCAGCCAAGCACGAGTCCAGGGTGCAGCAACTGACGAATGCTCCTCGTGAGACACTTGCATATCCCGCACATAGTGGCTGTCCCGATTTGCGGTTGCGGTGCCCTGGCTTCCCCTGCCAGTGGTGCCCTGGTTGGGAGAAGGTCGCCGATGAGCGACACGGGCCACAGGCAGAGGCCGCGCTGCAGCTGCGCCTGGCCTCGGACGGACGGGCGCCACATGCTTCACCTGAAGCTGAAGCATCGTTCCTGGATTCAGTGGAATTTAACCGCCTCTGGAGAGTTTCACTGAGGCATGGACTTGGCTGAACTGGTGATCCCCAGCTCAAAATAGAAGCGCTCACGTAGCCCGCGAATATACGATGCGATCCCCCTTGCAGGCGTCTGAAAGGTTGACAAGAATGCGTTTGAAAGTGGTTGCTTGTTTAATTGTGCATCGGTGACGTGGAAGCAACGCTTACGCGCAAGTCACTGGTCCTTGAGCCTGAGTGCGATGAGTGAGGGCGTGCAAGTGCACCTTCGTTCACGGAAACTTGATCAGCTGTACATCATGGCGCAGCAACAAGCCCAGAAGGGCGGTGGCCCTTCCATGACAGCGCTGGAATACTTGAGGGCTTGGAACAGCGCTGCAACGCATACAGAACGGAAGGCGGTGCTTGATCAGGTTGATGCTACAGATCAGGCGCTACGGTAAGCTTTGACGACATGTAACGGACCTCGACTGCTACGCACCCCCGTCCGAGCCCTGAAAGCTGCTGGATCCTACGATAACTGCGTTCCTGACTTTGCTCCACGTTCTTGATAATCTGCCAACAACGAGGGGTTTTTCATTTTGCCACTGTGCATCGTTCTTTCCGCTCCGACCGCAGTGGACTGTTTAGCCAGCAACGTGACTCTTTTGAGGTTCCAGAGCTTGACAACCCGGCAGATTACCTGGTGCCATTGCATGATGAGCATTTTCTTCAGAGAGCAGGCATGAGCCAAGAATCGATCTCGTCCCTGAGCCATCTCAAATGTTGTCAGCTCTTCTCCGAGGTGTGGCGGGGCTATCGCGCATGGGGACTTTGGGCTTGCATGTTTGTGGTCAGCTACCCAGCAGCTGGTCGAGGGAAGTCCAGACAGCCGCCGTACCCCAAGCCCACCTCAACATATAACCCATGCAGTATGCGCGCAGGTATCCCACGTCACATATGCCAGCAGCTCCGCAAAGATCTGCGTGGTCGTGATGCGAGGTGCCGCGGTGCAGCCTGCGCTGCTGCACGCCTCACCTCACCTGCTCCACTGCGCCATGCTGCACAGGAGGAGGAGGTGCCCAAGGTGTTCCCGCTGGGCAGCAAGCGCAAGGCCCCAGGCACCCTCGCCACTGTCAGCGGAAAACAGTTTGCCCGCCATTTTGACGTGCGTGGCCTGCTGTGCACACCGCTGCCAACATGTCACCATACTGGTGGTTTTCACATTCCGGTTGATTGCACCACTCACCCTGCAACAGACTAACAAGCTGAAGCGCCCATCTGTGCACAGCTGTTCACGGAGGGGCTGCTGCGTGACATGGACTGGTCAAACGTCTTCGCTGCGGGTGGCTCAGTCATGGCGTGCCTACAGGTGCGGTGACGCATGGTGATTGCCGCAGAGCGCACCATGTGATGCACAACTGTTTGTAGAGCACGCAGCAGGCTAGGTCGGCTACCCGCTGTCCATAAACACTATGCGTCAGTGGGTGCACAGCAATATTGCACAGCCCTTTTCATTGGGTGGGTGTGTTCATGTGTTCATGTGATGCTGCACAGCCGCCGGATCTCCCACCCGAGCTGGCAGGCAGTGCACGAGCAGTGCGCAAGTACTTCCATGATGCCGCCTACCCCAGCAGCGATGTGAGTGTGCAGCGTTGAAGAGTGGGAGGCAACAAGTGTTCAACCCTGCATGCTGCAGGCAGCGATCCTGCCAGCACTGCACCTTATGCACGGATTGGCTCCCTGCAGCATGACACGTTATGGTGCTGATGGGTTGCCTTAGGCAAGTTTTGGTATGTCATCTGACGGAAGCAGCTGCGGCGTGTTGCGCCATGTGTATGCTGCACCAGGTGGACCTGTTCCTGTACGGCCTGGATGCTGAGGCTGCCAAGCGCAAGATTGTGGAGATCTTTCAGGTGCGCTTGGGCAGGCCTGGGCCTGGCTCCGGACCCGCCTGTCCATCACCAGTCATTCTTGCCTGAACACTAGTCGGCTACTGTGGCCCCAACACTGCGGTGACACCCAGTAGGCGTGCAGTACCTTCCCGTTCAAAGCGCCAGGGTCGCATACAGCATTCCAGAATGTTTCAGTGTCACATGCAGCATGCCAATATGTATACATGTTTCACGCACGTGCACAGGCAGTGGAGGATGCGTGCCCATTCGACGTGGTCGCATTCCGCTCCAGCCATGCGATCACCATCGTGTCGCAGTACCCCTTCCGCCACATCCAGATTGTGCTCCGCCTGTACTCTTCACCTGCTGAGGTGCGGCAATGTCAGCCACTTATTATAAATCATCTGCAGATTTCCTGTGACCTTTGCCTCTGATTGGCATGTTGCCTTTAGCTCAAGGCACGAGGTGGGGCGCTGCGTGGTTGCAGGTGCTGACAGGCTTTGATGTGGACGCGTGCGCTGTGGGCTATGACGGCACGCATGTGTGGGCCGCACCCCGTGCACATGCCGCGCTCGTGCGCCAGGTACTGCTTGTGTTAGTGAGCCAAATGCACAACGTTCCATGGCATGTCCTGTGCACGGCTGGAGCCAGATCATCTTCTCGTTCTTTGTGTGCATCACAACCTGCAAACGTGGGGTTGGTGGGGATGTACTACTGCACCTATGGTGGCTCTGTGCATGCAGATCTGCCCAGTCAACCTGTCGCGCCGCTCCCCGTCATATGAGATGCGCCTGGCCAAGTACGCCAAGCGTGGCTTTGAGGTGCGCGCACGGGCGAAAAGATCGGGGTGCTGGCGGGGTGCCGCACAGACTCAGAGGAGCCAGCGATGCAAGTGAAGGCTGCCATACAGGGAGCATCTGGCTGCTGCGCCTTGCAGCTGTGCAGTGCTGTGCTGGTGCTGTGCAAGTTCCGTTTCTGTGCCCACACATCATCTCACAGGTCGCAGTGCCTGGTTTGGAGCGCGGCAGTGTGACACCCCTGCTGCTGGAGCTGCCCTTCAACCGTGTGAAGGTGCGCCCAGTAGTCATGAGCATGCCACACTGCACGTCATGATCAAACATGATGTACACGCTGGTCATGGAAGGCAGTGTTTCAGAGGCATGCGCAGCTGTTGGTACATCATGTGAAGATATGATGTTATTCTAGCACGTCAACAGCTCCTTTGCGGAGGATCACACAGGAGCAGCATTGGCCTGCGCGCAGGGCCTGGCACGCCTGCTGCTGCTGGAGCAGCTGGCCACGCCTGAGGCACGTGCACGGTGCGTGTGCATGACAGCTGCTGCTCTCAGTGCCAACTTTGTTTGCTGCATCCTGGCACCCAAAACCCGCCGATCACTGCATGCTCTGGTCCTTGCCCTGCACAGCTACCGGCAGCAGAGCTCGCTGCGCTCTGGCGGCGGCCGCCAGCAGAGCCGCTACACCTCCGACTTTGCGCGCAAGGTGGGGTGTGAGGGTGGGCAGTGCTGGGTAGAGCAGGACAGGACAGGCTTGCTCCCTCGGCTGGGGCGTTGGTCTCAGCGGCACGGCGCGGAGGGGTGGGATGTGGGGGCGCGAGGTGGACTGCTCTTGTAGAGTGGTGGGAGTGCGGAGCAGGGTGTGGAGTGGCTGAGCAATTGCTGGAGGGCTGTGGGAGGTAGCCTGCATGTACTTTGGCTGCCGAAGACCTGCACCCTCGCAATGCTTTGCAGTGGCGGCTGGCAGCCATGGCCAAGAACCCCTGGATGGCTGAGCGCATGGAGGTGGGTGTGATGTGTTTGTCATGGGGTGGTGGCTCAGTGTGGCACCATGCCTGGTGCCTGGGCACTGCCAGCATTCGTTGGCTTTGCAATCTGGGCTTGCAGCTCGCCGGCGCACGGGCTGCATCAAACATACAGCACGAGCACCTCCAGGCATGCCAGCGGCTGAAACGTAGTTTCCCCCGCCCACAAGGGTTTGGACAAGTGTACAATCGTGCATCCATCATGCAGGAGCTGTGTGGTGGTGTGGATGCCAGCGACTACTCAGTCGTGTTCCTGCCGTGGGGTCCTGGCTTTGACGCGTCCAAGTCGGTCAAGATCATGGCCACCAAGGTGAGGATGGGGGTTGTGGGCAGCCTTATCCAGCCAGTCCCCTGATCGCAGTGATGCCGCAAGCGACTGTCTACATCGGGCGCTCTGCAGGTGGCTTTCCCGGCCCTCTATTTCGTATTCTTTCACAAGTGGGGTCTCCTGGGTGTGTGCTGTACATGAACGCGGATGAGGCACGTGCAACGGCCGCAGGACAAGATGCTGAACAGCAAGTTCCTGAACAAGAATCGCCCCTACAACCTGCACCCCTGTGTGTGGGGCACTGCGGACGAGGTCCTGGCAGACTGCCACCCCAGTGACCCGGAGCCACCAGCTGACACGGACCCCAAGGTGTGGGGGATCAGCCCTGATCAGCTGGTCACGCACCCTCTTGGGATGTGCCGCACACTGATGTTGCCTATGATGACAACCTTCCTGCTGCTCTTGATGATGATGTGCGCTTATGTCTGCCCGTGTTAGCTGCGTGTGAGCACCATGTGCAACTACCCCCAAACCACCCTGTCACCACCATGATCCTTGATGAGATAGCCAGGCTCCCCCTAATTGGCACTGCCATCCACCATGTGCTGACTGTAACTCCTGTGCCTCTCACCGCTTGGACATGCCACGTGGTCCCAGGTGTTTGAGGGCTATGTGCGTGGCCCACTGAGCTTCATTGAGGATGACCCAGGCCGCCAGATGATCGGCTCCTTCCACCCACTGGACGCGTAAGTGTGGTATGATGGCGCACTGCTGTGCATGCACGCCGCTGGTCACCGTTCCTGAGCGCTGTTTATTTGCCTTGTGCTGCGGGGAATTCGACCTGCCTTCATCTGAGGCCCAACAAATAGTTGGAGGCTGCCCATGCCACTGGGCGTGACTGCCGTGTGTGCTGATGCAGTGCAGGTTGGGCTGAGGGGGCATACATGACCAAGGAGACAGAGGCCCTAGTGGCGGCTGCGGCCATGGATGATGCTGGCAAGGTGCGCTGGGCACCACATTGGTGCACGTGTACTCATGTATTTGTTGGCATGAACTGCTTTGTATATCATGCAACGTCCTAGATTGTGTGTTCTGGTGCTGCCTGTGCAGCTTGGCATACAATGTGCATTTGTCTATTTTGTCTGTGCTGCCCATGCACTACACTTACAGGTTCGTGCGCTGCTCAAGGCCGCTGCCGACAAGGCAGTTGCTGATGCGGCAGCCGCTGCTGAGGCTGCCGCACAGGTGGCAGGTGCCCTGGACCCCGCACCGGCTGGCATCGATGCCTCGGCTGCCATGGCAGGTATGTGGCTGCGCGCCACGCTCATCTGCTGGCGACGACATCTTCTCAGCTGCTCCTGTACTAGTCACTGGGGTTGTGCTGCGGTGCACCGCATGTGGGAGATAGTATGTCTTTACATGTTGAGGTCCTCAGGTCCTCACCCACGCCTCACATGCCACCTGCAGCTGAGGCCGACAAGCCGGACCTGTTTGGGCGCACGTCGCTGCACATTGCTGTCATGGCGGGTGCCAGCAACGCGGTCAAGGTGCGCCACCTGGGAAGACTCCAGCCGGCCGCTGGGGCCCTGTGATGGAAAATTGGTTGATGCTTGTTGCCATGACTCACAACGGAACAGCGTGGACCCTGCTTTGACGCTTACCGCCTCCCATTCTTGGGCAATGCATCACCCATGCTCCACTTCCAGTCCGTGCCTGCTCCCTTCCGCTTTTCCTACCTGTCACTCCTATAGCTCTCTTCCCCAGGTCCTATCTTTCCTGCCTTGACCCGAATTCATGCACCCCACCGCACATGTGGGTCTCAGGCGCTGCTGGAGGCGGGAGCAAGTGTGGTGGCGCGCACACCTGACGGCCGCACACCGCTGCACATGGCGGCGCAGTACGGCCGCGCTTCCCTGGTGGCACCCCTGGTGGAAGCACACAGGTGAACAGAGCACATCACTGCCTAGACCATTCCTCAGAAGCTGCACCTCCTTCATGCCCATGCCTGCTGCCGGTATGCCAGCCAGCGCACCGCGCTAGTGTAGCGGTCCTGGTGGGTGCCCCACCCTCCCTGCCGCAATGGATGACATTCTTGCACCTGTCTGCCACACTTGCGCCTTCCATTACATGTTTGGCTGGGGGCGCAGGCCTGTGGTGGCCAAGCAGGTGGCCGCTGACATGGAGGCGGCACGTGAGGAGGCAAGGAAGCGGCCGAAAGCCAGGCGTGGGGGTGACGAGGACGAGGACGAAGATGAGGAACAGGAGGAGGATGACTTTGAGGAGGTTGGTGTGTGTGTGGTGCATGCAGACCCTATGCGCCCTCACCTTCATGTGCGCAGCGCATCCTCTCACAGCATGCATCCTCACCCCCCTCAGTGCTCAGCAAGCCTTGGTGCCTGCTGCCCGGCCATCCTGGTTTGTTACCACACTGCTCCCCTCTCCACTGCTACACTCATCAGGTGGATGAGGATGAGGAGGGAGATGAGGGGTCCAAGGCCAAGGGCACAGGTGGTGGCAAGGATGGTGGGGATGTGGAGGAAGAGATCAAGAAGCAGATGCTGGCGACCCTGTTGGATGCGGAGGACTGGACGCACGGCATGACAGCCGTGCACCTAGGCATTGCGCTGGGCCAGGCGGACGCGGTGCGCGCGCTGATCGACGTGGGCGCGACCGCATCCAAGCCGCTGGCGCCCCGCATCGGTGCGCCTTGCCTCTGGTTGTGCAGCGCACCAGGAGACCTGCGCCTCTCGCTCACCTGCTTCCAGGGCAGCACGTACCAGAGTCCACCTTCCAACGTCTGACAAGATCACTGAGCCTGCCTAACCGTTCTCTGGGGTGTCTGCTGGCATGAAAACGACCACCCTCCTTGCTTGCCTGCTCACCCCTCACTCACTGCAGGTGAGGACAGTGACCACCGTGTGCCGGTGGTGCAGCCGCTGGTGCTGGCGGCCGGCACAAGCGTGTGGGCGCCCGGGGCTGCAGCCAACATTGCCAACGCACTGGTGGCAGGTGGTGCATCCCTCACATCCGTGTCTGACAAGATGAGGTGAGAGGGCAAAAGCACAACTTATGTGTTAGGTGCTTATGTCCATGAACCTCTTCATCGGCAGCTTTTCTGCATGCATGCAAAGCGAATGTGTCTGTGACCGCACCCCTAGCTTGCCACCACCTCTGCACCTTCCAACACCTTCCACACGACAGGTCCATCCTGCACGAGGCCGTCGGTGCGGCGGCGGCTGACTTCATCGTTCACCTCGCGCGCACGTACCCCTCAGAGGTGCGTGGGGCATCAAGGGCATGGCGCAGCACAGCGTCGGCACCTGCACACAGGCATCTTTAGGAAAGCCTGTGGCATGGGGTGCATACAAGGCCAAGGGTCACCGGTCACAGTCAGTGCAGGCCATCTCAGGTTGTTTGTGTACAGGTAGGTTTGCAGGTAGGAGCAGGCGCAGCAGTGCAGGCGCAGGCACAGAAACATGAGCATGAGTGGACATGCACGCACCCATATGAGCATCTGTGTTTCATGCACGGGCTTACGCCCTTCTCCTTGCCATGCTGGCCCCAGGTGCGCCGAGTGGTAAACCTGTTCCAGATCGATGGCTACAACAACCACACGCCGCTGCTGCGCGCCATCTCCGAAACCAATGTGCGTACGCCCCACTGCAGCCTCATCATCACCACTGATGCACCTGTGCAGGCAGCTGTGCGCAGCCACATAACACTGCACTGTTGCCCCGAGCGGGATGCTGGAGGCACCATGCACATGTGCGGCTGTCGTCCTGTACTCCGGCTTATGAGTCTTGTGCTTTCATGTGTCATGTGTAAAGCCCGCGCCCCACCCTGATGGTACGTTGATCATGTCCGCGCAGCCGTTCTGCGTGGGGGCGCTGCTTGTGGCGGGTGCGCGTGTGGGGTACGGCCCTGAGGACGCGGAGAGCTCGCGCTCGCTGCTGCTCACATCACCTGGCCTGCTGCAGGTGTGCTGCGGAGCTGCTGATTGCACGATGATGTATGAACAGCAACAGATGAAGCATGTTCGCGGAACGCTGCGCCACATGTAATCCTTGTGGTACAATATGCAGCCTCTCGCCTCGGGCTCAACAATGGCACCGCTCCTGTGATTTTTGTTCGCCATCGATGCCATGCAAGCAGCGGCTGATGCGCAAGACACACACAGCTTGCCTCTTGGCCTTGACTGCCTGTACTGCAGGGCATTATGGAGTACCGCCGCAAGGAGGCGCGCGCATTCAGCATCAAGGTGTGCTGCTGGGGGCACCGCACTCTTCTATGGGCCAGCTCGTGCTTATGTACGATTTCGCTGCCAGCAGCGGACTGTCCCAATCTCCTGATCAAACATTATGTGGTCCCCCCCAACTGCTGCCTGTGCTGCTCCACGGCGCGTACCACACCACAGAACGTGACGCAGCCCCTGGCCGCTGCGCTCAGCGCGTTCACGGCCGCAGCCAACGCCAACCTGGGGGACGACGACGACGAGTACGGCAGCGATGAGGAGGGCGGTGCGGACGAGGAGGAGGCGGGCTGTGTGGTTGAGGCAGGGGAGCGTGAGGGGCTGGGCCGCTATGTGGTGGGATCACGCAGCAAGGGCGGACCCAAGTACACACGGGTGGGTGGCCATGGGGGTGTAGGATCATCATGCACACTTTATCGGTTGTCTTATATGCTCCCTTTGGGCCTCTCGTCTGTGCTCCCTTTCCGTTTTCTTTCCTGCTGCCTTCCCTATCAGCTGTAACGTCATGTCTAGGCCCTGGGATGTCAACTGTCATGACACAGGTGCCGCGTGCACTGCTTGGGGCGTGGCTTGCACGACCCATCATCGTGTTGTGTGCCACACGTTGCGACGCGTGCCACACGCAGGTGAAGCTGGCGGCGTGGGATGTGGCCGAGGCAGTGCGTCAGGACTGGGAGGCGCTGCAGGCGCTGGAAAGTGGCGGCAGTGAGTTGATGCGGCGTGCGCTGAGCTGACACACTCAACGAATGAGCCCTGAGCATCTTCCTGCTGGTCCTGGGCACCTGCACACTTCGCTCCAACCATTTCTCAATGGTTGCACACCTGCCTCGCGCCCTGTTCGTGTGCATTCGCCAAGAACCTTCACCCCAGATTTGTCTCAATAGTTTCACACCTGCCTCGTACTCTGTTTGTGTGTATGCGTCAAGAACTTGCATAATCATGGCCACAAGTTGTGCCACCGGTGTGCTGACTGCGGGCAATCTTGGGTGGTGTGCGCCGCTATATTGCAGGCGTGGCCCTGGCCATGGCGCACCTGCCACACGCACGCACCATGACCATGCTGATGCGGCAGTCTGGACCGCGCGCGCTGTACATTGTGGCGCTGCTGCTGCGCGCGGGTGCGGCATGGCATGCACTGAGCCGCGGAGTCCTTGCCTCCACCGTGTGTGCATGTTGTGTCCTATGCATGTTGTTCTGCTGAGATCATATGTATGCCGCTTTTGCTGTCTTTAACAGTCGTGCCACATGTGATGGCCGCATTGCTGCCAATGTACGTGGACAAGCACCGGCCTGCTTTGTCCTGGGATCCTCCCACCCACAGGCGCCAACCCCAACTCGTACCTGGTGTACAAGCGCCACACACCGCTGGATGCACTGAACATGGCGCTGGACAAGAAGCTGCGCGTGGGCACGTCGGGCAAGGGCACGCGTGAGTCTCACACAGCAGCGCGCTGATCCTCTCTTGCTTGCTAGGGGAGGCCACACCACGGGCCTCCCCCAGCTGGCTATCCTGTTACTGCCCTGTGGAGCCGGTCCCATGTACGCGCGGCCACCTTGTGTCATCAGTGCCATGCCCAACATCACACACGTGCAGTGTGGCTGGGTGAGGTGCGCCTGGCGCTGTCTGACGCCGGTGTCACCAGTCTGCCGGAGCACATGGCACGCGTGGTGGCTGCGATGCGCGCGTGTGCCACACCCAACCCCGCGTACCAGAGGGAGGAGGCGGGCAAGTGGCGGCGCAAGCGCGGTGCGTCAGTCGCACCTCAACAGCTCACGGAACAGTCGTGTGAAAATTGGTGACAGGTCCACTATGTTGCTGGGGTTGCTGCCATCTTATTCATAATGTCTTACTATGGTGTACATCATGCAATGGTGTGCACCTGCTGGGCCACGCTGGTGCAGCACAGCATGTGAGCCAAAGATGGTCGGCCACACATGCGCAAGTGCTGCGTACGTTGCTGCACAGATATGGATGAGGATGGGGGAGAGGAGGAGGAGGATGACGACAGCAAGTGGGATGATGGGAAGGTGTGTCATATGCTGGTCCGTCTCTGGGCCTTTCTGCCTGAGATATGTATGCATTGCTGCACCACCCTATGTGTCACGCCACACTCCAGAATTCGCAGCTGTATGACCATGGTCAAGCAGCCGGTACGCTCATGGGTGTTGTTGTTGCCACCTCTGTGGGGACACTGTCTGTGCCACAGGAGCCTGAGCACATCCTGCTCTCCCTGCCCTCCCTGCAAACCGTGTGCCCCGGCCTAGCCCCACGCATTGCACGCCTCACAGCGGGCGCGCCAGGCGCCGGTGCAGCTGTCTCCCCTGGTACTGGAGATGGCACTGGCACGGGCGGCATGTTTGGGTACCTGGATGCGTGTGTGAGCGCGGTCCTGGAGGAGGATACAGCAGGTAAGGCTGCATGATGTCAGCAGCACTTCACACTGCCGCATGCCATTGCCTCCCTCTCTTCCTTGTCTGATGGTGCTTCCCCTGGCCGGCTGTTGGCACCTGCAGCTGCACTGCTGGGGCAGATCGTGCTGTATCTGGCCATGCTGAAGCCGGGTCAGGGCAGCAGCGGTGAGGGGGGTCAGAAGAAGGAGGAGGATCCGGCTGAGGTGCTGCTGCTGCGTGAGGCCATCCGCGTGTTGCGGCTGTCGGGCGCCAAGACGTACGAGGAGCTCAAGAGGTGGGTGCGCTTGGGACCCTGAAGTTCCCTGAGGGAAAGGGCTCCTCTTGCAGCAGCGCAGCACTGCTGTCCTCTGCAGTAGCCCTGGGTTCTCTGATGATGTATGAGATCAACTATCGTAAGGCATGTAACCATGCATACAGCCGCTGCTTCAGTCGGCCTGCCACCAAGGTTAGAGCTGAAACTAACTAGTGATTCTGCAGCATGAATCCTTCAGTTAATGCACAGGTTCATACCACCCGGTCAGAGGCGTACTCCACCTGAAGCTGCCTGGGCGCATTGTACCACCAGCATGGTGCAACCACAGGCAGCTGACTGGCGTACTGCCTGTACTTTCCTCGCAGCTCCGGTGCACCACTGCCATCCGAGGATGGTGTACCTGACCTGACTGATACCATGGACAACAGCGTGGTCATGAGCTGGTACGGCATTTGGGGGGATGGAGGCCGGTGGCCTTCAGTGCATAACAGTACAGCGCGGTTGATGTGTGGTGCGCCTTTTCACACGCAATGTGGTCCCTGAGCACTGAAACTCAGGGATGTGTGCGCCATGGGGTGGTGTGCGCACAGGCACGACACCAACGCGTGCAAGTACATCCGCGACAAGCTGCGTGCTGCAGGGCTGGCCGCGCTCACGGGCCAGTCCCTGGCACAGGGCGCAGATGGTGCTGCAGCTGGAGGGGTTGCAGTGGGCGAGGGAGGTGCCACAGAGGGGGCTACTGCCGCTGTGACTGCTGCAGCTGAGGGCGCCGCAGCCGGCGTGTCAGGCCAGGGCATCCCGAGTGTCAAGTGCGTTGTGATAGACGCTTTTTCTGCTCTTTTTCCTGCGGCCTGCTGACTGTGATCCTGCATCCTCGGCAGTGGCCCCCCTCCATCTGCAGGCCACACCTGTGTGCCGCACTGTGTGGCCACTGACCAGAACTGCAGCGTGTGACGTGTGGCCCCGTGCGCACCAAGCATCTCCCCAGTGCCTCTTGCTCACATGCACCTGCTTTGAAACGTAATGCGACCTCATGCTCAGACTCCTCCGTGCACTGCTGCTTCTTCACCGCCACCATCACCACAAAACTCACACATGCGCACACTACACACTGCACACTTGTCAACACACGTGTCAGGTACCACCTGCTGCCTGAGCCTGAGGGAGAGGCCGCAGGCCACTGGCACCTGGCCAGCCCGGGGACTGCCGGCACACAGCTGCCCGCCCGCCTGCAGCCGCTGCACTACGCGCTGTTCCAGGCGGTGTGGGCCGGGGACCAGGCGCAGGTGAAGGAGCTGACGGGGTACAAGGAGCCAGGGGATGGGGCAGGCCAGGAGCAGGGGCAGGAGGAGAAGGGGGACGACGCAGGCGTGGCACGCGCGTACGTCGCGGTACACGACAGCTTTGGCATCACCCCACTGATGCTGGCGGTGCTGCGGGACGATGTAGCTATGGTGCAGCTGGTGCTGCGCATTGCGGCGCAGCAGTACCAGCCGCGGTGAGTGCTCTGGGATGGGCTGTCAAGCCAGTCAGTCTCAGGGGATACGCGCTCACGAACACATAAGTGCCTGGTGGTGTACGTTCAGCACAAACATGCTGCTTTGTGCCACATGACGTGACTCGCACACACCAAGCATGGCATGGTCGCAGGTTAACTTACCTGTGGCATGTTGGTGCACGCGGATGTGGCAGGCTGCAAGTGCTGCCAGAGCTGCTGCCCCCTGTGGGTGTGGATGGGGAGCCGCTGGCGGCAGGTGCAGTGGCAGGTGCGGCAATGGGGCTGGGAGGAAGGGGCTGGGGCCGGGGGCCGGGGGCGGGGGATGGAAAGGGGGGGAGAGGTTGGCCTGGCTTGGAGGGCACCACAGGCAGGGGGCGGTGCACGCCAGCAGGGTTGACTTTTGTGGGCAGGGACATGCAATCATGGCCTCTTGTCCACCCCCTGCCCGCCATCCCACCACCAACCTGCTCACCTGTCAGCCTGTGAACCATCAAACGCCACTCACCGGCCGTAGGCAACAACTTTGCGCTGGCGCGCGCTGTGGAAGGGTACGGGGAGGATGACGAGGACAGTGACGGCGGCATGGCTTATGGCCGCAGGGACGAGCTCGATGGGGTGGGTGCCTGGGTGGTGGGGGTGGTGCTGTGGTGGCGAGCCAAGCAGTAACGCCCCGTGGCTCATCCTCTGGGTAACCATGGGCTCAGCTGGAAGCACGCAGGGGAAGGAAGGGATGAAGTCAGTGCCGGTGGGGTGCTTCACTGCGTACCACACCTCACCACAGCGACGCCGCTGCCCTCACTGCCCCTGTCGCACACCTGTGCTGTGACCCAGGTGATCGCAGACGCCGAGATGCAGGCGGAGGAGCGGCGGCGCAAGGAGGCGCAGCGCCAGCTGGCCATGCGCGGCGTGGAGGTGCGGGGCCGCCACGTTGACAGCTTGTGACTCTCGCCTGGCTTACTGTAGGCTGATCAGCTCGCTGCCTTCCTGCACCTCCTGTCAAACGCATGCGGCACAAGCACGCTTGCCCACTGGGCATCACTGTGGCCAACCCCATCTGTCTTGTGTCCTTCAACAACTGATCAAACCAACAACTGATGCATGGCAACCACCTAACCAACCGAGCGCACCACCCCACAGGTGGGTGACATCATCACACTGGCTGGAGGCCCTGACGCGGAGCCGCAGGCGGTCACCTGCCACGTCCCACCCCTGGTGCTGCTGCACCACGTGTCACGCGTGCCCAAAACCCTGGCCTTTGCTCGCTGCGACGCATCCTTGGGCGCAGAAGCGGTCTCAGAGGCGGGGGTGAGTGCACGCCACTCACGCCTGTGTCTCACTGCACATTGTGCTTTACCTATGGCGCTGTATGCCACTCCCCATCATGTTGTGCTGCTGTTGCTGCGTGCTACTGCTGGCATACCGTAGTGCTAAGCTTATCTGCTGCAGTAGCCACAAAAGAAGCTGCAGGAACCACCTGGCACCTGCACAGATGACTGCGCTGATTGATGCACATGAGATGGCAAGTGGCTGCGCATGACGTGGCCGTACGCAGCGAGATGTGGAGGCATAAGTAGTCACATTGTCATCACGAGCTGCAAGTACAACCGCATGTTCACTCCCCAGGCTGCTGCCGCGGGCCGCCCTACCAGCATGGCTTCCATGGGTCGAAGTGCAGCCAAGGGCTGGGGCAAGATGCTGGCAGCGCTGGACAAGGTGGGAGAGGACGGCGGTGACGAGCTCAAGGTGCGATGGCAGTGGCCCACCTGCATGTGATGCATCACCATGCGGCACGCCACATGGCTGCGGCGCTCGCGTTGGCAGCTGGTGTGTGGGTGTGGGTGGGGGGCATGTGGCAGCAGCAGCATCGCAAGTGTGTAGCATCAGCACCCAAAGTGGCATGCCTGCGCCTGCGCTGTCCACCCTCCACGTGCAGCGGCTGCTGTCGCGCACCAACCTGGCGCCTGACAGCTTCTGGGGCTATTCGTGCGACCAGGGTGCCAGCTTCAAGGTGTGTACACAGCGCAGGGGGGCGTGCATCTGACTTGCTGATTGCCTAGCCAAGCCTCAACCCACAGGCACTGCACTGGTGCACAGGTGCCAGCCATTGACGTCGCCCTGACCCTATTGCTGGCGTCATGTGTGCGCGCAGCCCGCCACCTTCTCCGCGCTCACCCCTATGCATGCTGCCATCCTGAACGGCAGCATCGCGGCTGTGCAGGCCCTCATTGACGGCTGCAGGTGCGTGTGTGCTGTGGTGCCCCTGGAACACCCAGTGTAGGACCGCAGCACGCTGTGTGTGCGCGCCCGCTGGTATCAAGCAAGTGACTGCAACCGTGCCACTCTCGCCGACAAACAACCAGTGCTACAAACCCACGCAGTAGTCCAAGCGCTGTGCAGCGTTTCACCTGGCAGCAGTGACCGACATGCATACACATACCAAACCTGGTTCAGGATCATGCCTTCATGGTGTACATGCACGCAGGGCGTTTGCCGAGCAGGATGATGCCGCAGCGCAGGCGGTCGCAGCGCGTGACGCCGCAGCCAAGGAGGCTGAGAAGGCCAAGGGCACTGGTGCGCCGACGCTGGGCAAGGCCAATGCTGCGGCTGGCAGCAAGGCGGCAGCAGCAGCCGGTGCCTCCTCCACGGGCAAGGCAGGAGCTGCTGCAGGCGGGGCCGTGGACAGTGCAGCCAGCATCGGCGGCCCCCGGGCTGACCCTGACTTTGTGCTGGTGGAGGTCCGGCGCCTCATGGTCCGTGTTGCATGTGCTGCCTCCACATGTGGGCCAGCACACGGCCCTGGACCAATGCGCAATCTGCACTGCACAGTTGCACCCAACACCAGCGCAGACGCTGGCTGCTGCGTGATGCAGCATGCCGTCCATTGTCACCAGCGTACTGTAGAGTTTGCACAAGTTTGCGACCTGGTACTGCACGCGGTGTGATCCTGCAGGTGGGGCCCATGCTGGGCTTGGATTCATCAGGCACCAGCATGAAGAAGCCGCCTGCAGGTATGTGTGTGGCCTGCTGCCTACGCCTGCCAGTGTGTGCCTTGCAGCTAATGTCGTCAGCCTGGCTGTATGCATGCACACACTGAACCAGGTGTGGCAAGGCCCTTGGGTGTGTGCATTCACGGGGAGTAGAGCATCCTGCAACTGCTGCCTCTGCCTGGCCTTAGCCCTGTTCCTGCACTGCACTGCTTGTACTCATGGTTGTCGGCACCACGGTGGCACTGTACTGCCCCGTACTGCAGGCATGCTGCCGCTGTCCTGCCTAGACCTCGCACTGGCACTGGATGCGCCCAAGCTGCTGCCAGTGCTGATGCGCGCTGTGGGCGTGTCGCCTGTGCCGCTGTTCGCGGGGGCGGTGAAGGTGGGATCAGTCATGAGTGTATATTACTCAATCGTACATCAGGCAGCTGCAGACATGTCATGTGCTGTTTGGTGCGATGTGCCACAGATGCTGTGCTGCTCCAGCAGCCTAGCCACATGTCTGCCTCGGGCCTGCAACCTACTCCAACTGTACCTTGCTGCATCTTGCTCTGCCAGGTCACGAGCGGCATGCAGCAGTATGCGCTGGCGAGTGCTGCACTGGCTAGCAGCTCATATGACGATGAAGATGAGAACATCGGCTACTACGGCATGTACGTGTATAGCAGACTGCCGTGGCCAGCATGAAGGGCAGCACAGCTTTCATTTGGAGGGGCACATCAGCAGCATGCAGTCGGACTGTCCTAGACCTTTGACTATCACATAGCTGCTGTCACGCAGGCATCTCATCGCTTCATTCTTACACCAAAAAATGCTCTTGCTGCCGCACTGCACCGCAACACGCAGTTATAACTCTGAGGAGCAGAAGCTGTCCACCCGCCTGCATGCCTCTCGTGTGGCTGCCAAGCTGAAAAGGACCGCAGCCTTCACCTTCCCCTCTCATGTGGCCAAGCAGCAGCAGGCACTGGCAAAGTTCCATGCCGGCCCCAGCTCCACCCCTGCCCCTGTGACACCGGAGGGTCCCATTGCAGCGGCTGTGACGGCGTCCGTCACGGCTGCCGCGTCCAAGGAGGGGCTGGCTGTGAAGCTGTTACCGCCCCCTGAGCTGCGCGCGTACGGGCTGCTGCACCGTGCACTTGCCGCGCGTGCGCATGCATGCGTGCGGTGGTTGCTGGGGGCGCCAGATCAGCAGGACGGTGTGGAGTCGCCGCGTGACGCGCTGACAGCATACATCACATCCCTCCCTCCCAACAGCATCAGCCTGGCCAACCTCAAGGCCCTCTACGTGACCCTGGTCGGCCCTCAGCCTGCACCCGTGTTTTCCCTGTCGCCGCCTAACACCACAGGCAAGGCAGTGTCCGGCACCGCATCCACCACAGAGGCTGCAGCTACGGCCGCATACTACGCCGCAGCGAGCGCAGCCGTGGCAGGTGCGCTGTGCACTCAGCTGTGAGCAGGGAACAGTGATTTACCCAACACGCTCTCCAAGGTCCTTCCAGCTACCAGTTGTGCTTGATTCGTGCTGCTGGGCATGGGGGAACACACCTAGCGTCGCGCTTGTGCACATGCGTGCATGTTGCATGTGGTCCGCAGGCGCCGTGGCAGAGGCGAGCGCGGGTGTGAGCGTGGAGCAGATTGTGGATGCGCTGCTCACACGTGTGGTGGGCACTGTGGGGCTGCGCACCCCAGAGGGCCACACCCCCTTGCACTTTGCAGTCATGGCGGTGCGTGTGGCCAGCTTGCTCTTGACCATACATTGGGCCGCTGCCTTTGACCAGCCATTACGGCACGTCCGTCATTCGAACATGACCAATGCTGGCACCGCTGCAACGAGCAAACATGCACTGATAATGAGATAAACCACTTCCAACAACTCACCGCTACAACTGAACACACCGTATGCAGAACGATGCGAAGCTGCTGCGCGTCATGTGTGAGCTGGGCGGTCCAGCCGCGCGCGCAGCAGCAGCTGCTGAGCCGGACGTGGCGCTGCGTGAGGTGCTGCGCTCCAGCTCCAACAACATCCAGACCTACGTCGGCTGGGGGGTGCGTTGACTGATGCAGCAGCCTGGGCTTGGCAGGCGCAGGGGGCGGGTCTGGCTGTGGTGCTGGAGGGTTGCCTGTTGCCTGTTGCCTGCTGCCGCCCTGCAACCGCAACACACATACACAAATGCCCTACTCTGCATGCATACACCTACGTGCCAGATGCAGACAAACATCCCGCAGGCGCACAAACTGATCAACATGCTGGCACTGTGCACCTAGCCCTGCACCCCCCACTGCCGGGTGCATGCAGGGCATGATGACGCTGAGCCCGCTGCAGCTCGCCGCGCACCAGCGCCGCCCCGCGTGCATCACGGCGCTCATGGACTTTGGCGCACCGCCTGACACGCGTGACGCCCTCACGGTGAGCCCCTGCCCTGCACTTGTTATGGTGGGCTTGGGCCTGGACAGGTGGACTGGGTCGGGGACCTTCTCTGCTGGGGTCGTTAGAGACACGTCTGTTGCCAGGTTGCATCTTCATGCCAGGCCACTGTATCACATGCCCGTGCTGTGGCACCCTGCCGCATCACAGGTGCGCGGCTGGAACAACGTGGCCGCCTTCGCCCTTGCCTCCTACACTGCCGGCATGAACTCCCTGTTCAACACTCCCAAGTGGGAGCTGTCCAAGTGCGCCACCACTGCTGCAGATGCATGTCACCTGGTGGTCGCACAGCCATGCTGATGCGCTGACCTGCATTCATGCGCTGACCACGCAACCTGGCTCCATCGCACAACTGCATCACTCGTCATCACAGATCACACCCATGCTCGACCTGCGTTCATACATCTGCGTGCACAATGCGACTGTTGCACACCGGGCAGTTACACTGTTTCTCTGTCCCGCCACCCCCGCCCCCCCTGCAGCCGCAACGACAGCTGTGAGGAGGTGGACAAGGAGCTGGTGGAGGCAGGGAGTGAGGTGGCCAACACGCTCAAGGCCATCCTGGAGCACCCCGCTGTCAAGCACGTGCCCGGCCTTGCGCGCAAGCTTGTGACGGAGCCCATGGGCCCCTCACGCATCACACCGCTCATGATTGCCGCGGCGCGCTGCTTCGGGCGCGGTGTGCAGGAGGTGCTGGCTGCTGCGGCGGCCGAGGGCGTGGCTCGCGGTACGGATGAGCTGGAGGCGCTGTACGCGGTGCAGGCGGCCACCAGCGGCCGCACCGCGCTGCACATGGCAGTGGCCATGTGTGACGTAGGCACAGTGGAGGCCCTGCTGGCTGAGGACCAGGAACCACCTGTTGCCGGCAGTACTGGCAGTACTGATGGCACACTGACTGGCGCTGAGCTGGCGGGCGTGCTGCCTGCCCCAGTGACAGCTGTTACCAAGTCCAAGGCGGTGACTCTGGAAGACTACTCGGGTCAGACACCACTGGACATTGCACAGCAGACCCTGGTTGCCAAGTGAGTGTGATGATGGGCAGCAGAGATTGAGATGTGGCCAGCAAAGACATGTGAGCAGGGATGGTGTCCGAAGTGAGGTGGGGACGGCAGGAGAGGCACAGAACGCCCCTCCCTGAAGGGCCACCGCACTGAACTGCGTCACCCTGCCTCCTGCACATGCACGCAGGGCGCACCCGCGCACCAATGGCCAGGGCCGCACTGAGGCCGCCCTCAAGCTGGAGGCAGGTGCTGTGCTGGGCGTGGTGTCTGCAGCGTGGCCCGAGGGTGCCGCACGCGTCATCCCCGCCATGGCACAGGTGGGCCTGAGGGCTGCGGTGGCTGCATGCTGCTCATGGCTCATGACAGGGTGATGGAAGGCGGCGGCTTTTGCCAATGTTGCAGTCATTTCAGCAAGTCTGGTGGTAACCTGGCTGCTTGCAGGCTGCGTACTCATGGCAATCTCATGTGTCCGCAGATGTAGGCAGAGCTGCCCATAGCAGCTGTGCATGCTTCTGGCCTGTACCCAGGGTTGTCTGTGGTGTTGTACCCATGCAGGTGCAAGCGTCGCGCTCAGCTGCCACTGCTGCAGCTACTGCAGCGGCGTCCGCCACCAACGTGAATGCCGGCATGTCGCGCGCCACGGATCAGTTCGGGCAGTCCCTGCATGTGGACAGCGGCTACAACGTGGAGCCTACCTCCGTGTATGCGGGCAAGGTGCGGCAAGCGCCAGTTGAGCAAGTCATGTGTGAGATGGCATGTGCGTGTCTGGTCTGGCCAGGTGGTGTGCCCGTCTGGTCTGGCCAGGTCGTTGAACATGGCCTGTTGCATCTCAAGAGTGTGTGATCTAAAGCGTTCAGGCAGCCAGCAAATGTTGAAAGAACTGGGCACATCGTTATCAGGCTGACTGGGTCAAAGCAACACAGATGAGCACGGAGGTGTTGTTGGGCCTTGAATATGCAGCAGCATCTGTCTGGTTTAGCAAGTAGGGAACACGTACCATGCACCTGGCCTGGCCTAATCGTTGTCATGCGTGCTGCGCATCACGCACCCGGTTGGTGTGTGCGTGTGCAGATCCGTGAGGCGCGCAGCGGCATGGAGGAGCACTCGTCACACGTGGACCCCAAGAGCAAGGTGCTGGCTGCATGCAGGCTGCCGGCACAGGCCGCCACCACCGTGGGTTCTGGTCTGAACCAGTAGCTGAACAGCGCATGGGGATGCTAAGCATGCTGCACGCACTGTGTGGGTGTGAGGGTCGCCGCTGGGGGATGCTGTTCAACTGGGTCAGGCATCTGTTGGGCTGTACCTTCCCGATGGCACTGCTTGGGCTGAGAATATGTGGCAAATTGTTGAGTCGGTTTCTGGAGCTCCACGACCTGATCAAGTTGGTGGTCTGGCTGAGGGCAGCTCTTGCTGCAACCCTCTTGCTGCTGCCGCAGGATGGCATGTTTGCTGTTGAACCTGCAACAGCTCTGACCACACCTGGTGTGGTTGTTTCTGCATTACCACCAGCATGGTGCAGTGGCCACCCAAGGGAGGGGGGATGGGAGCATGGGGGGAGGTGCACAGTGCTCTTGACCAGGGACCTGCTGCTACCACATGCACCTGCCAGGGCACCATGCAGGCAGCACTGCCGGTTGCAGGCAGTCAAGTCTCACACTGCTGTGCGGAGCTTTGCTGTCAGGGCTGCAGCAAGGCTTTAATGTTTGTGTGCATGCTGTATTTGGTTGTGTTGCATGAGTGGAAGGTGTCAGGATTTGTTTGCAAGTGTGTTGATAATTCAGATCTGTGATTGCAAGCATGGACAAATCCAGTTAAGAATGGGTGGTGTTTAAAAACACCGTGATTTGTGTTGCTTTGATTTGATTGATGAAGGCAAAGAGCAGCCCATGTGAAGGAGACAACCGTCAAACAGCTGCTTATGCAGACTCAGACTCCTTCTTGGACTTCTTGGGCAGCAGCACAGAGTGGATGTTGGGCAGCACGCCACCGGAGGCAATGGTCACCTCGCCCAGCAGCTTGGACAGCTCCTCATCGTTGCGGATGGCC
>QAXD01000175.1:70925-93883 GCA_004335575.1 Haematococcus sp. NG2
CCTCAAGCGCCAGGGCCGCACCCTGTACGGCTTCGGTGGTTAAATCATTCTCTCCGGCAAGATCCACCATTGCCTGCCTTGCAGGCTATATGAACACAACATAAAACAAACACGGTGTTTTTAAACACCACCAGCCTCTTACACTTGGATGGGCTCCAGCATGGTTGCCCAAGGCATGCATGGGTACAAGGATCATGCATACGACCAGACCAACTCAACACAGGATATAACAACAGCCTCCTACATGTTCAACAGTAGGCAACTAGGCGGCTCAATCTTCATGGTTCGCTCTTAGTTACCAAGCTGCAGGCTGCCCATCATATCCAATAAACTGGCCTGTATGCTCCTTGCGCAAGCCCTGCAGCACATTCAGCATTCCTCGCACAGACTGCTCAGCACTCAGGGGTGGTGCCAACTTGCCCCCTCCCAGTGCAGGGCCTGTGCTGCTGGCCCCTGCTAGCACCTCATTCATGCTGGATGCTGAGCTGTTGCCCATGTCAGTGGCAACCCATCCAGGATGCAGTGAAACCTGCACATCACAATGGCATTGGAGGGTTAGGGCAACTAAGTCTGACCCAGCTACACATGCCAAGGCAACAAGGAGTCCAGCAATTGCTTGACAACCCACACAGTGTCTCACCACCGTGAAGCCTTCCTCCAGCAGGTCATTGGCCATGAGCAGCGTGGCTGCGAGCAATGCAGCCAGCACACATTATTGCCTGGAAGCACTGCAGGGAAGCCCTTTGTGTGCATGCTGCTGCAAGTGTGTCGATCCAGCAGGATCCTAGCGAGCATGGATACTGTGAAGCCTGCCACAGAGTCTGCCGAACAACCTGTCACAAATAACGTGGCATGCCACATACACGCACCCATGTTGAGCGCAACCTTGCTGCACTTGTATGCAATGTATGAGCTGGCAAAGAGGTCATGCACTGTGCTGGAGCTGCCTTGGTTGGGCTGCGCCAAGGTGGCTGTGGCAGCACCAGTGCTGACACCAAGGTTAGTGCCAGTGGAGGTAGCCACAGGGCCGGCAGGGCTCACGTCATCGGCCCCTGGCCGCGATCTTATGCGAGCCATGTGTGATTGCAGTGACTGCTGTGCCCTCGCCAATGAGCCCAGGCTGCACACGAGGGAGAGCATGGAAGCATAAGCTCGCATACTTCGGACGTTACAGGGGAAGCACCTCAGGTTGCGCCATGATCGCTGTGCAGTGTTGTGCATGTGTGTTGTGCTTGTCATCTGCACTGCAAGTGTCATCACTGCCACGGGCTCCATCACAGCAGGATTAACAAAGCAACACGCCTGGCTTATGTGCTATGGCAGCGACTAGACGCCAAGTACCACACCTGGAGGACACGTGTGCAATCACGCGCCGTGTGTCAGGTCGTGCTGTCATGAGCGGCAGGAACGCACGCGACACTGCAAGGGGTCCCAACACATTGGTGGTCAGCACCTGCGCCGACTCCTCTGTACTCCTGGTGGTCAAACAAAGAAGCATGGAGGCAGGACAGCAGGGGGTTGGTCATGTTTCGTGTACAACACTTCCGTTCAACGTCTGGTCCAGCACCCGTGCTGTTGCGGGGGGCGGCCCATGCGAGCGCTCATCTCACATAAACGCATGGATTCCCCGAGGAACACAGATGCAGCTAGCCCATGCATCTGTGAAGTCCATGCAAATGTGGAGTCCATGCAAGTCCATGCAAGTGTGGAGCGACACAGTCTGGGGTCCCTGAACCTCTCAGGACGCTGAGCAACATCCTCAGTTGGCTTCTACCGTCAAACTGTGATTGACACGGTAAGAGAAACCGGCGGTGCGCGCTACACTGGCATGTCACTCACGTGTCACACCAGCGCTTCACACCAATCTCAGTCACACCGGCATTGTTGATCAGCACGTCCATGCGTCCCACAGCATCTGCCACCTGGCTCACCGCCGCCTGTGACAGTACAGTGCAGTACAGTACAGTACGGTACAGTGAAGTACAACAAGACGGACGATGCATGAGCAGACATCAAAATCAGTGCGCATGGAAATGCAACTGATGCCACACGGATGTTGGATGCAACTAACAACAAAACAAGTTATGGCTGACAACGCCCACAAGCGGCCCCCCTTTCCACACACACACGCACACACGTCAGTATGCAGCATACATACGATACATGCCAAGCTGTGCAGAACTAGGGTGAATGCCTAGCCCAGCGCTAACCCCTTGCTCCACCTGAATGCTAGCTGCATCCGTGGTGTCCATCTCAACCAGCAACAACCGGCCATTGCCCGCGTGCTCATGCGCCAGCTGTTGTAGGTCTGGCGAGCGGTCGGGTGCACGAGCTGTAGCTACCACCACACGGCGTAGACCATCATCTGCCTGCCACGCATCCAGCATGTGCAGAGCCGCGACACGGTTGCTGTTCGCAGTGAGTTCATGCTGATGTCATCCTGCATCTGATGGGCCTTCAACTCGGTCGCACATCATGCACCAGCAGCACCACACCGTAATGCCCAAGCTCAAACGGCTGCTGCTGCTCCTCCCAGCAGGTCCCTGTGTGTTCCCCTCAGCAGCGCCATGCGAGGCCGTGCGTCTGGCTTGCTCAGGCACGCGCATCCCCTGGTGTGCACATCACCTACCTCCAGAAGCTGCCTCGTCATCTCAAGCCCCAGCCCACGGGAGGCGCCTGTCACCAGCACAACCTCCTCTGCACGCTGCGCATGAGCTGCCATCCTCAGGCACCTGCTGAAACGTTTCGGTGCTGCCCTCGCTGCAAAAATGCGCGGAGCAGTATATATTCTCTGTGCAAACTGGATTCTCTCGGGTAGCTTCACGAATCGGCTCGACATGGATGACTAAGTGATCATAGACATCAGACTAGCGTGCGTGTTGCAGTAGAGATCCGATCTGAGTTCTACAACTGAATTTGACAGTGTCTGATCGTGGCCCACGTCGCAAGCTGCACATGGCCGACATGGGTGACGGGAGCAGTACAATCATTACACAAAACAACACACAAAACGAGAAGAATACACTGCGCATCACTTAACTTGTTGTGAATAATGCTGGCTGCTCCAGTCAGATCATTCTACCGCTAAGCATCAAACACGAAGCTGCGCACACCCGAACACCATGCATGAGCAGTGCTGATGCTGACACATGAAATGAAGATGCAAGGAATGCCCATGGGTCTTCCGTACAACTTTGGCATACCACCTCGCAACATGTGCATGGTATGGCTGCAGGCTCTACCAGATCAAGCCGAGCCATGAAATCTCACCCCCCTTCCCTATCAGAATGTGCTGAAGTGGAGCTGCAAGGCCAAGTGTGCTTGCTGCTACTGCGTGTCATTTTCCTCGCATTACTGATGCGTGTTCATGCCATACTTTTTCACACTTGATTGTCCCCAGGAAAGGTGGCCCTTGCCCCACATCTCAACGCCTGCACGCCTCTCACATGCCTCATGTGTGTTGGCCTCACCCAACGATGGAGATCAGAAGTTGGCGCACAAACGGAATGGTGGCAAGCACAGTGGACAAAATGCCAACCATGGAGTAGGACAGCGCGCAGAAGGGCAGTGCCTCAGGCTCCTGCACGCGAGCATATGTGGCACAGTCGGTCAGTTGTGTGTGTGTGTGTGGGGGGGGGGGGAGGGGGAGTTACAGTGTGGCAAGCAGCATGGTAAGACACAAAAGCATGACAGCAACTGTCAGGGAGGCGCTCACTGGCTGCCCAATACAGCGATATGTCATTATGTCCTGAAACTATACCTCCTTTCCCTGTTCTCAAAAACCTCCCCTTACCTTGGATGTGAGGGATGCAGTGCCCAGGCCACCTGCGGTACCGGCTGCAGCCAGGCCACGTGCAATTGTGTCCTTGATACCCACAGCTGTCATCAAGCTTGGGCCAAAGTTGGCACCCAGCATGCCCTGCGGCCAATTCGGCAACGTGCACATCACCATCATTGGAAACCAAGCTCGTGACTCCAATGGGAGTCAGGCCACTGATATGGTGCCACTAGGCATGCAAGCAAGGAGCATGAGTGTGAGGTGAGCAGGTGCTGTTGACTGGCGGTTGGTATGATACCGTACACCATGATGCAATTTGCTACCGCATCACACCTGCAGCAGCACAGCAGCCGCAGTGATGGCAGCTGGCGCATCCAGCTGAGCCGAGATAGGCAGCGCCAGGGCGACGGTGACAGAGCGGGGAATGAGGGCGCGTGCAAGGTCAGACTGCGCACAGAACGGTGTGGGAACAAAGTTATGGCTGCGTGGTGGCATCAGTTTGCCAGGGAATGACCACATCTCAGCAACCCTAGCTCAGCATAGTGAAATGCTTGTTATTGCCATATAACCCCTATTGGATCGAAACCAGGATGACATGAATCAAATCCTGCAACAAAATGTGCAAGACTGCTTGCCATGCCCCACCCAGCCCAAGGCATGCTTGCACTCACCTGCAGGCCCAGCAGCACCGCGGCAAAGGCGGTGGAGAAGAAGGAGAAGAGGGAGGACAGGAAGGTGGTGCCCAAAATCTCGACGGCGTGGCGCCGCATCGTCTCACGCTGTGGGGTGCAGGCACGAGGTGCAGCATGGTGCATCAACAGTGTTGCTGTGTGGCGGTTGTGATGTGAAATCAGGGCTGTGGCCACATGCGACGGCTAGAATTAAAAACTTGCACACGCCTGCATCAGGCAGGCTGATGCGGGTGGTGTAAGCAAGCACCGCCACAAAAGATGAAGATGCCCTCCGCACAAGAGACGCCCAGCCAAGACGCGAAGAAAATGCAGCAACATGATCGGTCAAGTTGACGTGCTACCACTCCCCGGCCCGCTAGCAACACAGGGTCCGAGCCATAGCGTGCATCCCCCACCCCACCTGTTGGTAGATGCGGAAGCCCATGGAGATGATGACCACACCCAAAAATGACATGAGAAGATCACCAGCGCCCATGGTTGCCATACTCTGCAGCCGCAAAGCCACATGACGAGTTGAGTGCAACAAATGATAGCCATGGAGCCACACAGGCAGGCACGGTTGACGGCAAGCAGCAGTCTGCTATGGTGGCATGGGTGCAAGTGACCGGATAACACAGTGATCACGTAAGCAGCCGAACATGGCCATGGTACCTTGGAATAGTAGACCTTCTGGGCGGATGCATATGACAGACCCATGATTTTGCCATGCAGCGCGGCGCCCGCATTGGCCACCAGAGCCGTCATGACCACAGGGTGCAACACGGACTGCGGTGTGTGGTGAGGTACACACGCAATGGTGGGTGCAATGAAGCTGAAGAGTGGGATGCAGCAGGGGCAGGAGGCAGGAGGGCGACAGCAGCACCAAAAGAGAGGCCCCATTACGCCTTGCATGTCTCCACCTTGCCTCATGTGTTCATCATGCCACACCTTCCACAGCATTCAGCCAGGGCCCGCCTCACACCTGCACAATCTTAGGCATGGCGTTGCCCAGCAGGAAGCCCAGCAGTGTCATGGCCAGGTTGAAGGGCAGTGCAGCTGCAGCACCAAACTGCGCGGGGTTCGCCAGTGTGGCACTCAAGGACAGGGCAGCCACAGCACCCCAGGCCACCCAGTGGGAGGGCAGGAAGGGAGTCGCCTTCTTCGCCTTGGCCACCTGCAAACACGTGAAGACATGAACCATCACACAAACAACATGTGATGGAACCAGCATTGGACAACCTGCTGTGCATTACCCTAGCGTGTTTACGAGGACCCTGCGCATGCTCAAGCCTCTGGACAAGAACAACAGGTGGTTCCCGCCGCAGCACTCATGCACCACCCACCTCCTTGTTTTCTGTTTTGACCATTGCACGAATTACGACTGCAGTCTGGGCAGTGAACAGCAGCGTTGCGCACATGCCGATGCACAGGATGATGCAGATCTTGATCAGCTGATCAGCTGCGGACAGGCGGGGCAGGTGATACGTGCTGTTGCGCATGTTGTGCGACACAAAACAAAGCGTATGTAGGATGACATGCTGGTGTGCGTTAGGACCCAGCCCATGCTATGATTTCAATGCAGCGCAGTCATGGATCCCCCTAGCACATCCCCCTTGTACACTATGCAGACGATTCTCACGAACATTTGTGGCCAAAAAGCAGAACAACGAACCTGCGATGCCGGAAAGGTTCAGAGGCAGTGTGACCAGGGACGCCACGTAGAACAGCGGCAGCCACTTGGCAATCCAGTCCAGCACAGGCATGAACCAAGACAGCAGACCGGCGGCTGGCTTGTCACCCACAGCCAGCAGCAGGCCTGTCACACCGAACATGCCAACCTGCGGTGCATGTGCACGTGTGGACCTTGCTGTTGTGCAGCACATAATATTCACAGGTGCCATTCCTGGATGCACCTTGCGCGCAGCCATAGTGATGAAGGTCATCCCTGTAGCCATATGCGTCGGCATCACATGCAAGCAATTTGTAGGATCAGCAGCTGCACAACCTGACTACCAAGGCATAAAGGTACTCTCTCAAGTACAAGCTCTGGCTGGTTCCCTGCCTGACTACATCAGCGCACCAGGGGCCCAGGAAACTTGATACCCGCTGAGGCAAGAGCAATCTTCAGCCCGTAGTCCAGAGCATACAGCACAGCAAAGCCAGCAAACAGCTGGAGATACTCGGCAACAACGTTGTTAGCGGGCTGCGTGGCCCCAGCAGATGCCGCTGCTTGTACAGGTGGCGCACGGGGTGCGGGTGCACCGCCTGCGGACGGGGCGGCCAAGGGTGCCATGCCTTGCCGCGCACGCCTGCGTGCAACAAGTGCAATTCGCGCTTAGCAACATGCGCATAGCACAGCTACTGGCTGGTTAAGTGTGTCGGATGTTTGTCCTTGAGAGACGTTGCTGCAAGCTGCATCTTGTCTGCTCCTACATAGAGACACCAGGCACTAGGCTTTGCCGATCCTGCAAGCTTACCATGCATTAATCCAGGCCTGGGCCTCCATCTTGCGCTGCCACGCCTCAGCATCACCACCTGCATGCAGTTGCATGCCATGATGACACCACAGAAAGAATCCCGACACGATGCCATTGATGGCGATGATGTGCACTACAATCAACAAAACCTAAACGTACCGCTGGGCGCGCCAGCACCTGCTGCGCCGTGAGTGCGAGTCATGCGTTTACCCGGAACAGTGCGGAAGGAAACAGGAGTGCGAGCAGATCCAGTAGCATGCAAACCCATACGGGCCGTCCGTTGCGCGAGCATCTCGCCCAATCTCAGCCCACCCAACAAAGTTGAGCCTTAACACAAGTCAGAGCTGGTTTTGTTAAATGAAGATGCGCTTAAACTTTACTGTAAACCCTTACTTCAAAGGGCAGAGGCTGCGTGCAGTACCAACCTCATTCAAATTTCTTAAAATCACGCAGTACGTCTGCTGTGCTGTTTGCAGCCGTCCATGTACTGTTCCCCAGCAATGAACTACTCATCTTGCTGAATGCACGTTCAACCTTGACCACACCCCGAGGATTGTTTGTGCTTGAACAAGGAAGAAAAAAGAAATGGCAGAGTACGTAGCAAAGGTCAAGGGGATGATGACAGGGGATGTGCAGCAAAAATCGTTGCTGACACAAGTGGATGAAGCAGTCACGCTGTCATGGAAGAGCAGAATCATTGGCTTTGGGGTACGTGGTGTGTGAAACCTGCTTGCAGAGAGCATGCATGGTGGTGTGATGGCGACATACCTGTCCATGTACTGGCACATTGCAGTGCTGCTTCGCACTTGGGGCGCTCCTATCCATTATCGTGAGTAGCATGGCCCCTGGCCACAACGCATTGTGTGGAGCTGAAGACCAGTGCCGTAATTAGTTTTGTGCCTGCTGTTGCTATTTGAGGCAAGTGTGAACATTATGGCGCAGCCAGTTCGCACGTGCATTTGCGGCCCAGGGTTCCAGCCGCAGCAAACAGGGGGCTGCTGTTTGTGAGATCGCTTACTGTGGCATGCCGCTATGTGCCCGCAGTCCATCCCCATGCTGTGGACAATGAACATCACCCGGTTTGTCATATTCTACACAATTGGAAGCGTCATTTCCATCTGCAGGTTGGTATTTATGCATTTGAAACTGCCGTCGTCGTGTGTGTTGTTACAGGGAGGTATGTGGACGTCCGCAAATGACATGTATGGTGATCACAGGCACTTCCTCACCCGCTGTCCAGCCTGACTGTTTACCATTTTGTTCACGCTGCTTTGCAGCACCATGTTTTTAATGGGCCCAGTCAGCCAGATCAAGCGCATGTTTGAGCAGGTTCGTGCTTTGGAGTGCTTGAGGCGCAGCATAGCATAGCAGCAGTAGGTTCTTGCCCGCTGTGTAGGCTGATGTGTCCAGCAGCTGATACTGGTGGCAGTATGCAGGTGACAAGGTGAGCCACGCAGAGACGGTGGTTCCAACCACAAAATTGCATAAAACTGTGTGGCATGAACCTGCTACTGCAGAACCGCATCCTTGCGACAGTGGTGTACCTGCTCTCCATCATCCTCACGTTGGTCTTTGCATTCACGGTAATGTGGCTGGTGTATGCCTGTGCTTTGCATGATTTACTTTGGCCCGATCAAATGGCCAATTTATGGAAGCAGCAGACGCACTTGCAACTGTCATGTACATGATGTGCGTATTGGCCTTCAAAGCCTTTGCATGTCCCATCTATGGCCGCAGCTACACAGTGGGCCCATATGCTTGGTGATGCTCGTCATCCAGCTTTGTGCACTGGTCTGGTGAGTCTTGTGTGCAGACTGTGCAGAATGCACACTGTCTCGCATGGTCTCACACCCTAGGTGTGGCAATCGCCCAGATTTCACCCATGGCCTTGTGCTTGATGGTGCACAGGTACTGCCTCACGTGGATTCCAGGGGGTCAGGCAGCTCTCAAGGCCATTGTCTTCGGATCAGGGTGAGCGTGGCACATCAGACCCGGATCCATGGGCAATCGGCCATCAGGGAAGCTCGCCACAGAAGCTGAGCACACAAACCTGACACCAGCCAGGCAGTGACCTCAGTACAGTGGCTGGTAGACCGTGGCCCTGCTCTTTATTCAGCAGGAGCACTGGTCTCGGATGTGATAGTTGATGGGCATGGCTGACCATCTCCTGAGGGAACGCGGTTCGACACTATCGTTTGGATCTGCGATGAATTGAAAAAGACGCATCTACAACACCCGTTGGTGGGCAGCTCTGGTTCTCCCACAGGTTCCACAAGTCCTACTACATTGGGTCAGGGTCAGAGCTTGAACAAATTTCCGACGAGCACAAAATCGCGAGCGGCTGCAGCTATAAAGAGGTCGCAAATTGACTAACCAGCGTTGTTTGCCACCTCCACGATGGCAGCAAACCTGGCTCAGATGCGCACCCAGCAGCAGGCGCTGAATCGCAGCCATCGCGTGTCCCAGCGCACAATGGGCAAGGTGCGTTGGTCAATTCCCAGCGGAATCAGCGGGCCGCTGACAGTTGCAGTTCCAACATTTGTGGTGTTATGGTCGCACGCGTACAGATGGCAGCGCCTGCACGCCGCATGACTTGCATGGCTAGCAGCGCCCAGGAAGCCGCTGGCAGCCAAGCACCTGAGGCGTTCAAGCCCCAGCTCATCAACATGAGCAAGCCGGGCGAGGTCAATCGTCGCTCAGTGCTTCAGGGTGCCCTGGCGGGCATGGCTCTGGCGAGCTGCCCGTGCTGCACGCAGCTGGCTCAGGCCGAGGAGTGGGATTACGGTCAGTGTATTGGCCAATCCTGGCCAATCTTGTACTGCCTGCTGCTACTGCTCAGCTGCACAACATTACAGCAGGTTCTTTCAGCAGGTGCCAGCGGTAGTTCATGGCCAGCTGCGGGGGGCGGCCGAGCAGCATGCATGCTGCTGAATGGGCATCTGTGGCCAGCATGCACTGTGCCTCAGCGGGGTCAGTGCTTAGGGTAGCAAGACTCGCGCCATTCAGGCTCATCAACAGGCTCATCAACCCGCTCTGCACATCCACAACTACGGATGCAGAGCTGTCTGGGCCTAACCTGTGGGAGGGTACCTGTGCTGTGGGCACCCGCCAGTCCCCTGTCAACCTTCCCGTTGCTGCTGCGCTCGCTCCTGGCGTCCCCACCAAGTGCGTCGGGGGAGGAAACATCCATGTTAGCAGCTCCTATCGCCATATGTTCCTTTGTAACAACAGTCAGTGAAGAAGGGTGGAACATGTGAAAAATTCATCGTTGGGCTGTGCTGTTTGTAATCTCACTTGCTGGGTTGCCTGGCATGGCGCGCATGGCAGGTACAACTGCAAGTTCGGTGATATCCAGTTTAACTACGGCACCCAGGAGCGCGTGGTGGTCATGAACACTGGCCACGGGACTATGCAGGTATGCTCATCGCCCGTTGTGCAGCTTGGTGATGAGTGA
This sequence comes from Haematococcus sp. NG2, assembly GCA_004335575.1. Lineage (NCBI taxonomy): Eukaryota > Viridiplantae > Chlorophyta > Chlorophyceae > Chlamydomonadales > Haematococcaceae > Haematococcus > Haematococcus sp. NG2. The sequence goes on from QAXD01000175.1 coordinate 81,306, forward strand.
GGAGCAGCGGCAGCAGATAAACGACAGGGCGTTGCATGTGTTTGCTACAAAGCCGCGTGCAAGAACGTCTCACAGGCTGTGGGGATGCCGGGTTGGCTTCCATGTAATTGCACTTGATCTCCATGGATGCCTAATGCAGGTCAACTTCAAGCCTGGCAACATTGCCACTATTGGCGGTGTTGATCTGGAGCTGCTGCAGTACCACTTCCACACCCCTTCTGAGCATGCGTTTGATGGCAAGCGCACTCCCATGGAGGTCCACCTGGTGCACAAGGTCAAGGCCACTGGTGGCCTGGCGGTGATTGGTGTGATGATGGAGTCGGGTGCCACCATCCCCAACCCTGCAGTGCAGACTGCCCTGGTGTTTGCCCCCTCTGGTGCTAAGGAGCTGATGCAGGTGTGTGGGTGAAAAGGGCTAGGTGTGCACTGGCCGACCATAGCCGAGCATGCTTGCAACTGCGAGGCAAAGAACGCCTGTGCACAAAGGCCGACTCAGGGCGTATGTGTTGCGGGTTGATGTTTACTGTGTTGGCCAGTGATGAAGAACCATGCTGCTTGCATAGTAGCTCACCTGGCAATCCCTTGCTGTCAATGCAGGCAAGCCGCCCTGTGGATCCCAATGCCCTCTTGCCTGCTGATGATGGCAAGGGCCACCGCCCTTACATTCACTATGCTGGCTCTCTCACCACCCCTCCCTGCTCTGAGGGTGTGGACTGGTTCGTGCTCACGACCCCTATCAAGGTCTCAGACAAGCAGGCAAGTGCTTTGTCATGTGCTTGCGAGAACGCCCACTGTGCACTCATACACCTTGACCTGCCTTGTGTAAGCAGTTGTGATCCCCACAGCTTCAATTTTGCCTTCATGCCTCTGGTTCTGTCAGGATAGTATGTCCCCAGCGTTATGTTCATGCTTTGCTTGCCTTGGTGCCTTGAGCATGCAGGTTCTGGATTTCATGAACTTCGTTGGTAAAGGCATGACGTACGGTCAGAACTCCCGGCCCATCCAGCCCATCAATGACCGCAAGTTCAAGTTTGAGATGTGATCAATCAATTCATTGACGTTTTGAGCGTGGCTTGGGTGTTGGGCACGGGAGGTGTGGAGTGGAACAGCTTCTTGTTGCTGTTGTTCGGCAGCGACGTGTGCATGCATGAACCTGCACCAGCTTGCACACCGGATCGTTATGATCATTTCTGGGTGAGTGACAGAATGGCATCCAGGCAGGTTGAGTGGAGAGGACGCTGGCCACCAGTGGCACAAGTGTACCTTCCGCTGTTCTGGGACTAGAATGGTGGAGCAGGCAACACAGCGTGCATGGCTGAAAAGGAGAGCGTGTGTCCGGATACATGCGTGCAAGGTGTTATAATGAACATGCAACGTGCCTGCTGGTATTGAAGGAGCCCCGTGCGTGGCATCCATGGCTTCTGATGGTTGACGTTCGCAATTTGATTTTGAGTGGCTTGGCAGGAGGATTATGCTGTGCTTGGCAGGAAGAGGTTGGTGGATCCGGAATGCATGCGCACATGCATTTTTGCAGATGAGCTGACTACTGATTTGATTCACACGACAGTGCATCATGGCATTCTCAGGGGTGAGCACAGAGCGGTGCTTGTGATGGCTGCGGTATTCAGAGTGTTTTGGTTCTACAACTGATTGCGGCATCGAACGGCAGCACCTGCCGTAAGCAACGATTTTTGACTATGTTGTTGCGCTTAGCCTTCCTCTGCATTATAGGCTTTTGTGCATGGCGCACAACGATGGCGCGCACGCACGTGGCTGGCCCCATGCAAGACACCGTCATGAGTTATGGATCCTGCCCCTCTGGTTGTTCGCACTCCACCACCAACAGCAGCCATGCCAGCAGCAGCAGCAGGTTCCAGCATCACTAATGTTCATGTTCATGTTACATGAGCCTTCAGCCGACACGGGCTGATCAGCACTGCATGCTTAAAAGCACAACCTCCCTTAATCATCCCTTAAAAGCACAACCTCCCTTAATCATCCCTTAAAAGCACAACCTCCCTTAATCATCACTAATGCTCCTGCACTACGCATCGCCCTCACACACCAGCCACAGTGATAACTTATGTTGCAGTGAGCTTACATCATGTAGGACCCCAGCCAGTTGCTGGCGCAGGGTGGAATTCAGCAGCCACCAGCAGGTGCAAGCGGGACTGAGCCTGCATGTGCCTGCTTGCTATGTGGAATCCCCCACCCAACAAGGAGTCAAGTGTGACAAGAACGATTCGGTCACGGATCTAGTTGAAACATCGGAGTTTCAAGGGTACACCATGCACTCTTGCTTGCAACAAACAACCCCAACGCGGTACAGGTTCCGCTTTGTGTGACATGGGACACCTTGGCTGACTAAACACGCTTCCGGCAAAAGAATCTGTACACAATTTACTTGAGGATTCATCATTTGGTAGTTTGAAAGTTAGCATTGACCGGAAAACCCGAGCACACCGAAAACGAGATCGTGGTTCAGGTGGATTATTGAGCTGAATTGGCGTCATGGCACTGCTGCAACTACATATCCAGGCGCCGTGCCGGGCTTGCGCTCACCCACATGGTCACCGGCATGTTCCTGGCATCTCACGACCTGGGAGCATGCGGGTATGCAACATGCTTGAAATATTGAACATCCAACTGGACCCAATTGTCGTATTACTCACCGGCATGGCATGGGGTTATGTGCTGCAACTTGCAGCGTCATGCCGTGAGTACTGAGGCAGTGTCGAGTAATAGGGAAGAAAACAGCAACGAAACATCGCGTGTGAGCACCGGGAATTTGGTTAACATGAGTCGACGAACAGTGCTGAAGGGCATGGTCGCCACGATGGCTTTCACGAGCTGCACGTGCTGCCAACAGCTTGGCGAGGCACCTGCTAAAGCTTCTGAGGCTACTGGGGCGCCACATTGGGACTACAGTGAGTGCAGCCAGCACCTTGGACACCTGCCGCTGGTACATGGTCTGCATGAAGCACGTGCTTTGAACGCTGCCTGAGTAAGATGGCGAGGACTTGTGCAACAGCATTCATTGTGTGCGCTGTGCTGCAGGTGCTGGGGGTCAGGATGGGCCTGACTTGTGGCCGGGGGTGTGCAGGATCGGCAAGAAGCAGTCACCAGTTAACTTGGCTGTGGCGCAAGCAGGCGCTGCAGGAGCACCTGAGGCGTGAGTGGCAGACACTAGTGATAAAACCAACTCAAAATGGAGCTGTTTATGCTGAAGGCCTGCATACGACGTGCATGCTGAGATCTGTGTTGAGTTCACACCGACACTTGTGCGTGGTTTGCACTACTTCCTTCATGCAGGCTGACATGCAAGTTTGGCGACATCAAGTTCAAGTATGGCAGGTGAAAAATGAGGGAATGAAGGTTACTGATCTGAGGGGGCACTGACGGCAAGGCTGGGTGGTGTGGTGGCGGGGCCACAGCAAGCACAGCAGCACCTGGTCCAATTGCGCACCTCAGCACCTTCTCCAATCCGCCTGTGTACATGCAGCCAGGAGTCTGTGGTGGTGTTCAACACGGGGCACGGCACTCCGCAGGTGTGCTGTTCAACGGCAGGTGCATGTCATGACTGCAGCGTGCATGGAGCTCTGATTAAGCTTGTCGAGTACGCAGCGAGCATCATCATCAGCTGATAACCTCTAGGGTTGTGTCAAGCCATTCCACTCCGTGCATTTGCCTTTCCAGGTCAACTTCAACCCGGGCAACATTGCCGTGGTTGGTGACATGGAGCTGGAGCTGCTGCAGTACCACTTCCACACCCCTTCTGAGCATGCGTTTGACGGCAAGCGCTGGCCAATGGAGGTCCACCTGGTGCACAAGAACAAAGTTACTGGCTCGCTGGCCGTGCTCGGGGTGATGCTGAACAGTGGCTCCAATTTCCCTAACCCTGCACTGCAGACAGCGCTGGTGTATGCTGGTGAACCCAAGGTGATGCAGAGGGTGAGTGAGGAATTGATCACTTTGAGAAGATCAGCACTCATGGTAGTGGAAACCAGACCCTGCTGCTGGTTGATGGTAGTGGTGGTCCAGCATATGCACATACCTGTGAGAGGGCTTGCGTGCTTTTGCCCCAGCTGTTCATGCCCACTACAGTATGCCGATGCATCTGTAATATTTGGGGACTGCATGGAGCACAGCACATATTTACCACCAAGACCACCTGGAATTGGCATTGCATGCAGGCCCCCGTGTCAGTGGACCCAATGATCCTTCTTCCTCCTGATGATGGCAAGGGCCACCGACCGTACATCCACTATGCTGGCTCTCTCACTACCCCTCCTTGCACTGAGGGCGTTGACTGGTTTGTGCTCACGACCCCTATCAAGGTCTCAGACAAGCAGGTTATTTCGTTCATGTCATTTGTTGGTGCAGGACAGACATTGGGTTTCAACGCGCGCCCTTTGCAGCCGCTGGTGGGCAGAGCTCTTGAGTACGACTACCCGCTCTGAAGCCACAGTGATGTCCACTGCATGATTTTGGGCATGTTGCTGCATGATAATATAGCAACTAAAGATTCAATAAATGGACGGGCCCAGGCAACCCTGGCTAAACATCAGGCCACATGACTAGCTTAGCTTGCAGGTGCATCACTATTTCTATTCTTTTCATTGCTTCTTTGATGGCTTTGGAGCAGGTGGCAGGCCATGCCATAGGTGCACATGGCTGCTGTATTGGATGAGGATGGACGTCGCGCTATGCATGGAATGTATGCTGCTAGCAGGGTACCGCCATGCACCTGCATGAGTTCTGGCAAGCCCTGTGTTGAGGACCGCACTGAGTATGGCGTTAGCACGCATGTGTTAGTCAAGACCGTCAACACACTTGACACGCACACAGTAGTTGTTACAGAAGCTGCCAAGCCCCTCTTGGCATGTGAGCAGCTTCCCACTCACCAGTGCACCAGTCCAAAACGTCTGCGCCCACAATTTCCACGTGCAGATCGTGCAGAATGATATGAACTTTAACGAACGTTGCCAGTCACCAAGTCACACCATGCAAATCCATGAGTCGGTGCCACAAGCTTCATTTTAACATAGTGCCGGTGTTTGCTAAAGCGTTGCCACACGTTCTACACAGTAAACCACGCGATCTTGAACTGATCTGGCGGTGGGGTTTTGCAGTTGGTGTGGCCATGGCTGCCGTCGTTGAGCAGGTGGCGGCTGTGGTGGCGAACCGCCACTTCGAGGATGTGGCTAAGCTGCTGGACACAGTAGAGCTGGAGGTAGGTGTGGGCAGGCCTGAGCCTGGCTGCGTTCCGAAGCTGATTCCGTCCCCGTCATGCTCTTGCACCGCGCAGTCCCCGAATCCTCAAGTGCTGGCGGACTGGCCGCACGCCTTCCACTTGCTAGGGCACATTTACAACAAGAGCTTGTAAGTATGGTACTTGGATGTACTTGCACCTTCGGGACAGCGCCTGACGTGCCCTCCACAAACGCTCGCGTGCAGGTCGGACGCTCGCTTCCTGTGGAAGCGCATCCCCGAGGCAGTGAAGCAGGTGGGCAACAACCCTTGTCGCATGCCTGCCGCCGCATGGGCGGCCACATGCGGCCCTGCATGTTATGGCCTTGATCCCTGCACCCCCACAGCTGTGCCATGTGACAGCTCACCTGCGTCACTGCCCTGTGCAGAACAACCCGGAGCTGGAGGCTGTATGGAAGCTTCTGCAGTACTTTTGGCAGCGCCACTATCAGGGCGTGTGGCAGGCACTGACGGCGTATCAGTGGAGCCCTCAGCTGCAGCCCTTCATTGAGGCAATCGCAGTCAAGACGCGCGAGGAGCTGATGGAGTTGATTGGCACAGCATACTCCACAGTGCGGCCCTCCAAGGTGGCATCGATCTGCGGGACTACAGAGCAGGAGGCGTTGGCAGGTGTGCACATGCTCAGTGGGACGGTTGTGGTGTAGGCATCACAGCACTTTGGGCTGATTGATCCAGAGGTTGCATGCTGCCTCGCTGATCCGTGCATAGTGGGGAACGGCTGCGACACTGTGCCCATGCTGACCTGGCTGCTCGTGCCATGCGGCTGCTGCATGCACGGTTGGCAACGTCCATGCAGTATGGTTGACGGGTGTTACCATGCACATGCAATCTGCGATGGCGTCCTTGTGCGCCGGGGCCTCATGTGCTGACTTGCAGCGTGCTTTGGGCCCATTCTGCCGTCACCTGCAGCGTGCCAGGCTCAGGGCTGGCGGTACAACGAGGCCACCGGTCTGGTGCACATTGTGCCCAAGCCTGAGCAATCAGGGCAAGAGGACGGTTATGCGCAGCTACAATCGCTGACGGAGTACATGGTGCACCTAGAACACTGACGTGTGCTGTCAGTCGCGGGGGTGCACTCGGATGCAGCCAAATTTTGCAGAGGTCCATGTGTGCCTTCGGCATGCATACAACAGGGCATTGCCACTAGTGCACCCAGGACCCTGCTGGTTGGTCGGGTAGTGGGTATGCTATAAACGCTGCATCCCGCACCCTTGTACACTATGACAGGAAGCAGTGGCGTGAGAGGAATCATTGTGTTGGATGGAGGTGATGGGGGAGCAAGTCATTTTGCCTACCCACCACAAACATGACTTATGCTTCTCAGGGTTTATCCTCCACGCAAAGCAGAGGAACCGCAGCTATTACCAAGCATGCTGGAGTACTTATACGTAGGCTGTAGGAGACCTTCAACGGAGACCTTCAGGGTTTGATAGAATGTTAGAGAACCAGACTATTATGAGGAGGTGCACGCTGGCTTGCTAACCTGAGCACCTACAGATGAGCAGGTCAAGAGTCATGGCAGACAATGAGTGGAGTATCACAAGCAACCACAACACACACATGAGATGTGTGTGCAGGGTTGGCAGGCTCTGGTAGGAAGGCTGCAGGTCAGGTAGACAGCTTAGTGCTGCGCGAGCGACACCATGCTGTGTCTACTGCAGTAATGGAGCAGTGATGGCAATGTTACAGCAGTGATGGCAATGTTACACACGATTGGGTGTACTGCTAGTCTGCATTTTCTGATGCAGTGCTGCACCTGCAGCTGTGTGGTGTGATCAGCACAAGACATGCAGTCAAGGTTTTTACTGATCAGAAGCCAAGCCATTACGCCAATGCATCCTTGATGTCCTGCGTTTTTGCCATGTCTGCTGCCTTGCTGCCCTGTTTGTTCACCAGGTTCTTGTTTGCCCCTAACCCAAGCAGCAGCTTCACCATGCCTAGATGCCCGTTCACAGCCCCCAAGTGCAGGGGTGAGTTGCCCTGCGCCCACAGACACATTGATGTACGGCAACAAGATTCAGCAGGATCTGTCAGTTTCAGGTGCTTCATTCACACTGCAGTTGCGAACACAACAGAGCTTCCAACGCCTCATGTTGGGGCGTGCCATACCAAGTGCAGGTCGCTACCTGTGAGTTGAGCGCATCCACTGGTGCACCGGCCTTGATGAGCACAACAGCACGGTCTTCCTTGCCCACGCGCGCAGCAAGATGAAGTGGTGTCCAGCCATCATCGTTCACCTTCTTCACGCTCAGGCCCTTGGAAACGAGCAGCTCAAGCGCCTTGATCGGACCCCTGCGAGCCTCCACAGATGCACCCGTGTTAGATCCCATGCTGCTTCTGTGCTGTTGTTCCTCAAGTGTCGCAGCTATCTCTGCACGATGTACATGACAGCCAGGGTGCGCATGTTTTGCTCTAGAAGTGGCACTTACGCACCGCAGGACCACACCCACCGTGTAGCTAGCACATGTGCGCATGACACGAAGTCCTTGCAAGGGATGTTAGGATCAGCGCCATGGGCTAGCAGCAGCTCAATCATCTCCTGGTCCCCATCCTCAACTGCGATGTGCAGCGGCGTGCGGCCGCAGTAGTCCGAAATGTTGACCTGGGCACCTGTGTGCATGGTCACCATATGGCAGGATCAGTGAGCGTATGCTGGGGCAAAACCTTCATGGAGGCAGCCCCAAGGGGTCGGGAGAACAAGTTCAATAGCTGCATGATGATCACACCGGCTGCATGAACTTGAATCATCAAATTATGAGTGATGAAGTCAGCAACATACGTGAACATTGAATCCGTCAGGCGGCATGTCAGCCCCTGCTCACCTGCTTCCAATAGCACCTGCGCCACCTTCACATCACCTGCCTCCACCGCCACTGCAAAGCAAAATGCATGCGGCCACCGGTCAATGGGGGTTGGTGTGGAGGGGAGCAGGCCTGTGCACCACACCACTGGGTGCACGGTCTACCATGAGGCACAGTTGGATCAGTAACGCATCACAGCTTGTGTCTGATGCACGCACCGTGCAGGGGGGTCTTGTCCAGGGGCTCCACCACCTCGCCATCCAGCATCCAGTTGCCGGCTGAGTACTCACTGCAGCCGCACAGGAGTTTGAGCTCAGCATGTGAATGTTGCCCCAAACACTAAGCCTTTCTGCATGCGGGGTTGTGGTGACATGATCAGCAAACAGCAATACAACAACAACGGCTTTGCAACGCTGCCTTAAGAGTGCACGACTGCCTGGTAGCTGGTATATATCTGTGTTGTTTGCTGGTATACTGCACAGCATACCTGCGATCCATGTTCTGCATGTCCAGAGTCTCAGGCTTCATGCCCAGCAGGAACCTCAGGATGTCTAGGTCACCCACCTGAGGGCAAAAGAAGCAGCACGCACATACAACATTTAAGCATTTATAATACTAGCACACCAGCCAACTAAACCAGCATCCAAGCAGCGAGGGGAAAATAGCAGACAGGTGACATGGCATTGTGAAACAACAATGTTCACCAGAGCAACTAGAGCTGCCCGTGTGCTGCAGCAATAGAGGTACACACCGCAGCAGCAGCGTGCAGGGATGTGTCGCCGTTGCCGTCTGGCATGTCCAGGCACCGGGGATCCCGCTCCAGCAGCACCTGTGAGCACCAGTGTGGCTGGGGTGACATGCTGAGGTCCCCAACTCAGTGCTGTCACGGTCCAAGCAGCTTCTTCTGAACCCCCTCTCATGCACCCCTGCCAGATCTGCCTTGCAGAACTGCCTTGATGACACACACTGCCACCCAGCTGCCCACCTTCACTGTGTCCAAGCTTCCTGCTGCAATCGCCATGTTGAGCGGCGTGCGGCCCTGATGGTCCAGCACGCGTACCGACTGGATGTCCTCCCCTTCCAGGAGCGCCTTGAGCTCCGCAGCCTTGCCGCCCAATGCAAGCTGGAACAGCCTGTGCAGGCAAGGGGCAGAGCGAAACATTCTGCGCACAACCTGTGCAGGTCCTGCCGTGTCTGTCGTAAGCCCCATATAGTCGTAACTATAGAATTGCATACGGTATGCTGGTTGAAACGTGAAATTCATCACTCAACGATCTGCTGGTTGGTGTGTTATGCTTCTGTTTGCCTGCACTAATGCCGCTGGTGTGCTCGGCCATGCCATGCGTGTGCTGCTGCATTTCAGGACTCACCGTGGGTCCGGCCCTCCCAGCAGCACGCGTACGTCATCGTTCTCTGCCAGCTCATATGGCTGACGTCCCAGTGCATCATACTCCTGCACCAAGCAAGCAGGGCGTACATGATCACTGCATTGAGCTTTCACACGAAGGGAGGCCACTGAGGACGGACTGCAGGCACTATGCAGACATAGTGCATTTCACCGATCAGCCTTCAACCGGCAAACATTTGCATACAATTAAAAACACACCTCTGGATCAGCCCCCATCTGGATGAGCAGCTCACATACCGCCTTGGCGTTGGACTTGGCAGCTGCTGCAAAATGCAATGGTGTTGCACCCCTACGCACAACAACAAGGCGCCAGTGATGGATCAGTGCCATAGTGCAGAAGCTGAGTTATAACCACCCTCGCGAGGGCCGCTGGGCAGTTGCTGCATGTGCTTACATGTACGCACAGATCCAGCAGGACAAGTCTCGTACAGTACCGGCAGGGCTTGCATGGCAATGTCCATGCTCTGCAAAAGCACAGCTGGAACTGTAAACAATGGCTGTACCTCATGTTCTTCACGCCCACATCTGCGCCCAGCCGCACGAGCGCCTTAATGGCTTCCATGTTGCCCCATAGAGCAGCAACGTGCAGTGCTGTCTGGCCCATCTGCGTGCCCAGATTAAAACAGTATAAGTGGGCACCGCAACTTTACGGGAAGAAGCCTAGATCATTCCTTTCGGTACTAATCCGACCTGGTTGCACAAATTGACTGGGAAGCCACGGTTAACTAAGTCTTCAATAAATTCAGGCTTGTTGTCCCGTGCAGCTGCAAGTAAACTCATCGGGCCACCCAATGGTGGCGGGGGAGCCATGCCCGCCATCAGAAAGGTCTTGTCAGCAGAAAACCCTGTTCCCTGGACTAGAACCTCTCTCCTATCAACCCAAGACCCAAACCCTAGAACCCAACCCTGAGCTTGCAGTTTGTGCGCTGCACACCCTTGTGATCTTCGTCTAAATCAACTTGTTTCATTGCACCAGAGCTATTGTTTTGCACGCATCATCATGGTGGGTACGCGGGCAAGGACGAGGCTGTGAACAGTTTTATTGAACACCTAATTACCCATGCCGCTGTGCCGAATATCAATGCAGGAGCCAGGGCAAGCCGGACGGTTTGCAGCAGATGCTGCGCAGTTTGGCAGCGCGATGAACAGCATCGCACACAGCCAGGCTATGCTTGCTGCTATTAAAGACTACAAAAAGGCAGGTGCCAAATGGCTTTGGCCCAGCAGTGCCCGCGCCCCAACATGCACCGTCCTTCAAGATCAAGCGGGTGACTGACGATTCGCTGTATATTGCTTTTCTTGCAGGAAATGGACGCGCAAGCGGCAGCAAACTCAGGGCCAGGGCTTGCAGCTGTCGATGTTAATGAGCTGCTGGACGATGCTGAGCTGCAGAAGCTTCACGAGGAGCGCATCTCCAAACTGCGGTCAGAGCAGGAAAAGCGTGTGTCTATGCAGCGCCAGGGGCATGGGGAGTTGCAGGAGATCACAGAAGGGGAGTTCCTCGAAGTGGTGACCAAGACAGACATGGTGGTGTGCCACTTCTTCCACCGCGACTTTGAACGGTGCAAGATCATGGACAAACACTTAAACATCCTGGCCAAGCGCTACTTCAAGACACGCTTCATCAAGCTCAGCGCACCAGTACGTGGGCGGCTCATGTTGCATGATGCACATGCGTTGCGGCACGCTTGCTGCAGCTGCTTGAGGGGATGACAGATGACGCTGTTGCCTATACATGCATTGGATTGAGCAGGCACATAGTTGGCATTGTGCGTGTCACTATGCATCTGCAGGATGCACCATTCTTCACAGTTAAACTGCAGATCAAGATGCTGCCATGCGTCATTTTCTTCAAGAATGGCAAGGCAGTGGACAGGGTGGTGGGCTTCGACGGGCTTGGCAACAAGGACGACTTTGAGACGTCAGCGCTGGAGGACCGCATGTACCATGCAGAGGTGCGCCGGCATGATGACTGTTGGAGACATTGTCGACAGCTGCGCACGTGGACAGTGTATGAAATTAAGCGTACACTGCTGGGTCCTTGGCATGCCATGGTGGCTGGACAGGTGGAAACTCTAGCTTGCGTTGTGATTGCACGAGCAGCCTTGACTCGCGCACTACGCACGGCTGATATTTTTTGTTTTTACAGTGTGAGCGGTGTAGGGTGAGGCTTGTGTATGTGCATAACACTGCACGGTCCCCACTGCCTTGGTTGCCCCTGCTCCAGCACCTTGCCTGTAGTAGAAATGTGACATGGAGCTCTAAAGAAATTGTATGCGCACCTATGTTCTTGTCTTGCAAGCCTGTGTTGTGATACCTGACGTGTGTGCATGCACTTGGGCTACAGGTGGTGGAGGAGGCAGACCAGCCTGAGGAGAAGGATGATGAGACATTAGATGCACCCAAGGGTCACATCCGTAAGGGTGGAGCATACCTTAAGACAGCCAGTGATGAGGACTCTGATTTTGATGCCTAAGTCAGGATTCTGGTGATACTGGTTACCGTATTCAGACAAGCGATTTTTTCATTTTTTTCCAGTCAAAATTTTCCCGGTTCAACCTTAACTACTGCATGCACAAAAAATGTACTGCAGACGCTACTGCAGGCCATGTAAAGTGGTCCCGTCGCGAAGATGGCATGTCACCTATGTGCACGCCATCAACTGATATCAGTTCATTGTGCACATGGTACACTGCTGCCATGCCAATTGGATGGTTGTTCAATTAAACAGTCTACGGCCAGATGCAACCCCTGGAAGAGGCTGCATGCAACCCCATGTGCAGGCCTTGGACCACCCATGCAACCATGCTGAGCCAATGCGTGCATGAGCCAATCCAAGTGTAAGAGGTTGGTGGTGTTGAAAAACACCATGTTTGTTTTTGTCCTGTTTGTAAAGCCTGCAAGGCAGATAATGATGGATCTCGCTGGAGAGAATGATTTAACCACCGAAGCCGTACAGGGTGCGGCCCTGGCGCTTGAGGGCGTACACGACGTCCAGGGCAGTCACGGTCTTGCGGCGAGCGTGCTCGGTGTAGGTCACGGCGTCACGGATGACGTTCTCCAGGAACACCTTGAGCACGCCACGGGTCTCCTCGTAG
>QAXD01000175.1:94500-179032 GCA_004335575.1 Haematococcus sp. NG2
TATGGACACCAACCTGGCAGCCATCCACGCCAAGCGTGTCACCATCATGCCCAAGGATATCCAGCTGGCCCGCCGCATCCGTGGCGAGCGCGCGTAAGCACAACACCAGCTGCTGGCTTGCCCCCCCTCCCCCTCCCTCTGGCAGATCTGCTGTGACAATTCAAGAAAACAAAAACCACCACGGTGTTTTTAAACACCACCATCTCCATTGCTGATGGATCCTGATACATGTGACCACAGCAGCAAACCCCATCTCGTGTAGCCTTGGTATTGCCCTGTGATAACGTTGCCATGAGTTGACCGATCAGTAACCTGACAATAGACCATACTAATTGTCTAGCTGTGTGAACTGATGATGCGCAAGTGCTGGGGGCCTTATATGATGCGTGTGTATATATCCACGTTCCAAGACATGCACCTGCTCAGCAGTGCGATGCAAGCCTGCCTGGCGGCGGGCCATTGCCTGCATCAGCGCTTAAGCGAAACAACAGAAATATCAAAACCTTGATGTCACGCAACTAAGACCATGCACCAACCTGAGGCGGCAGCCTGGACAGATGTATGATCAGTATGAATGTAAGTCTGCACACTTTGTCTGCATACAGTACGAGTCGCGATCAAAGCCTTGAAAACCTTGCATCTGCTGTTGCATTTTGTTGTTACATCCAGCCTCAGGCGCGGTGAAGTCCCTCTGGCCATGTGGATTGTTTCCACTTGTTGCACTTTGTATTGCATGATACGATGGTATCTTGTTGAGTGCATTACCATGGCAGCACTAAACATGGACTTGGATCCTGTGCCAGGCATTGTTCACCACTCCACGCAAGTTCCAAATTGCTGCCACAGAATCAGGCTGTGAGTTGTAGGAGGCATCCACTGCGCGGACAGCCAGGTTGATGGGGCCCTTGTGGCCCTTGGGGACAGTCACGCTCGTCTGCATGAACCAAGGGTGCAGGTAGACCGCACGTCATACATCAAGCACAAAGGAGGATGCGACGACCATGTCAGCATTGTGCCTGCTCCTCAACCCATGCGTGCTCAATCACCATGTACGCAGCAAGCCATCAGCGCACCTCCCACAGCAGCCACGCCCACGCGCGCCCAGGCCGCTGCGGCAGCTTCTTCAGCTCCGCCACCTGGGTTCCCGGTGTACAGGACGCAGCGTTAACAGGAGGACAGAGCGTGTTCTGCCAAGATGGTGATGCATTCAGCACGACCCAGTACACAGCCATCCAGTTACATGCCACGCAGCCCAACGCTGGGTTGGTAACTGTACAGCCACCCACCTGCCATGTCTGGCCACCGTCCATGCTCACATCCACACGCACCACCTCCCGACCACCACCGCTCCACGCGTACCCGCGCACTACAGCACACAGTGCCAGGTGTGCTCAGGTTTGTACGAAAGCTCATGCCAGATGTGTGTACGCAGCTGATGTTCAGCAACAACACTTCCTGATCAACTTATGCAGCCTCCAGGCTGCATCATGAGATGAGTAGCAGAATGGGTGTTGTGTGCCAGCTGGGCCTGAAATGGAGTCAGAGGACTGAGTCGCATCACATGTCTGCACCACTTGCCTGGGAACTCGGTTGTACCAGGCGGCAGCTGTGCGTCCGGCAGGGGCTCTGTGATGGCGCTGGTTACAGGCGACTCCTGGATGGCAGGTGCGCTGCAAGCAGGAGGAACCAGCACATTGAATGCATCGAAAACGCAGCAGGCTACGAGCTGATGGGGTGCCAGAACTGGCATCTTTTTGTTGCTGGACATCACAGGCCCGTTCCTCTGACACTGCTGCTGAACTCCAGCCCAGCAGCCAGTCCCCAAGCCTCTGCCCAGCCCCTGGCCCACCTGCTCCAGTCCACGGTGTCCCAGTCGACAGAGGGGCAGAATGACTTGTAGTCCTTCTGCTGCCAGTGGGACGCGCTCTCCACGGGGGATGCAACCACCTTGGCTGCAGGTGCATGGTACAGGTACACACGCAGGTCCGTAACGGCAGCTGAGTGCCACAAGACACGCACAGCGCAGCACATCATCACATGAAACCGTGCCCCAAAACCCTGCCATGTCCACATGCCCCCGCTCTCGACTCACTGAGCCACTTGACGCTGCGTGCGCCTGTGATGCCAGGCACCACCACGCGCAGGGGTGCACCATGGTCACGTGTGAGCGGGGCACCATTCATCTCATATGCCAGCAGGACATCCTGCGCGCGTGTTTTGACGCAGTTGCAGGCTTGACATGCATACACGCTGTTAGGTATTGCGGTCCAAAAAAGGGCTGCGTGCCAGCCACCACATTCAGCCTTGTGGACTCACATGTGCACTGCACGATCAACATACTGTAGCATGTGCTTCAGCAAAATCAACATGTGCACAAAGCGTGAGCCGCACCCTGTTGGACGCCATGGCCACCTCCACTGGAATCGATGCGCCGTACACATCACCCGTGAGCGGGTCGGAATCAGCACCCACAAAGTGGATGTGCGCTACAGCAGGGTCCTCGGGGTCCAGGCCTGCACATGAACAGTAGAGCAGTTGAAGGTTAGGTTAAGCAAGCAGTTTGGCACGAATTGAAACAGGCAATGACTGCCTGAGCTGTCCTTCAAGGACCAGCATATGCTGCCAATGCAACTGTGACTTGCAGCGCAGTGATCGGACCTGTTGAGGATGATGCACTGACGGTTCCAAGCTGGTTCACACCATATGCATGTGGGGGTGCAGTCACACATGCGGCAGTGCATGTCAGCGCACCACTCCGGCTCATCTAGAAGCATCAACGCGATACTGCATGCTCATGTCTCACCTGCAGCCAGCAGCACATCACGCAGCCGTGCGCCACCCCACACCGCAGTACCGATCGCACCCTGGTCCCATGCCAGACCCTTCACCGGCTTGATCTTGGACATCTCAGTGCGACGGTTGCCTGCAGCACAAGAAAGTGAGATGGCGCTGATAGTTACTACCTCCATTGTGCAGTGAAACAACAGCAATCCGTTTGCAGAGCTTGCAGAAGCATATGTGGCCATCCATGTAGTGCCCAATCAGCGCATAGGCACAGGGTCCCTTGTTCTTGCGCTGTAGCTAGACAGAAGCACGGGAATGGCGCGGCAGCTTTAAACAGGCCGTGGAGATGCACAGTGTTCAGCACGCCAGTGCTTGGTATGCATGCACATGATGGGTGTGGTTAGGGCCTCACACCATCACGCACCGGAGCACTGGATGGTGGCAGGAACGGTGTACTTTTTGAAGTTGGCCTTGAGATCTGCCACACTCAGCACCACGCGCTTCAGGCCCTCTCCCTCAATGACTAATGTCCACGACGCGTCATCCTTAGGAGCCTCAGGCACGGGCAGGTGATTGCTGCATGGGCAGGGTAAGGGATGTTATCCACCTGTGTGTTCTGGCTTACGGCACCGCACCTCTTCTATGAGTGGACTATTACATGAGCAGACGTACTGCAGGGAGCACTGCACGTCTGCAACAGGCTGGTCAGGCAACATCACACATACCGGCGCACGGACATACCGCACGAAAAACAAGTCCGTAGGGGTGATGAGGTTGCCGCCCAGCAGATGGCCAGGCGTTTCCGCATTGCATGGCTTGTCAGACCTGCGTGCGTAAGGTGCATGCACAAACTGCTCAGCATGAGTGCCAACCAAGCCGGCATCTAGGCATGGTGTGCCTGAAACAACCCTACAACCACCTGCAGTTACTTGCCTCAGCACGTCAGCAGATCAACATGCTCGCATTACACAATGCATTGTGTTGCATGTTGTGGTGCCGCCTTGTGTCAAACAGTCAAACAGGGAGCTAGCTACTCATGACTGCTTTTTCACCTGGCAATGAGAGCTGGGTGGCGTGATGGCTCGTTCTTCCAAGGGTCCCCGGCTGCTGCACTGGCTGCAGCTGCACCAGCTGGCGTCCAGCCGGCCAGCTTGCCGATGCGGTACTCCTTCAAAATGTCCGCCACCTCAGGTTTTGAGTGCTGCTGATAGCTGCATGGCAGCAGGTGGAACACACACGCAGGCTGTGCACTCAAGCTCAGAGATGTAGTGCGGTCTTGTAAAGAGCATGCAGAGCTAATAGCAAATGCTGAGGTGAAATTTGGGTGCGGTCTTGTGACAAACATGCACGGCTGCCCGCCCAACGCACAGTTGATGATAGCAATCACCAACCAGATCAGCAGCAACCTACATGGCCCAGAAGGGCTCCACTGAACCGCCAGCAGCCATCATGATCTTGTGCAAGCCACCCGGGTGCAGCTCAACAAACTGTGTGACGTCATACACTCCATCCTGCATCAATGCAGCAGGACGTCCTTGTGAGCATGTGCCAGGCGCACATGGTCACAGGACGTGCCCCTGACGCAGTGCATGTGTGCTGTTGGCATGTGTAGCTGGTATGTGTGCATGCTCAACGGCTTGGCATGTGCAGTATCACGCGCTGTATGCCCAGCTTGTGGCTGAACGCATGGCTGCGCACATAAAGCAACATGCAACCGCGCAGAGCAGTGCAGAAAGCAGACCGCATGGTGTGTACAAAGCGCAAAACCCGAGCCAAAGTCAGTCAGTTTGCATGTTTTCCAGACACCTGGCAGCTGTTGGCGATGCGCCTGCAGGCATACAATGACTTGTACGTGCGCAGCATGGATACATGGACGCCTGTACCTTGTATGTGACCCAGATGCCTGTGTCCTTGCTCTTGTGTTTGGCCACCTCCTCTGTGGTGAACTCCTTCTCTTTTCTAGCATCTGCCTGTGCCGGCTGGAGCCAGTAGGCCGCTGCTGCAGTGGCACCCGCTGCGCCCACAGCTGCTGCCAGTTTCAATGGCCATGTGGACGACCGGCGCATCTGCTCGCCATGCTCGGCCGAGCTATAGAATGTACACTGCTGCAACGTGGGAAGTACATGGAGGGGCGCAGCTGTACGTCGTGCATCCGCAATGAGTACTGCTGCCAGGCGAGAGCCCAGTCGAGACCTAAGGATCATGGTAATTGGTCTGGGCGAGAGGCTGGAGAGTTTGTACAGGCTGTGCACGCTGTGCAGGATCAACTATGCGCTGTGAGTGAAAGCTTCACATTTAAAGGCTGCGTATCAACCGGCTGCAGCGACCACGCCTATTATTGACCCCTCTACAAATCCACAGCCACAGCGTGAATGACTGGTGTGATCGAATGATGCGTTAATACAGCCATCATGTTGTTGACGGGCGCGTGCAACCAGCTGCAGAAAATGAACGCTTTAAATCTCAGCGTAGATCTGCGGTGTTGTGGATCTTTGCCACGCTCTCCACTTGCTGCAGCTCATCGTGTCGCTGGGCGCAGATGGGCTCTGCAAAGGCTGCCCCCTGCCAGAACTGCTCTGGTGGAGCCATCTGCTGACGCGGAGAGTTCATCTCTGCTGGCTGGTAGGATTGTGACAACCCTGCAGGCCAAGCCTAATCCTGCAACTTTCTGACCTGACCCTGCTGTCGCACGCGCATGGACGACCCTCCCAGCCACGGTGCCGACCTCTGCACCTCTGCAAGAGGGCGACTATGTTTATGGCCGCGTCATTTATTCTAACAGCAGTGGCGCTCGTGTGCAGCTGATGTTCTCGCACGATGGCGTGGTCGGGTGAGTGCTAAAACGCACCTTTTCATTTCTGTATTTGAATAAGTTGGAGACTTCGCGGAGGCCACTAAGGACCAGCTGGCACGAGCTTTGCACACTGCATTGTTCAGCTGTGCAGATCTTTTGGGAAGGCACTCTTGCATGGGGACCGATTGCATGCGCCTTGTGCAGCATGCACCGAATACTGGCATGCTGGTGTTTCCACAGGTTCATGCCTGCTGACCAGGGCCCTGTGCCGGCCCCCTGGGCCCCACAGCGCCGCAGTGGAGGCGGCAGCAGGCAGGACCAGCGTGCTGGACGCCAGCGCAGAGCCCAGTCGCGTGGCCCAGCGGCGGCATCCATGGATGAGGCACCTGCTGCAGAGGGTGACGTGGCAGAGCAGGCAGGGCCGCGCACCTCCAGCACCGCCGCGCCTTTGTCTAAATGGGCAAGCGTACCTGTGGGTCACGTGCGCGCATACAAGGTCAAGTCCATTCCGAGGGGCATGAGCGCAAGCAAAGGCCCCCTGCTGTCTGCCTCAGAGCATGATGGTGATCTGTACCTAGTGCGCATGCAGCAGCTGAAAGAGCTCGGCGAAGAGGTGAGCGTGGTCATCAACTGTGTGTGCTTGATTTGCGCCGGTCAGAGTCCTCGGCCCTGCAAAACGTGATCACGCTTGTGTTGTACTCGCATGCTTGGCTTTGACATCCTTGATGCTGACGGTGCTGGGCTCACTGTCTGTTGCTGTTTTGGTGTGTTGACTGGCTGTGCCTGTTGCTCCATGGTGTCGCCAAGCTCAGGTCAAGTGCTCCTTCAAGGCCAAGGTGGTGGGGGCGAACGACGCGGGCATCTTGCTGTCGCTGGCTGGCTTTGGTGCCGCGTTCATGCCATGGCGCTTCTTGGCGACGCGCCCTCCTGCAGGCACACCTGTGGGGCCTCAGGGCTACCCATTGTGGACGGCAGCTCTGGCCACCATGCACTTAGTGGGGCGCAGCCTGGATGTGAGCATTGTGGAGGTCAATGGGGATGAGCGGAAGGTATGTGAGCAGTGACACGATGCTGCTTTGCATGTGCTGTGTAGTTGCTGCTGCTAGTGAAGGTGCGAGGTGCGTGATGAAGTGCTGCCATGCAGTCACAGCTTTCCATGTGCCAAGTGAATGGACAGCGCGACCACTGCCACGGAACGCAGGCAGCAGCGCTGGACCTAAACATGACTGGCACGATGTTGCAATGCACCACAGGTCATTGTTAGTGAGGCACTGGCGCGCAGCTACCGGCAGCAACGCGTGCTGCAGCTTGGCAATGTGGTCGAAGGCGTTGTACACACAGTGCGGGATTTTGGTGTGTTTGTACAGCTAGACGCAGTGTCAGAAAAGGTGCGTCATGTGCATGAATGTGATCTGTGCTTTAATCTGCTCCACGATGTGAGGACTGATGATGTGCAGCCTTCACCAACCAGAGTGTGCCTGATGCTCATAGGGCTCATGTGGTTCTCACCTTGACTCGGTGCTGCGGTTCTCCACCTGACCTACAGGTGCATGCACTCCTGCGGATTGACCGCATCAGCCAGGTGCAGCTCAACAAGCACAATGCAGACTGCAGGGTGGGTGCATCCAAACCCTGCAGTGTACGGGTATGCGTCAGCACATTGCATGCATGTTGCTGCATGGTATGCCACACAGACACCATAAGGTGCATTGTATCCAAGCTGCGCAAGTGGGCCTGACACTGCGTAGACTTTTCAGCAATGCTACAGCAGCCAGCTGCGGCTGGGTTGCAGCACGCCCTGACTCAGGGGAGCCCTGTGCAGTGGCCTTGCCCTCACTGGCGCTGCAGCACATGCCATACCTGAGCACCGACTTCGTTTTCTGCATGCTACAACACCAGTTGCATCCCATGCTGTACCCAGCATGCTCCACCTGCTCCATCCAAGCCAGGAGCACATATGCGCTCATGCTCTGATCACTGCGCACCCACCCACAGGAGTTCTTCCAGCCAGGCGACAAGGTGGTGGGCCTGCTGTCGCTGGTGGAGACCGATGCCAAGGGCCCACGCGTGCAGATGAGCACGATGGAGCTGGAGCAGGAGGCAGGGGACATGCTGTCGGGGCCGGAGCGCCGCGAGCACTGCTTCAATCTCGCGCGCCGCTTTGTTGTGCGCTGAGCCTGGCATGCTGCGTGCCTGATCAGCCTGACCAGGCGCGCGTCGTAGATCAGGTGCACATGCTCTGTACACAATGCTTGCAGCATGCCTGTCGAGCTGCAGAGCATACCGTATCTAGCTCCTTTGTGGTGGAGTGTGAGATGTGGTTGCAGGATGCTATGCTGCTTGCCCAATTGTGCATCAGGTTTGTACAATGTACAATACAGAGCGTTTTGAGACGGTTGTCATTACTCTGTTCATGCCTGCTGTGCAACCTGTTCTGCTATGGTTATGTTTGGAAGCCTGTGGCACTCAGCTCTCCTTCGCCCTCTTGGATTTGTACTTATGATCATTACGATCATAGAAGCATTGGTGGTCTTTAGTCGCTGACTTTCATGCTGTACATTGGTGTTTCATTTCCCAGATGATGGAGGTTTCGTGTGGTGGTGCAGCGTGCATGGAAGATTGCACATGGAGTCAATGTAGGCACAGGTCCAGCTGATTTGCAGCCTGTGTCGCTCCCTGATCTGCGTTGCGTGGACTTGGGTCTTGTTCGGTTGAGTCCAGGTTCATTTGTTGCGAACGTCTGAGGGTGCTTGTAGACAAGAAAATACAAATAGCCACATAGCCAGATGTGTAAAGGCTGGCTTTCCCCAGTTCACTGTGGACAGTCGGATTGATCACCTGCCACACCATCATCATCAGTCATGGGAGTGGGGAGCAGATATTTTTCGCTTACGGACGTGGAAAATCATTTGTTTGTTGACACATCTGTACACCATCAAATCTGCTTTGTTCGTCAGCATCAAAACACACGAGGGGACAGGTGGTTGAGGATTTCAGGGTGGTGTCCCTCCGAGTGCTGGAGCACTTCCACCATGTCACAGAATGGTCCATTCTTTTCAATCGATGTGGAGTGCATAGCTACGGGCAAAGGCCACCATGATCGCGCTGTGGCTCAAATTTCGCTTGTGGATCAGCACGAAAATGTGCGCTGACTTGCTGGCTTATTTAGCTGCAGAGAGTCATGTCTTGTATGTACATGCATCTGTTGCATGGGGGTGTGTACGCATTATTGCATGCTGTTATCCTGATCACAGGTGCTCCTGAACCTGCATGTCAAGCCTCCTGGTCCAGTCACGTCATATATGACACCCTTGACAGGTACATCTCCTGCTCCGTTGGGCGTTGTTGGTTTGTGCAGCTTCGGTATGCTCTGCTGCCAGGATTCCAGATGAATGACATGATCTGCTGCGTGTCAGCACCCTGCTCTCGTGCTCCGTTGCAGGTCTGACACAAGAAGTTCTTGATCAGTATGGCATCCCTCTGGAGCAGGCAATCACGATCTTGAAGAACACACTCCCCAAAAGCGCTGTCCTTGTGGGGCAAAACATTGGCAAGGATGTCGAGTGGTTGGGCCTCAAGGAAGGCACTGACTTCTCTGGGCTTTTAGGTGTGTTTGTGTGGTTGGTACAGCTTGCACACAGTCCTGTTACACCACCTGCGGGATAGGGCATGAGCTGTGGCAGCATTGCAATTTATGCTGCTTCTGCCAGTTCCATGGCCTCAGCTTTTACGGTTTAGCCAGACCCAGTCCAGGTTCACACCGCTGCACTCTGAGCTGCAGATCTGGCAGGTTTGTATCGGGCGTGGAACCCACAGTACAAGAGCTGGACAGTGTTTGGGCAAGACCATGTGGCCAAGGTGTTGCTTGACTGGGGAGCCAAGGAAGATGGCGGTGGTCACAACGCAGTCATGGTGCGCAAGCTGCATCAAATGTTGCATGAGACGGCGTGCCAAACAGGGCCGTGCACAGGTCCAGCAGTTATGCTTGTGAATCCTTCCTTGATTTCTATCGCTCTGTGCTAGTCTGTGCTGCAACAAACTTTGCCACCTGCACGTCAAATTGTCTGCGCTGTGTTCAACAGGATGCCATCAAATCCATGCGCCTGTTCAACTACTATAACTACCTCAAGTCTAGCCCAGATGGTGCTGCTTGGGACCAAGCACAAGCTGCACTGCTTGCTGCGCCAGTTGCACCCTCCTTTGCGAGGCTGAATCCGACATTTGAAGGTGTGTGCATGGGCAACCGCAAGCAGTGCTCTTGTGGCCAACCATTCTTCTCGTAAGCCGCTGGACAATCAGGATCATATGTGAGGGTTTGCAAGTGTGAGTTGGACCTGGAGAGAGTACAGCAGCAGTTGGATCAGTGTTCGCCAGACACTGGGTGATGGTATGCAGGAACTGGAACCATCTTCTTGGTGCACTGTGCCCAAGCTAAGCACATGTGTGGCTGTGATCGTCAAGCTTGAGGGGGCACGCGTGATGTGGTGCTGCTGGCATGGTGGCCAGCGAACTTCAAAGGCGTTGCAAATCAAGTCGGACATCAGCTTGACGGGAATGATGCTTCTGTACTGCTATGGTATCCATGCCAACATGCCAGGCATGTGTCTGATTATCATGATGTGCTGTGTATGTCAGTTGTTGAAATGACACAGGTACCCAAACTGCTCTATGAACTGGCGAATATCGATCAGACTGCCAAAATTTCTTGAATGCTGAAGTGCCATCTTATGATCATACACATCATGCATGTTGAACAACAGCATGTGGGGGTATGTTGTGCATGCTGCTGGAGGGCTTGCTGGTGTTGTTTGCTTCCAGGTGTGAAATGCAAGATTTCCCATGTGTGCGTGTCCTGCACTGACACCAGTTGTCACACCCCAAACTGAAATCTAGATATGCGGTGGCAGCGGGACAATGTGTAACACGTCAACGGGCCAACTTGGTACATGTGTCAGAGTGATTATTCATGCAGTACCAATTACAGCCTTCCATGTACCCAGCAGCAGCTGCGTATTCACACTGCTGCCCACCACCTCCCCCATCACCCGCTCCCACACAGCAGCAGCTGGGCTGCCCTTGGCTGGCGGCGGTGTGTGCGGCCCCACAGCGATGCTCTGCAAGTGCTGGAGTTGGGCAAGCCAGCTTGTGCCGTGACCCAGCTCTGCCTGCAGCGGCGGCAGCAGCGCCAGCATGCTAGCAGCTGCCCCCATCAGCCGCTCCCAGCACACCTCGCCATCTCCTGCAGCGTCTGACACGATGTCCATCACATGAGGCTGCTGGAGCGCCGGTACGGCAGCACCCAGCTGCGGCGGTCCACCCGTGTGCAAGCCACGGGCAGCCACAGCCGCCCATGACTCCCCCTCTGCCGCGAGTTGGCAGGCCAGACTGCATGCAACCAAAGACAACCCAGAACGTGCGCCCACTGCCACGAGCTGACACACTACTTGCACCTGCTGCTCGTCAACACCAGCCTCTGCCTGCAACCTGGCCAGAGGAGGCAGCGGCACAGCCCCCGGAGCTTGTGGTGGCTGGTGCAGCTGGTGGAGTGCAGCATCCATCACACAAGCTGCCAGGCACGCGCAGCACAGCAGGGTGCGCGGCATGAGGCGTGCGGACGCCATGCTGTTCACGGTTGCTGCAGGGTCAGTCATGCTGGTGGATGTTGCACTACTGCGGGCAACCTCGTGCAGTCGAGCGGCAGCCCAGTGTGCCAGGGCTGTCACGGCTGGCAGTAACTGGCGGGTCACAGGGCCCAAACCCCCAGCCTCCCCAGGCACTGCTATACCCCTCAACTTGCCACTGGGAGTCCCGTTGCTTGAGCTGGCCTTGCTGCTGCTTTCTCCTGGGGTTTCTGACAGTGCAGCTGCTGATGGCTGCGTAAGCTCAGCATCCACTAAGTACAGCAACAGCATTGCCAGATCAGCCATCTGCTGCTCTGCTTCCGCAAGCTCTTGTGCCTGTACCATGGCAGTGGCTGGCGGTGGCTGACCAGCCTGTGCTGCAGCAGCCATCACTTGCACACATGGCGCGCGGGACGCCGCCACATTCATGCAACCTGTAAGGCACCGGCACAGAGTGTCCAGTGCAAGGGGGCAGCTGCAGATCTGATCGCGAATGTCGTGTGCGCCAGGGGAGCGCGTCATGAGGGCCTGCAGTAGCCCAGGGGTGAGCAGCCGCACGGCAAGAGCGCCCAACCCCTGGGGGTCATACGTGGTGAGCGTTGGTGGCCCCATTCGACTGGTTGGCGGTGGTTTGACGCGGTCAAACGTGAGCATGAAGGGTAGCAGCTTGCGCAAGCCTGCCGTATGTGTGTCAGGGGCATCTGCAAGGAAGCGCCCCACCACTCGCACGCACCCCATGATGATGTCATTGGGTGGGGGCTGCGGCTTGAGGGACAGCTCTGCCGTTGATGCTGCCACTGCTGCCGCGTCTGTGTGGGGCCCATGACTGTCCCGTGGACCGCGCACACCCCCATGCTGGCCTGATGCGACGTGACCTGGTGCTGTTGTGGATGGTGCACAAGCGGCCATGTTAGTAGCAGTGGAGGAGCGGTTGGCGCTGCCAGGTTGCACTGCGTCCCAGAACCCAGAGACTTCAGCTGCTGTATCCAGGAACTGCCCAACCTCGTCAATCACACGCCCCAGTGCACTCATCAGCTGCTGCTGCGTTGTTGTGCTCAACCGCTGAACAAACCCAGGGCCAGGTCGCATCCACACATCGTCCGCAGCCCCACCCTCTTCGCTGCCCCTGTCGTCGTCATCCAGCGCAGCATCATGAGCCAGAACCTCAATCACCGCCTCGGTCAATGACAAGACCGCAGGCAGGCGTGCGGCCGCGCGTTCCCCAGCTGTCATGCGCGGATTTGCATCAACTGCACTGCCTGTAGCTCTACTGTCTGTACCGCCTGGTGTAGCTGCTGTGTCCGCCATGTCAACCTCATGCGCTCCTCCCCGCGCTTGCCGCCCCAGAGAATCTGGAGTGTCTGTGACTGCTGCAGCAGCTTCACCGGATGTGCCCTCAGTGCTGTCCACAGCCATGGGATCATCCACAGCCCCCTCCCTGGCACCACCCTCCTCATTCTGCTCTGCTTCCTCCACCTTCCTGGCCAGCTCCTTCAGCAGCTGCTGGCTGGGCTGCGGAGCATGCCACTGGTTGCGTGTGGGTTGATCACCCAGGCCAGATTCCACGAGCACGCCCGGGTGCAAGGCATCTGCCAGCAGCAAACCCAACTCCACATGCAGCGTGTTGGCCAGGGCATTCAAGAACTCGTCGCCCCTCTCCCCGCTGCTGTCTGCTGCTGTGCCCTGCAAGGTAGGTGCATCTGTGGTCAAAGGCTGTGCTGCCAGCCAGCCAGGCCCGAGGACGTCCGCCAGTGCAGCTGCCAGCTGCAGGACAGAATGCCTTTGCACTGCACCGACGCGGCTGCGCAACAGGAGGCTCAGGCCGCGCCGCACGCTCATGGCCCAGCCTGCCTGCCACGCCGGCACAGGCGGGCGCTGTGCGGTGCCAGGCGCTGGTGCGGGACTGCCTGCAGGTGCGGCTGATGCCTTGAGCTGTGCCACCAGCTGTGGCATCCCATCTGGGATCGGTAGCAGCAGAAGGAATGCTCGCAAACACTCAAGCTGCAGTGCACCTGCATCCTCTGATGTGGCCCTGCTCATACTGCCTGTAGCTGGACCACTGCTATTGCTCGTTGCAGTGCTGGAAGCCGCAGCGCAGGCTGCACTTTGCTGCAGGTCCCTCAGCAATCGCTCAGATCCTAGCAGCTGGCCTAACGCAGGCAGCAGCACTTGCACCTCTCTTGAGTGGTCTGCAGGAGGTCAGAAGCGACAGCAACAAACGGTTTGGCGGCAGCAAGTGCAAATCACTTGGACACAGGTTGAACCTCACAGGGTAAAACCCTTCAGGCATGATGCGCATTAGTGCAGTCGATGTGCAGTCATGCACGGCCAAGTCGGCAATAGTACTTGCGCCTGTATGATTAGACAAAGTCACACCCACCTCGCACCAGCTCTGACCGCTGCCCAGGGCTGCAATCAAGCAGGAGGTTCAGCAGCCTCACCGCCAGCATTGGCACATGCCATGACTGCTGTGCACCAGCTGCTGCGCTCAAGGCTCCAGTGGCTGCAGCTACCTTGCGCTTGTGGTGTGACAGCAGTGTGCGCCCCAGCACCGCAGCAACCGCACCGAGCCCGCCGCTGCCCACAACTGACTCTCGTGCACCCTCGTGGGCACTGCAAATCGCCACCACACATTCCAAAGCATCTGTGACAGCTGGTTCATCTGCCTGGCCCAACCCACTGTCTGCACCAGTGCTGGGTGGCGCCCCTTTGCTGATGAGGGGCGACACACCACCGGCCGTCAGCACACGCAGCAGCAGCGGCACACGTGAGGCCAGCTGCTCACTGGCAGCCACATCTGGCAGGCGGCACGCTGAGGACAAGATAGCCAGCCCCAGGCCTGCCCCCATGATGTGCTGCTCCCGCAGCTCAGCAGTGCTCGCCACCTGCAGTCACATGGGAGTGACATGTTGCTTGAGACCATCACAATGCAAGCAATCGCTCAAACCTTGTTTGTGAATGACACCAGCTACCTGACACCAGCAGCACATCTAAAGCCCACCGCACACACCGCAGATGCTCCGCTGAGGGGTGCAAGCAGGCGGGATATGAATGGCCACCCAAGGGCATCGAGCACTGCCTTGATCGCATCATTGCCTCCACCAGGCAGCAGCTTGATTGCCAGCAGTAACCCCACAAATCTGTAGGCACAGGCATGGAACATATTATTTCATGCATGCCACAGGCATTCCACAGCATGCACACATGCCGTGTGCATGGAGATGCCAACATGGTGAACCAGGTCAACCAATGAGTGCACAATCAAGTCCACGCGGAACATCGGGAATTGCTTTCCCTAGCATATCTCACCGTTTTTCGTCAGTGGGGCCTGCAAGAAGCTCCAGACACTGCTGGAAGTTCGCTTGCCATTGCTCTGGAGTCAGGCTCAACGGTACAGCAGGCTGATGTTGCGGCGTAGCTTGCGTTTGTTCTTCACATGGGCCACGATCCGACGGCAGATCATCTGGCGGGCGTGGTGTCTGGTGACTGTATAGGAAACCTTTTTTCATCGTAAAATAACATAAGCTGAAGTGAAGCTGTTGCAGCTGGTCAGCTGTTCATTCCAAACCCTGCTTAAGCCCTGACTGTAAGAAGATGATGCAAGCGTGTGTGGGGGGGGGGGGGGGGGGGGGTCAGTGGACAGAGACGGACGGGATGAAACGCATATTGTTGGTGCGACATGCAGGTATGCGGCGTACAGCAGCCTGTTCAACCTTAGTTCACAATAATGCGCACCTGGGGCAGTGTATGGCTGCAGAATGCGAGATGAACTTGGATCTGGCATTGAGAGTGGGAGGCAGGGCCGATGAAAGCCCATTGACACCGCTAGGTGTTCAGCAGGTACAGTACGCACGCAGCATGCTGCCACACACTAACTCACCCAGCACACCCAGTCATGCTGCACTCGGCTATTGAATTGCGCACCTGCCTGGTATATGGCGTGCACGCAGGCACAAGCTCTGGGAAAGCACTATTCAATCACGTCGCGTCACCAAGGCGGTATTGGGCATGTATTCACATCCACAGCAGTCAGTGAGTGATTTGACGCGTGAGCGCTTTGTTCTGCACTGCATGTGAGGTCACGGCACATGTACAGGAACAAGGCTTCAACTCGTCCTGTCAGGTCTATGCGTGAGACATGCGAGCCCTGTAACATCACCGGACGGCAGCATCATGGCTGGCATGTAATGCAGTGCTGAGTGCACACATTACACGTACGGTACATCTACTGGCTGCTGCTGCAGTCATCAACCTATTGCTACTGTGAGCATACTGTGCTTTCACCCTGCAGGGGCAATAGATACAGCACGCATTGCCCTGGAGGCGATGGGTGAAGCTAGTCATCCCATGGTACACACTGAGCAACTGCTGGAGTTGAGTCAAGGGGAATGGGAGGTGAGCTGAGACTGTGCATCTGGTGAAAGGCTGATGGAAGGCACGTCCAGGCACAGCATGCGCGCATGCACAAGTCATCTTGCAGTGGTCAGGAAATTGCTGGCAGTCCGTTCCCTGCAGAAACCATGCAGCCAGCAAGGCCCAACAAGCTGCCGTGCCAACTATTGTTCAGAGAAGCATGGCTGTGTACTGCCTAGTATGTCAGGTCAATTATTCTGCGCTGAAGGCCAGGCACCTTGTGCTGACATGTGTGTCATGTGCATCACAGGGCAAGCTGCGCTCTGATTGCTACACACCAGAGACTACCGCAATAATCAACAAGGACCCTTGGAACTTTGCGGCCCCTGGTGGTGAGAGCCAGCATGAGGTAAATCTTCCAGGCAGAACAGAAAGGGGGAGGCCGCAGCTTGTGTCAGCTTTGTGCCGGACCAGGCTTTGTCTCAGCACGCCTTTGTTGAGACACGCCTTTGTTGTGGCCCATAAACCACCTGGGTCATGTGCCGCGCTGCCAAGTGGCAACATCATTGCCTGCCATACTGCAGGTTGAGAAGCGCATGATGGCATTCATCACAGACTATGTACTGCCTGCTGTAGCGGCTGGTGGGCCACCGGCATTGGTGATCACACACGGCCTGGCCATCAAGTGGTGAGCAGGCTGAATGTCATACTGTGCATGCATGTGTAGTGTACAGGGGCTATGTGTCTCATGTCCTCCATCATCAAATGCTGCATCGCATCCGTGCGCACCGTGTGGCGCGCGGCTGTCGGTCTTGTGCCTGCACTTGCATGGCATATCACAGTGTACAGGTTACGTTTGGTTTTTCAATCCTCATCAAATGATGTGATCATTGTATGTCTGCACACATGCTTCAGAAGATTCTAGCGCTGCTTGGTGCATCACTCGTGATGTGGCTGCTCGCTGCCGTCCGCTGCTCAGTGTTTTGCGATATGTGCTGAACAGTAACCCTGCCATGACACGAAACATCTGGACAGAAAACACATCTGTTACGGAGGTGGGTTCTACACTTGCATCTCAGTTTTCAAACCCTGCTGATAATGGGTGGCACTTGTTGATGGTTCATACCTTCCAGCTCCTTGTGCTGATCACTGATCACTGTGTGCCGTGGGGTGCTGTGCAGCTTGCATGCACAGTCCACCCAGACGACTCAAAGCGCTGGGAGCTTCGACGTGTGAATGATATAGTTCACCTGCATCTGGAGGGACTGGTCAACTGAAGCAGCTCCAGATTTTGCGTGATATCGAGGAAGCTGCACCCACCTGTCACATGGGTGTAATCCTTAACCCTCAACCGTTTTAGATTTTCCATACCTATTCATCGCAACTCAGGATATATCCTGGGCAACTGATATCTGGCGCAGCGAAAACAGCTGACCATGACGATGCTTTTCTCAGGTGCACATATGATTTGAAACATTGGAGTTCCAATGATGGCTGGTGCGTTTGCCAATGGCGGCCTTGTTAACGGCGTGGACGTGGAGATGCCAAAGGACCCAGGCCTGCACGAAGCAAACATGTCCATATCATCGCTGTCTGAGAATCATGACCGTTGTCAGGCGAGTTGATGCGAATCCAGTAGCAGACATGTACCATACCACACAGTCAGGAGTCGGCTTTGAAATGTATACCAGTGTCTCCTTGGATGTGCGCAGCGCCACAAAGCACAGCCACAGCTATACACGTGGAAACCTGAGGGCTTGGTTTTGGATTTACGCATACTGTGCGGCAGATCGTCTATAAGGACCTGACATATACCGTGCAAATCAAGGAGCGTGGAGTCAAGCAACCGGTGCGTCGTACAATCGGTCATGTGCACATGCATAATGTGCGTGTTCAGACACCCTGATGCACCAGGCAGGTTCAGCTGCAGGAAGCCTGACCAAGATAGAGTGGGTTTGTAACAGTTGTGTTTGTAAACATGAGAACGTTGGTTTGTTGCATTTCACTCGCCTGCCATGTGAATGCCAAGGTGGACAAGGTGATCCTGAAAGGGATTAACGGCATAGTTGAGCCGGCGCGGGTCACAGCTTGCATGGGCGCATCTGGCGCTGGGAAGGTGCGCATATCCTGCAGGATTAATAAGTTTCTGATCACTGGTTGCAGTGTGCTTTTGGCACAGCTTGACCGCCAGCAGCGTGATTGCTGATGTCCCAGCGAAAGCAGACAGTATGTTGACATGCAACATGTGTGTATTGATTGGCGCACATGCCACGTGCGCTGTGCGCACAATGATAGCACCATGCTCCGTTGCTTGTGTATGCAGACAACACTCTTGAATGTGCTGGCTGGGCACGCGCCCAAGACAGCCATGGTTGGAGGCTCGATAAAGGTGTGGTGCTCTCTGATTCCGTCACCCTGTGCCAAGGCTCAAAGGTGATAAACCTACTCTAGTGTCGCAGCATGGCGTTCATGGCCCCTGCACGGCTGCACCTACATGTATCCTCCTTTTGTGGATGCCCTTGTGATGTTGGTGCAGGTAAACGGTGACAAGATGGTAGGCAGCAAGATGCGGCAGATCAGTGGGTTTGTGCACCAGGTAGGGGGGCTTCCAGATTGATGGTGGTTAGGGATGCAACAGCAAGGCCCTGTCTGCAGTTCTGGGCCGAGAATTGTACACGGCACCATGCATTATCAAAGCGAACAAAAGAACCTAGATCCCTAACCTGCGGCTCGCCATGAGCTATCAACTCTTGGTGAATGGCTTGCTATCACGGTGGTCGAAGGAGGATGTCATCCTGGATACTATGACTGTCCGTGAAGCGCTCATCTTCTCAGCTGTCCTTAAGCTGCCTAGCGCAATGCCACACGCCGAGAAGGTGAATGGCTACTCTGCACTCATCATTGCTTGCTGCCGCGCACACAAGATAATGCGCACATAAGATTTGTGCCTTTGACTGGGTGCATGAGTGAGGTGGCAGCCAACAAGGTCGGATGCACGTGATCAGCTGCAAGTTCGATGATGCCATGCCATGCAAGGTGCGCCGTGCGCTCGACATTGCCGAGCTGCTCAACCTGCGCAAGTCCCTGGACTCAGTCGTGGGTTCCTCCCTCATCAAGGTGGGCCTGGCATGTTACCCAGCAGGTGTTCTCCTTCTGCTTTGCAACCTGCTTTGTCAGCCACTCGCCCTGGATCTGCTGTTCTATGCTTGATGGTATTCTAACAGCTGCATTTCTCACACTGAATCAGACAGGCCTTGGTTACCTGCGTGTATGCCATGTCCGTTGCCGGCCGGCTGCAGGGCATCAGTGGCGGCGAGAAGCGGCGTCTGAGCCTGGGCATGGAGATGGTCACCAATCCCTCCATCCTGTTTCTGGATGAACCAACGTCAGGCTTGGTGAGAGGCCCTGAACAGCACTCACTTGACTTGACTTGCTTGTCACAGTGTTTCCCGCCAACCGAGGTGCTGCGGTTCCTCCCACCTACTCTCAATCATCCTTAAACAGCACGCAGCACGCATGCAAACCTGGTTGAGTGCTCAGCAGCCATACATGAGTGCAAGTGTACTGATGCAGCACCAGCCTAGAGTTGTTATCAGGTGACAGCACACACCATTTGGATTCTTTGCAAGCTCTTCATGCCATGTATCTGTTTTCGCTTCCTATGCAGGACTCGTTTACTGCGTACAAGGTAGCGCGCATCCTGCGCTCTGTTGCGTACAACTATGGTCGCACCATCCTGTGCACCATCCACCAGCCGTCCTCTGAGGTGTGCTGCTCTGCAGTGCTAACTGAAAGCCTGGACCATGTGGCCTGGGATGCTGTTAGCAGCTGCCATCGCACCTGGATGATTAGTGTGCTGCCTACTGAATGGACGTGGCTGTTGTGGCGTGTGCCATGTGCCATGCCAGCACATCCGAGTGGAGCAAGCTCAACAGCAACTTTGCTCGGACAGCATGCTTGGTTGGGACAGTGCGCTATATGAGTTGATGTTTTACACACCGTTTGCTTGCAGATCTTCTCGCTGTTTGACGACCTCATCGTGCTAGCAGGTGGTGGTTCGCGTATGTAGCATTGGGTTGAGCTGTCGCCTTTTGCTGTGGTACACTGCGCTATACTCTGTTCTGGGTGCGCACCATTTGAGTGCAGTGCACTGTTGGTAGCCGGCAATGTATGATCGTGTTTCCTTGCAGCAGCCGAGGTTGCACCAAGTGTTGTTCCTCCTGCACATACTCGCAGATGGCTCTGTGGTGTTTCACGGCCCTGTACCTGACATGGTGCCATACTTTGGCTCCCTGGGCTACACCTGCCCCAACAACTTCAACCCAGCGGACTTTCTTTTCATGCAGGTGCTGAACAAAGGCAAGTAAGCGCGGCGCGCAAAGAATGCACAAGTAAACAATGGGCACTAGTCGCTGTCCCAGGTTCATTGGTTTGCCGCAGATGATCTGTAAGCAGTATTTCATGTAGGAGTTTGTGCACCAGCAGTCAGCAACTCATGAGGATCATCACTTCATCAGGTTTAGACCAGCCCACTGAACACATAACAACTGAAGTCATTGAACGCATGTGGGCTGTGCAGGGGTGACTGATTCTGACGACATGTTTGACTTCATTGCTGGGGGCCAGGGCACAAGTGCCGAACAGCAGGCAGCACGTGATGTAGAGGCGTCTCGTGTGGCAGGGCTTGTGAGCGCATGGAAAACATCCAAGGTTTGTGAACTTCGGCCCTGCTGCCTGATGCAACTTTGCCCTGCCTTGCTGGTTCCTGGTACGCGACCACATGGACGAAGCACAGCCCGTGGTGTGTTGGCTCAGCATCTTTTGGTTGCTTGGTTGATTTGAGATGTTGTCGTCCTAATGACACATGGCTGGCCTGCGCTTGCCATGCCGTGCAACCGCAGAGCCACCAAGCCACCATGAACCTTCTAGCACGCCAGCTTACGCTGCAGCATGGCATTCACGACAGTGTGATACAAGAGCATGCCACATTCTGTGAGTCGTGCAGCATTCATTCTGCGCCATGCTCACATACAAATCAGCTTTGCAGCCATCTTTGAACATCGCATCATCTTGGCATTTGACACAGGTGTATACTTGCAGAGCAGCCATATCCTGCTCACGACCAGCACATATCAATTCCCTTGTCTGGCATGCCGCCGCAGTCACGCAGTTCAACCTATTGGCCAAGCGTGCGGCACACAACGCATGGCGCAACCAGCTGATCATCAAGGGCAAGCTGGCGCAGACGGTGTTCTTGTCTGTCATCGTCGGCCTCATTTTCCTACAAGTGGACGACAGCCAGAAGAGCATTCAGGACAGGCAGGCGCGTGCCACCTGTCTGTGTGCATAATTTGAAGACAGAACACGCCACCATCCACTCTGTACTGCATACTGAAACGTGCACGCAGCGCCACGACTACATACGGTATGTCACAAATCATCAGTGTATTGTATGATTAGCACTGCAGTGGTGAACATGGTTGTGCTGCTGTGCACTCCTCTGCTCATATGCAGGGCTCGCTTTTTTTCCTGGTGGTACAGGGCCTGTTTGGCTCAGTCATGGGCATTCTCACCATCTTTGGTGGTGCGTGGACAGCAGCTTGCAGTGTCTGGTCAGGAAGGCAACGTCACACAGTTGATGCCTCAAGGCCTGTAGCTGCTTTGCCCACTGATGGTGCATAACTGTACCCTTCCCGATCATTTATTGCGCACCCGTCCTGCCTCATGTGGTTCAGGTGAAAAGGCAGTGTTCCAGCGCGAGTATGGCGCACGCATGTATGGACTGCCCGCGTACTTTATCAGCCGCACCCTGGTGGAGCTGCCATCGCACATCGTGATGCCCATCCTGTCGTGGTGAGTGGCAGTTGCTCTGTGGTTTTCTGCAGGTGCATGTTGATTGCTGGTGGGAGCTGTGCATATCCTGACCAGCATGCTCGGGGGGCGGGGGGGCACGCTTGTTGTGAATATGTGGCGAGTCTTGTGCCCACCAGCCATGCAGCTGTTGCTAACATCCACTGTTTTCTCTGATCACACAACATCCTGACCAGTTCTGAACCTTGTGCTGCCCACAACACAGCTTGGTTGTGTATTGGATGGTGGGGTATCAGAATCAAGCGGACAAGTTCTTCTGGTTCATGCTCATCAACATCCTGATGGACAATTGGTGAGCTCAGCGTGTGCATTGCATCTAACATGCCCAAGAAGATACATGGTTCTGGCTGCGCCTGCGCTGGACGTGATGTATCGCTGTGCACACCCTAGGCAAGGCCAGCAGCACAGCTCTGCAGGGTCACAACCAGGGCCTCCATTTGTGCTGGATGCCATGGAGTTGTTGATGCTCATCATCATGCTCACATCATACCTGCTCACCTCTTGTTTGCTGCCACATGCACGCAGCGGCACTGCGTTGGGCATCTTTGTGTCGTGCGTGTTCAACGACATCTCCATGGCGCTCAGCGTGTGGGTGGTTGGGTGCTGCATCTGTGCACTGTGCTTTGTTACAAATGCTTGTGGCAGGTGATTCACCCTCCAGGTTATCGCTTCAGAGTGCGTAGCCACTATGGCAACATACTCATGTTGTGACGCTTACAATGCGGTTTCTAGAGCCTCAACCTCACTTCCTGCTTTGCTCAAACACGCGCAGCATGCCCATGTTCCTGCTGCCACTGATGGTGTTCTCGGGCTTCTTTGTCAATGCCACGACACTGGGCTGGTGGTTCCGCTGGATCTCATACATTTCACCCATGAAGTATGGTACGCACAAACCGACTGTTCATCACCAGGGAGTTGTGTTGAATCAGGCTTGGTTGCTGAATGCTGTGTCATGCACAGCGCGCCACGTACGCTGTCCTGACCTCCAGTGGCACAGCATGCTGCAGCGGCACAGCAGGCACATCAATGACATCATGGTTGGGCCAACTGAGGCACACCGTACGTTCTCGCTTGTGTGCTTCACAATCTATCCACACGCAGGCTTTATCGCGCTTGCCAAGAATGAATTCTCGGGGCTTGTCTTTGAGAAGGACGCCGATGGAAAGGGCACTGCCACAGGCGAGGAAGTGCTTGAGCTGCTTGGCTTTGATGAACTGGGCAGTGTGGGGATGAATGCCGGAGTGCTGTTTGCGCTGATGTGGGCGTTCCTGCTGCTGGCGTATGTTGCACTGTGGGCGGCCGTGCGGCGCATGCGGCCGTAGCCTAAGGCGTGTTCAGGCTGGGCACATGCAACTGTGCGACAAACGGCAGGGTGCAACAGACACACAACGCCGTTCAATGGTGGAGGGATGGCCAGTAAGGGCCTCGCCCACTGGTGGTTGTGCATGTTGAGCGCCACACCTGGGGCACATGCTACTTTGCCGCATTCACGAAGTCACAATAAGCAAGTGGTGTCGATTGGGTTGCTACTATGACTCAATTATAAGCTAGCCTTCTTTGTAGTGGCAGGGCAAGGCGTCAGCCTGCATGGCTTCTTCATCATTGTTGCTTTTTCTTGTTCAGGCAAAGCTGTGGAACAGAGTTGCTGGGCTTGCACTGCTTCATTAATTACAAAAGCAAATGTTGCGAGTGCCATAGTTTGCAGCTTCCTGGTGTGCAGGTTGTGTGGAGCTGACCAGTCAACCAGTTGACAGGTTCTACAGCTTTGGCAGACTGCTGATGTGATGGCTGCTGATGCAGCATGCAAAGTGTGTGATGAAGAAGAATGGGTGAACGTTGCGAAGCACCTAAGAATAATTTTGAAGATGTAACGATGTACACGATGCGGTGGTAAATGGGTTTAGAGACAGCATGACAGCTCCAGACAGCTCTGTGCATGTCATTCGCAAGCTAGACGATGCTGTCGTTAACAAAATTGCAGCAGGCGAGGTGATCCAGCGTCCTTCATCTGCTCTCAAGGAGCTGCTTGAGAACAGCTTGGATGCGGGAGCCACGCAAATTTCGATCGTCGTAAAAGAGGGTGGCAACAAGCTGCTGCAAATCACCGACAATGGTCATGGCATTCGGGTGCGTGCTGCATGCCAGCACTCAATCTTACAGCCGGTACGTGACCTGCAGCAGGTTTGTGGGGTATTCGCACGCAGAAAGAAGATCTGTCCATCTTGTGCCATCGACACACGACTTCCAAGCTGAAGTCCTTTGAGGATTTGGACACCATCCACACACTGGGGTTTCGTGGAGAGGCATTATGCAGCATCAGCTTCGTGTCAAACATGACGGTGACGACCATGACGCCGGATGCAGTGCACGGCTACCGCGTCAGCTACAAGGCAAGGCTGGTCCATGCATGACACATGTGTATGCTCATGGCGTGGTGCATCCCATGCACACCCGGCTGCACACTGCACTGTTCAGCCCATACACAACCCATGCTTCCCTGCAGGACAGCGAAATGGACCCAGCAGGCCCCAAGCCTGTGGCCGCAGTTCAGGGCACCACCATCGCTGTAGAGGACCTGTTCTACAACGTCCCAACACGCCGCAAGGTGCGTGCGGTGGGCCTTTGGTGTTGTTGGTTCTGCTCTCACTGCAGCAAGAGCATGCGGCATCAGGTCCTCCATCATGGTGCACCAGTATGCTGTGCATCTGCGCTGTCAGGCCTCTGAGACTTGCCTCCAAAACCTGCACCTGCTCACCATGGGCACCAACATGACACATGATTCATTGACCATCGGCATATGGCCGTGTCCTGTATGGCCCTTTGAAGGCGCTCAAAAGTGGTGCGGAGGAGTATGCACGCATCCTGGACGTGGTGTCGCGCTATGCGGTTTTCAAGACGGGCTGCGGCTTCAACTGCAAGCGGCATGTGCGTTATGTGTGGCCAGCCCCTGTACAGGAGCCAGCGCTCAATCTGGACAGCTGGCAGCAGCTCTGGATAGTATTGGCTGATCATGCATTGGGGGCATTAGGAGGGCTCATAATGGCGGACACATGCTGCTGCGCCAGGAGGCATCAGGTTCAGGGCTTGCCAGGACCAGTCTGGTTTGTAATCATACAACACATGTAGACATGTATAACACCGGCTTTGTTGCTGCCGCATTTCGTTGCCATGAGCTGCAGCACAGTAGGACATGTTGTTATCATGTGTCAACATTTGCTGCGCAGGGTGAGGCACGTGCAGATGTGAACACGCTGGCATCTGCATCACGGCTTGACAACATTCGGGCTGTCTACGGCACAGCGGTTGCCAAGGACCTGCTGCCTCTGTCACTGAAGGTGAGGGGAGGGAGGGGACTGAGAATTTGAGGGTGCAACACGCTGTCAGGCTATCATGCACGCTGCTCGGTACCTGTGGGCAGACGACTATCAAACAACACACTCATGTTCGGCGTGCTTGATGAGCTTGCTGGCGACACTGTGCGTGCATTTCAGGTTGGCAAGGAGGTGCGTGATGACATCCCTGTGGAAGATGAGGTTTCGTTCGCCCTGGAGGTGCGCACATCTCTTGCTGCAACGGCCTGCTGTTCGAGATGTTGCATCAAGAGCTGCATATGGTGTATCAAGTTGTATCAAGCTGCTGCAAGTTGGGGTTGCGTCTTGTGTAGGATGAGTACGGGGCAAGGTTCCAGTGGTTAATGTGTTAGCAGCTTATCTGGGACCATGCTGCCAGAAGAGCCCTGCTTGTTGTGGTTATACATGCAGTAGACTCGCTTGCGCAAACGCACCTTGCCTGCGCAGGGTTATGTATCATCAGCCAACTACACGGCCAAGCGTTCAACGTGCATTTTGTTTGTGAACGACCGGTGTGTGGAGAACGGTCCACTGCGTCGCGCCCTCGAGGCCACATATGCAGCTGTGCTGCCCAAGGTGCGTGTAGGAGTGGGAGCCAGTGTGGGGCTGGCTCACGGCGCCTCATGCATCATGCAGCCACGAGCATGTTGACCGATCCGTGAGCCAATCTCAAACCGCCAATGGTTTGAACAAGCTGCACGGTGCTGCATCCACTCGCAGCATTTGTGCTTGTCCATACCATGCCATGACGGGTCAGTATGCTCCGCATCATGCGCCACCGCTGTTGCAGGCATCGCGCCCATTCCTGTTCCTGGACCTGCGCATGCCGCCGCGCCACGTGGATGTGAACATGCACCCAACGAAGCGGGAGGTGGGCCTGCTGAACCAGGTAAGCGCTGCACGTGTACAGTACCTTCATGGCTGGTCAGTGGGTGGCAAGCGGGATACAGATTGGCAGGCTTGTACCAAACAACCTCTGGCCTCTGCACCAGACCCTGAACAAGCCATGTAACAGCAGGACTGCCATGCTCAAGGACCTCGTTACTCACCCTGATGCACCACCACCACCACCACCACCACTACAACCCCGCCCAACATACGCAAAAACGCAAAGCTCTACACACAACCCGCACTGCCTGGCATGGTGCAGGAGGAGGTGGTGGAACGCATCCGTGCAGCAGTAGAGGCCAAGCTGCTCGGCTCAAACACAAGCCGCACCTTCACCCAGGTGGCCCTGCCGTTTGCACCACAGCCACTGAACCTGCCAGGTGTGCGCATCATGTGGAACCAAAACAGTCGTACATTCCCCATCCTGTATGTCACTTTTGGCATGGTTGCTGCTATGGGTTGCTATCATTCCCAGATGTTTACGGCCCTTTGCAACTGCTGGTCTGGTGCTACTATGTGCTGTGCTGTGCTGCGCTACGCTGTGCTCCATGTGTGCTGCACCATCGCACCTCCTCAGAGCCGCTGCGGGAGCGTGTGAATGGGCAGGATGCAGGCGAGGCCACCCAGCCCACCTACTACCGGCCTGACAAGCTGGTGCGGGTGGACGCACGCGCGCAGTCACTGGACAGCTTCCTGCAGCCAAATGGCGCAGCGCAAGGTCCAGGCGGGCCATCAGTTAAAGCAGCAGCGCTGGCAGGTGCGGGTACAGTCTGTGTTGATGTGCAATGTGCATGCTTGACCAGAGATTGACCTCTGCAAGAAAATAACCATTTTATTTTACACGCCTGGGGTTTGCCAGCGAATGTGGCTAGCTGCATCCATGTCTTGTATTCGGTGAACAAGCACTGATCGCCTTTGTGCATCATCTGTGCAGGCTCTGTCGCACGCAAACGTGCTGCGCCTGGGGCGGATCGGCCCGTTGGTGCTCTGGGGGCTCTTGGTGCGGGTGCGGAGGAGGAGGGGGCTGAAGCGGACGACCCCCTCACCTGGCCAGGTGCACCCAGCCCTGGCATCCAGGGCCCTGGCATGACCATCATCCCCAAGCCTGGGGCAAAGCTGGCTCTGTCGAGCGAGCTGAGCTCCATCGCTGATCTGGTTGAGGCGTGGGAGAAGGGCGCACATGAGGGGCTGGCCGAGCTGCTGCGCAACCACACGCTGGTGGGCATGGTGCGTGCAGGCCGTGCCACCTTCACTTGTCCTGTGGTGACGTTCCGGCCTGTGTGCTGCAACTGGTCTGGAGGTACAAGACAAGCAGCCTGGGGTGGGTTGCACCATCAACCACGACCATCAACCCTTGAATGCTGAATCCCTTTGTCGCCCATGGATGCAGGCGGACGACACCCTTGCTCTGGTGCAGCACCAAACCAAGCTGTACCTGGTCAATACAACCAACTTGTCACACGACCTATTTTATCAGCTGGTGAGGGCTGCTGCGGGCAGCAGGTCACCGAGAGTGCATTCTCCTCTTGAAGTGCATCATGCCTGGCACCCCACAGTCACCTTGTGCAAAGCGGCTCGAGCAGCAGCAGCACAACCTCCCTGCATCGAACTGCACATCACACAGTGCACACCGTATTTGCGATACTGTTGTTGTGCTGGCACGAATATGCCTGCCTGTGCAGGTGCTGCAGCGGTTTGAGGGTGTAGGGCGACAACCGCTGTCACCACCACTGCCGCTGGCTGAGCTCATGGCCATGGCGCTCGAGCTGGAAGTTGCACGTGGTGCATGGAAGGTGAGCCGCTGCTGCCAAGGCTACCTTTTGGACTCTGTGACGTGTGTGGCATAGACGCAGTCAGGCACAGTCAGACACTGCACTGCGAGTATGACAATGCTACAATGCACATGCGTGGCCGAGGTGCTGGTAGCCTCTGCTGCATTCTTGGACAACTGCACCAAGCTCTCGGAACCGTTGCACTCAACTGCTGCAGCCAGAGCATGGGTCACATGAGGAGATCTGCAGCCTGGCAGTGGAGCTGCTGCTGGCCAAGGGGCCCATGCTGGCTGAGTACGTGGGTATGGAAGTGGACCAAGAGGTGGGTACTGCAAGAGAAGCACTGCTTTGCAGCTTGAGCACAAGGCCGACATGGGCACCAAGGACGTTATGTTGTACGTGTTGCGAAGCTGCTGCCTTGCTCTGCAGCACTGGACCCCGGTGCGCCTATGGGTGACACGCGATACCGTAGATGTTCAGATGTATCAGCAGCCACATTGTCACAATGGATATGCTGAGGATGTTGAGGCACACATAGATGCTGATTAGCGTGTTGTTATGTGCTATAGCCTTGTTTTGCACGGTTTTGTACTGCAGGGCTGCTTGGCATCCCTGCCGCAGCTGTTGGAGGGCTACACACCTGACCTGGGGCGGCTGCCAGAGCTGATCCTGGCCCTCACGCGCGACGTGGACTGGGAGGAGGAGGAGCCATGCTTCAGGGGCCTGGCTGAGGTGAGCAGCTCGCTGATGCACGGTGCACTGTGCTGCCCCAGCAACGTGATGCTGGGTCTGGTGGGGTGTACAGCGGATAGGCATGCACACAGTGCAGGTATTGTAAGGAGCAGGCATGGTATATGATGACAAATGAGTGATTTGAGCAAACAGTGACGTCAAAACCCTTGGTCCAATTCCAAGAGCACTATCATGCTTGCACCATGGCGTAAGCAACCATGTTACCGGTACAACATTGCATCAAGCAGGAGGTATTGTGCAAACCATCATCTTCAACTGCTCTGATAAGTTTTAGGGTAATGATGCCCTCGTGTGTGCGGATGCGGTATGGCTTGCAGGCCCTAGCAGACTGCTACGCGCTGCGTGCACCCTTGGTGTCAGGCAGCTCCCCAGATGCAGCAGCTGCCTCGGCACGGGGGGAGGACGCGGCGGCAGCAGCAGCACTGCCAGGAGCAGGTGGGGTAGCAGGTCCAGGGCAAGATGTGGACATGGCGGGAGCAGAGGACGTGCTGGGATCAGGAACAAGAGGGGCAGACGGCATGGATGTTGATGGCGATGGCACTGGGCGCACAGACATGCCAACAGAGGCGCTGATGTGCCCACGGCAAGGCGGGCAGGACATGGGCGAAGCAGAGCAGGAGGCAGGGCCGAGTAGTAGCGGCCAACCAGCAGGGACAGACGACCACAACTGCCGTCCCACACCTGCTGAGCTCAAGACACGTGACTGGGTCATTCGCCATGTGAGTGTGAATGCGCACATGGCCTGTTTGCATAGCTTGCACGTGATGTCGCCTGTGTTAAGCAGCCAGTGCAGCCTCATGCTGCACAAGTATTCCCACAAATTGCTTATGCTGTGCTGCTTTGCAAACATGCAGGTGCTGTTCCCTGCTCTGCGCACACTACGCCCTCCCCGCAAGCGTGCAAACGATGGCACATTTGTGCAGGTAGCCTCATTAGAAAAGCTGTATCGCATCTTTGAGCGTTGCTGAACAGGCTGTGTTTCAGGAACAGCTGCGGTTTGTCCAGTTACATTTGATCCCGCTATATGTATTTCAAGACAGCAACCAGGCAGCCCACACTGCCCATGTCTGTCAAGTATGTCACCTCCACCAATCACTACTTTGGTGGGCACTTAAAAACCCTGGACGGCCGTCTTGGAGCTCAGCCTTCCCGTGTGCTGACAGCGCCGAACAGCTAAATCCGCATCGTCCCACAGTCTCTGCAGCCACGCCTGTCATCACAGATCATGTCCAGGTTTCATTAAGCTGGTCTCTGGGTGCATGCAGCGGAATAAGCATGGTGTACTCGGACGTATCTGGTGGCTTAATGTTGTCTTCCGGGCCCACCTGTGTGAAAAGGTGAGGCTGTGACAGCCGAAGAAAAGCACTTCTGATTTTTGCACACCACAGATAATTGAGGGGGCTAGCAGGACTCCAACGTCGCCTGCTCCCCCTGTACAAATGGCGCGCGCACAGGTCGCCATCGCTCTATTGCTGGGGCTGGTGGTGGGCACCTTTGCTCAAGGCAAGTGCACGCATCACAACGCTATGGGTGTGTTGTAACAGGCGTGTTGCGCCATCTACTGCTGTAACATGTGTGCGCCAACCGTTCGGCGCCCCCCTGCTTGTCGGTGATTTGCCCATGCAGATGGACAAAATGCGACCACTGCAGCTGCCAACACTACATTCTCAATTTCTTGCACGGCCAACTTTTATACGCTCACCCAGAAGCGTGGATTTACGTTCTCGATGAACACCGGGCCCCAGACATGGAATGGCAGCACGCCACGCTACTGGTATGTGCATCAGCAGGATCCTTGGTGTACGCCTGAGAGGGCAGTAGGGCTTGGCGGGGGCCAGGGAGGCGACGCGTGGCATTTTAGAGATTAGCTCTTCCCCGCACATCGGGCTGCGCAAGGGCTGCATGGGCCCACCAGCCCGCCTCTTGAGGGTGCCACATCTTCTGCTTTTCAATCAAATCACGTTTCGCGCAATGTCCATGCAGGTCTCTGCGCGATCTTTCGCGCAAGGAGGCGGTGAGTTGGGGGTTGATCCACCTGCTGATCTCTGTCGGACGAGCCTTTGTAAATGTGATGCCGGGACACTTGAGTCGAACGTTGCTGTTGGTTGAATAGGCACGCAGCGGGTTGAGGCGCTCCATGGTTAGAGCACCTAATGCTGCAATACACTACATGCCAAGATGCCATGCAACACACATGCACACCGCAGTTCCTCAACACACCTCTATTCGTTACGGACACACCCGACTACAAGTTTGATGATAACATCCGCAGCTTCGACCTGCTATGCCAACACACCGCTAACGTCTCTCAGGACATCCTCAGGCAAGCTTGCATGAAACACATGCAAGCATGCTCCATCACCCTACTGGTTGTCAGCCTGAGGGGTACACACTACCGTATGCACTGAAGCCAAAGCTGCCTTGGTTTGGCATGGGAGGTTCTGCGTATCACTCAACTGAGGCATCAGTAAATTGTCGTGGGTGGACGCCTGGAAGCTCTGTATGTTGCACACCTGGTACGCAGGACGATCAAGCTGCGCATGTTCGCCATCCCCCTGGGCAAGTTTAAGACCACGGATCCGGGCAAGTGGCGTGAGTGGGACATTCCCCTGGAGAACTTCAGCCCCACCATTGGATTCGTGGAGAAGAACTCCATCCCTGGCTACTGGGACAAGCAGATCTCGGCCATCGCCCTGCTGTGGAACTTCGACAACTTCACAGCATGTGCGTCTGACAGTACATAAGCATTGCTCCTGTCACAGACCCACATGCAAGGCTTTCTAGCTTCAAATGTGCCTGGTACCAGCAACAACACATGCAATGTTTGCTTGTCACACCATACATAGCTGTCATGGGAAGTACTCTCAGCAATGTCGTGGGATGTAGCACACCCTGCCTGCTCTGTTTGTATCAAGTCTGCAACTGCCAGGAACGTCACGCTCTTGGGTTGTTGTAGAATGCTGCCGATTGTTGTGACGCATGCGCATTGGTGCTTTGTGCAGTAACTGGCACTGCTGATGATCCCACCATCCCGAAGCCCCCCCCGAGCCCCAAGCAGCCTCCTTCTCCTAAGAAGCTCTCTCCTCCCCGGCCTCCTCCTTCTCCCAAGGCACCTTCGCCACCTCCCAACCTCAATCCAAGCCCCCCCAAGGCTCCATCTTTCCCTGCAAAATCTCCTCCTCCCCCCAAGTCCCCCCCTCCTCCTCCCCACTCNNCCCCACCCCCTCCTCCTCCCTTCCGCCCACCGCCTCCACCTGCCAAGGGCCGCCGCTCTGCCCTGGAGCAGAAGGGCAAGAAGCAGCGCGCCTGAGCGACACACACCGCATGTCAGCAATTGTGCAGCTTCGCCCTGGCCCTGTACATGGAATCTTCATCATGAGCCATTGGGTGCTTATGTTGAGATACAGGGGCCATTGGCGAAACTTACGCTGCCCTAACAGCAACGACAGGCAGAGGTCTTACAATCGCAGAGCAGGCATTGGCATAAGCCTCAGTGCGGCCATAGCGTCTCAGACCCACTTGACAATGCTCAGCAGCAGCGTAGCACACCATGACAGTTAATATCAAGAGTGGAAGGACGCACACACATAACGTGGACCGAGCACTGCGCAGACATGGGCTGCAAGCATTACCTGCAGGTTCAAGGGATTCATTTGCTCGCCGTGATTAAAAAACATGCTAATTTCAAGCACAAGAGGTGCAATTCCATTTGTTCGGCACTGCTGGCACTTTCACTGTCATCTGTGCACCATGAGTTGCAGGATGGTTTGTTTTTCTTCTTTGGGCACATGCCTCCAGCAGCTGATGCCCATTGATTGCATGTTGGCTACACGGGCATGCATTTTTCAACAGCTTGTTTGTAATGTACCCTGCCGAT
Organism: Haematococcus sp. NG2; assembly: GCA_004335575.1. Lineage (NCBI taxonomy): Eukaryota > Viridiplantae > Chlorophyta > Chlorophyceae > Chlamydomonadales > Haematococcaceae > Haematococcus > Haematococcus sp. NG2. Next base: position 126,564 of record QAXD01000175.1, read on the forward strand.
GGACCATGCCCAGTTCCAGCACGCGCCAGATGTGGGCCTGTGCGTGCCCAGCAAACCCACTGTGACCTGTCAGAAGTATTACGCCCGGTCTGTTGCAGCTGGCAGGGAATGGCAAATGTCAGGCTCAAACCCTTGTCCAAGGTATAAAACCCTACCCACATCAATACGATATAGAACAGATTCAAGATATAGAAACGTATTCGTGTGTATGGCTAGGAGCTTGGAAAAAGCTACCATGGGTTGAAAAGTAATTGGCTGACCGCGTGCCTACCTGACATGGAGGTCGTATATGCTGGGAAGCGAAATCATGGGCACATTGAACAGCTTATGGAAGCCGCTGCGCAAGCCCCACCGGACCGCGTCAATGACATTCCACCAGCACACAACTCTTCTGCGCAGCCGCGTGCCAGGCCACAGTCTGCACAGCCAAGCAATGCACGCCATTACAGGACCCGGGAAGTGGCAGGCACTGCTGCGGGCAGAGTGGAGGAGCGCCTTGAAGAGTTCAGGCTCTTGAAAGAGCGAGTCTCAACGCTCAGGGCATCGCTGCTGGATGCGGGCCAGGTATGACACATTCTGCATGGGGTTTGTGCACATGGCACATTACCATAGTACATGATGCTGTCATTGTGCTGCGTCTGCCACGCAGGGGTTATCCACCGCTGCAGTATCCACCGGTACTGCCGGCCGACGAGCAGCTGTCATGGGCGCTCAACAGCTGCAGGTGTGTGCGCGGACCGTGTCTTAGGGTTTCTTGCACCACGAGCAGGCATCTTCCCTGTTGGATCATGCACCTGATCGTGCACGCATGGTCATGCTTCAGGATGAAGTGGCCGCGTTCTATGAGCGCTCCGAGGCACGCCAACATTTTCTGGAGACTGTGCGTGGGCAGCAGGCGGGCGTGCGGGCCGCCTTGTGTGCCGCATCCAACGTGGCAGCGTCTGTTCGCTCGGAGGTGCAGCGGCGCTACAACGATGCCCTTGCAGCTGCTGTGGTTGCTGAGGACCTGGCAGGTGGGGCTGCAGAGCTTGCAGCATTGACAGGGCCGCGCACATCACATGCACACATGCCAGTGCCCGCTCGGGGTGCAGCGGGGCCAGACGTAGGGGCGCAGACAATGACAGCGGCAGGACTTGTCACCCTGTCCGCCTCTGCCGCAACAGCAGCAGCTGCAGCAGCAGCAGCCCAGGACAACAGCGAAGGGCGCATGTTCAACCGGCTCGTGCGCGTGGGGGTGGTCTCGGAGCCACAGCGCACCACATCACGGCCACAGCAGCGTCCTGCCTCCGCCACCACACTGCCCTCACACACACACACACTGGGAGCTGCAGTGCAGCAAGCCGTGCTGAATGACCGTGCAGCACTTCTGCTGGCAGCCCTGGCCTCCGGTGCCCCCACCTCCACCATAACTGCTGCAACGCGCGAAAGGGATGGGCCTGTCGGTGGGCTGGGTGTGAGCCGGCTGCGCAGCATCAGCAGTGCAACGGGTGGGGGCAACAGGGTCACGGCGGCTTACTTTGCGGCTCTAGACCGGCTGACGGCTCAATCCAGCTCCGGGCGCACAAGTGCTGCAGGTGCACAGGCAGCAGGAGGATACCACCCTTTGGGTGCACTTGGGCCGCATGCTTCTGGTACCACAACAGTGAAGCTGAGTGATGCAGAGCTGGATCGGTTGGCTGAGGTGGCACTGCGGCGGTGGAGCACCATATGCAGCAATAAGACAGCGGAGCCCTGCTGCATCTGCCTGGAGGTCATGGCGCTCCAAGAGCCTGTGCGCATGCTGCCCTGCTCACACCGTATGCATGGGCCATGCCTGCAGCAGTATTTCAGGGGGAAAACACAGTGTGTGTGCCCACTGTGCCGCTCGGTTTTGGACTGAGTTGGCGGTTTATCAGCATGCAGCACAGCCGGTACCGATGACAGGTCGCAATGTTTTGTTACATTGAAGCAGGGACAGTGATCTGAAGGGCTGTGCAGTGTCTTGATGAAGTCAGTGCACACAGTTGTGCCTGTGCCTTGTTTGTCTGAAGCTCAATGCAACTGGTCTTCAGTGGTCCAGCATGCCGCAATAGCACAAGCTGTGAGATGTGGAAGATGTCCAGAGAGGAGTGGCACAGTCCAAGAGTGATTGAACCAGAGAGTGTTTAGTCTAGTAACCACAAGTCTTGTTGGTGATCCCAGTCCTAGTCTTGCAGGTGAAAATCAAGTGACTTCCTATTTGTCTCCGATCTCTTTCTGTTTGTACACTGGTTGGCATTCAGCCAGTGCCGTAACTACTAGTTGTCATGCTCCAAGACACCGCACAGGGTTCAGCACGCACCGCAGGACTAGCACACAAGGAGAATGGCAACAGGTTACTGAGGGGTGGAGATGCAGCAGGTGCGCCTTACCAGTCATAGGATGTGTAAGCGCGATGAGTGGCCGGTCCCATGACCGTGCACCAGCCTGCCTCATGGCTTACAGCGCATAGCCAGCCTGTCACCAATGACATGCACATAACTCCGTAAGTCAAGGCTTCCAGGTGACAACAGCAGATGGCACATTGCACCTAAGCTACATGCACACCTGGGCATAATGATGCGACCTGCTGGCCCATGCCTCTAGGCGCAATACAGCACTACAGCCGGGCCCTGGCGCTCCTGCCGAAGGATCACATGACGTTGAGCAACCGGTCAGCCGCCATGCTGCAGCTGGGGCAGCCGGCAGATGCACTGGCAGATGCACTGGCCTGTGTTGAGGTGCGCTCTCAATAGCACCTGTTGCTGCATCAGTGGCACTGTATGCTGGGGCGGTGGTGGTGGCTGTGGCGTGCTGCACAATTCAAAGAAGCACTCTGCAAGGTGGTGCAACATAGGTTTTCTCACCAACACTGGATAGTGAAGGGTAAATGTGACCAAACTGCACATCACCGCACTTGTATCAGTTGGCGGCAAGCTGGCCCAAGGCACACTACCGTGCAGCACGTGCCCTCATGGCTGTTGGTGCATGGGATGCGGCGATGTGCGCGCTCGAGTCCGGGCTGCAGCTCAAGCCCGATTGCCAGGTAGGCAGAGCACGGCACGTTTTTACCCTCGGTGCCATGAATCCTGACTTCAGCTTACCTGGTCTGCTCCATTGAATGCTTGATAAATGATGATGGTACCACCCAGCGACCTGTGCCGTTGGCTTGCTCAGGACATGGCATCCCTGCTTGTGCACTGCGCACGGGAGCGTGGGCTGCAGCGCCTGTCACGACGCGCTCAGTGCGGCTTGCTGTCCAAAGATCTGGCAGCAACCCGCACTGCATGCCGCAGGGTATGGAGCACCATTTGCGATGCGATGCCTTGGGATGTAGCAGATGCATCAGCCCGACTAGGATGCACACTAATCCATTCATCATTGACTGTTTGAGCACTCCAAGAACCTGCGCAAGCAATCGTTTGTGCTGTTCCTGCACTCATGGCACTCCTGGCACAGGCGCAAGAGGTGGCCGCCCTGGGTTCGCAGCTATCTGAGTCTCTAGCTGCCCCTGGCATATGGCTGCCCGGTGACTGGCAGTGGCGCCCATTATGGCTGCCACAATCAGTGCGCAGTTCATTGAGCAAAGGTGCAGCCAAGCCAGACAAAACAGGCGAAGTGCTGGACGCCACACAAGGAACACCAACAGCTCGCGACACTGACAAACACCATCAAGTGTGCACTGCTGACAACACCAGCAGGGACCCCAGCCAGCCATCAGGGGCAGGCATGCACCAAAGGCAGGGCTCTGACCTGGAGGGGCCATTGAGATCTTACCTGTCAGCTATATCGTCACTGGCTCGCCCAGCAGCAGCTTTGTCTGCCTGCCTGGACAGTGCACGAGTTGCTGCATATGACGCCGCCATACGCGCAGCAATGACACACCTTGGTGAAGGTGAGCTACCTGCCGATAAGGTGCTTGACTTAGCAGCTTTACCAGTGGTCCATGCGCGTCGTAGGAAGACCTGCAGCACCAGGTTATCAGCCCTGCTCTCTTGCAATCAATGCACATGATATTGCACAGATTGGCACATTTTCATTCACATGTCAATGTTGTGCTCCCTCCAGATGTGCACGTGTTGGTGTACGGCAGTTGCGGCGGGCTGCTGGCACTGCTGGCGGCACGTGCTGGTGCGCAGGCTGTCACACTCATTGAGCACTGCCCCCTGTCGTACCATACAAGCGCGCTGTTGCTTGCCGGGAACCAGCACGTGCCCGGAGCTGCTCGTATCAGCTTGGAGCCAGCACCGCTTACCGCATGCTGTGTTGGGGCCAATGCTGATCCTGCCATGGAAGGCAGCAGCAGCACCAGCAGCAGCACCAGCACCAGCACCAGCAGCAGCAGCAGCAGCAGCAGCAGCAGCAGCAGCAGCAGCAGCACCAGCACCAGCACCAGCACCAGCACCAGCACCGGCACCAGCACCAGAGCCAGCAGCAGCAGCAGCAGCCATTCAGATGGTGGCAGTGGCAACCACAAGGATAACAGCCGCGTTGCCAGTGGTAATGCAGGGTCTCGGGCGCACTGCATCAAAGCAGCCAGGCCAGCCGACCTGATCGTCACCGATGTATTCGACCACAGTGTGCTGGGAGCAGGTGTCATGGGCTTCCTGTGCACTGCAGTGGCTCAGGGCCTGGTAGCTCCTAGCGCACAGGTACTGCCAGGTACAGCTCATGTGACCGCGCAGCTCCATAGTGAGGGGTGGGTGGGCATGGTGAGGGGCTGTGACATGTCCACAGTCAACGCAGCACACTGGTATCCTGGGCCGGAGCCTGTGGACCCTCGCAACCAGTAAGTGGTGCATGCAACAGGACCGCAACAGGGCTATGCGCCACAGATTGCTTGCTGGTCTCGGTCCTACTGCTTGCACCTCCTATGCATCTAGCTAGTTGCTTGTGCTGCGTCACACCCAGACCAGATGCACACACTCAGCTTCGATGGATACCCCACCTACGCACAACCTACTTGCACCGACCTTAACTGCAGCCTGCCGTCCAAACCGCTGTCAAAGCCACAGCATCTGCTAAGCGTCAGCCTCCAAGCAGTGCTGGATGATGCCCTGGCAGCAGCAAGCAGCTGTCCCCGTCAGACCCGGCAGGTCTTACCACAGTGCTGTGAGGTGCAGCTGGAGGTGGACACACCAGGCATCTGGAATGTCGTGCGCACCTGGTGCACCCTTGACTTTGGGGCCCTGGGTGGTGGTGTGACCTTCTGTACCAACAGCCACCCTGCAGCAGCTGATGACGGTGCAGGCTGCAACCTCGGTGCCCCCGCAGCTTTTGCACCGACAGCACAGTTGTCCACACCCCGGCCTGCACCTGGCACTAGCTTTGCTGCCGGGGACGGCATACGCTCCTGGCCCCAGGCATCATGGCACGTTGAGCCGGAGGTGGTGCAGCCTGGTGGGCACGTGGCACTTCAGGTGCTGGTGCAGGATGGGGTGATGCACGTACACAAAGCATCAGCCACCCCCAGCCGGCCCCGCCACGTGCTGCTGCCGCCCTGGCACCTGCGCATGCTGCATGATGAGCCGCGGGCTGCTGCGTATGAGACGGCCATCAGGTGCGCATGCACGTGTTGCTATGTGTGATGCATGTGCATGTTGAGACAGCATGTCGTGGTTTCCTCCTGCACCAATATTGACAGGTTCTGGGTCTACAGTGTAGACACTCAAAGCAGCACTCTGCATGTGTTGTGCATCACGCGCATACCAGGCGGGTGACAGCCCAAAAGCACGCAGAGCTGCAGCAGGCGGGAGAGGTGCGCGGCGTGCGTGTGCTGGTTGTGGGCGCTGGCACCGGACTTGTTACACTCCTTGCAGCCAGGTCAGTGGCGTGATGATCACAAGCCCACACCAGGCACATCTGTTGTCCATCTTAACATGAAGTAAAGGCATTGTACATAAACAACATCTGACATGCAGTACATTCAACACAGTCAAATCAAGCACATACAACGTCAAGCAGGCATAGGGCAAGCATCACATCTGAATCAATAGGCTCAAAAATGGCAGGCCTAAGCAGCCAGACCTCAAGAAAAAGTTTGTGTCTGATGCATGGGCATCAGGCATCCAGGAACTCCCAAGATTCCTCAATTTCTCTGCTCAGCACTGCTCGTGGTGCATGCTGCAGCATCGTGCATGATCCTCGCAAGTAAATGCCCAAGCTGCAGTGCCTCGTACGGGCCAGGTCCACAATGAGATGCATCGACACTGGCAACAGCAAGGGTACATGGTGCACACAAGGCTGCTTACGCACTAGGGTGGCCAAAGTTTTCGCCCAGGACATCAAAGCCCAGCATGCGGGGCAGCAGGTGGTGAGCCAGGATCTGGATGGCCTGCGTGTACATGGTGGCAATGATGCATGCCTTGACAAACAGTGGTCATGAGCCTATCACTGTGTCTCCGCAATTGTGCAATGCCCATCTCTGCATGCACCATAAGGGGTTGAAAGCTGCGGCTTCGTCATCAATGCTGTAAGCCGATGTGGTAATGGCAAACATGACTTGCCCAAGACGATCCACGTAGCATGTCCTCAGTCATTGTTATGCCCCAAACGTACAGTAACCAAGCTGTGCCACGTACCTTGTACTCCGCACGGGAGACAGGAACAGCCACTGAAGATTTGTTGTTGCCAGCAGCCGTGTTCATGTAGAACATCCAGGACCCGTCATTGCCCTGGCCTGGCTTAATGGTCAGCGTCTTGATGACGCTGCCCTCCTGCCAGGTTCACCAGGCACACAGCATGGAAGATCTGACAACCATGTGAGGTTTACGGGTCGTAACTGCTCTCCCATGATTCGTGCCATGCGTGGCACAACATGAAGGGTGCATGTGCATTGCAGAGCAGCTTGCACATATGCAAGGCGCTTTCGATGCACTCACCCCCTCCTTGCCCTTCTCAGGGTCATGCGTGAACGTGACCCCTGTGTTTGTGAAGTCCAGGTCAGCAATGGCGGCCAGCTCAGTGGCCTGCAGCCACATTAAGCACAACATCGCATGTGTACCAGTGGCAAAAGTAGAGCTGCCAGGAAACGAAGCTGAGCAAGAACTGAAGAACTCACAAGCACGGACAGACACATAAGCATGAACTTGACCTTCCTAGCAACACTCCGCCACCTGCCCCAACTGGCTGAGCACAGCCTCCAAACAACCCCAGTTGATACACAGCAGCTGTTTACAATGGTCAGTGCCCCTCTGCAGGAGCAAGCGTACTATGCACCATCGAAGGTAATTTATTGTATACGGTACCTTAAGTGCGAAGCTGGTCTTGTTGGCCCAATCGTAGCTGCGCTCCCCGTATGCGGACTGCTGCCCCTGGCCACTGTTAAGGTTGGCAAACTCCAGCAGGACCACACCCTCACGGCTCACCTATGCTTAACGTTCAGAACAAGTAACGTATGGTACATGCTGGATGCACACACGCACACACTTGAGCAGCGGCGCTACTGTAAAGTTGCACAGCATCTTGCCAATCCTGATGCAAGTGCACATGCTGCGCCTTTGCCCTGCTGTGCGCACCTGCCAACCCTGCGCCCCGCTCTGTGTTTTGATGCTGTTCCATGTGGGCAGGATGGCCTTGAATTGCACAGCCGCCTTCCCCTTGTAGATGTCATAGCTTGCAAACTGAGATGATCACCACGCAAGGCGGCAAGAGTGAGCATGGTCAGGGGTGCACACGCCCTTTCAGGCTGCCATGCACGTTAGCCTGCAGATGCATATATGTGATAATGTGCATGGGGGTCATGTCAGCCTGCCTTACAAACCCTATTCACCGTGAGCTCGCGCGATGCCGCCTGGCCATCTGTGTAGGCCTTGACGGTCGAAACGCCACGCGACCGTGCCTGTGTCATCTGCACTGGGGTCAGCATTGGGCGCGCGCCCAGGGCCACAGCCCGCGCGGTCGGGAAGATTTTGGATGCTAGCATGGTTGTCAACCTGCGAACAGGCACAACAGGAAGACGAACCGTGATCACAGATCGATTGAAACGTCATTGCAGGTCGCCAGGCGTGGCGCATGTGTGGGTTCTCGAATCCAGCTCTGCTGTTGCTGCGCTGTGTGAAGAGACGCTGGCAGCTAATGTCACAACGAACGCGGATGTGCTGCGTGGCAGCTTCCACGAGCTGGCAATGAATTTCGCGCTACAAAAGCCGCACCCTGTCAGCATCCCATATGTCCCACCTTTTGATGTGCTAGTGCTCGAGGTGAGTGTCTGCGTGATGCAAACCACAAAACAAATGGGGCGCGCTTGGCAAGGTCACGTCACAAATCTGCAGCAAGAATGTGTGACTTATGATTTGCAAAGTGCAGTACGCGCCCCCTTGTTTGCTCAATGGACATGGCTTGCCATAATGGCACAAAGGCTGATGTGATATGCCTGTGTGCAGAACCTTGATGATGGACTGCTCGGAGAGGGGCTGGCGCAGGTGCTGGCACAGGCACGTGCAAGTGGCATGTTGACAGCATCCACAGCTGTCATCCCGGCTAGTGCTCAGGTATGACACTGTGCGGCTTGTTTGTGGATGTAACCGAACGCCATGGTTGTGTAGTTGCATTGTGCCGAGGCATGTGGCTCACCGTCCGCATGCACAGCTGTTTAAGAATCGGTGTGGCCGCAGATCTTCTGCCTTCCTGTGGAGCTAAACAATCTAGCTGCAAAAGCAGCAACTGGTTGCAGCGACAAGATTTGCCTATCTGCCTTGCAGCCATTCCAGTTCAGTGCGGACTACACCAGCATGGACCTCACAGATCAGTCGAGTTTGAACCTTGATGCAGCAGCTTCAAGCTCATCATACACAGCCCCAGATGCTACCGCTGCAGCAGCCATATCATTCAAGTGCCCGGTTGGAACATGGAGGCCCCTGTCCCAGCCTGCTGTTGCAGCACACTTCTGCTTCACTCATGACTGTGATGCCACAGAGTTGTTTAAGCAGGCTGTGCTGTCTAAAGAAATGCACACTGGCGGCTCGCTCAATGCCGTAGCTTTCTGGTATGATCTGTGCTTGGTCAAAGGGTCCACAGTTCTGGATGCTGTGCACATCAGCACCGCGCCCGACGTTGGCCAACAGTCTCACAGTCGAGGGTCTCGAGTGAGTGTGATTTGATGACTTGAAATATCCACGCTTGTTGCCAAAACAAATCCTGTCTGCTGACAATGCAACCAGGTCGCAGTGCAGCATTTTGGAGCTGCAGGCATCACTGTGTCCCCTGGACAAGCCGTCCAGATCATCAGATCTTATGATGATGCGCGCTCAATATCATTCTCTCTTGCACCAAGCACAGCACGTGGCCCTGCCTCATCAGCAAAGGGAGGAGGTGCGTGTGGCAGTCTGCAAGCAATTAATGCCAATGCTCTGATGAGTGAGTCAAATGCAAAACTACACTTGTTCTCTAGAATCAAGATTTCATTTCTGCTGTGCCCTTCCACAAGTGCATGTACACCACATATCTGCAGTGGTCACAACCCAACCTCGTGCTGCATGTTTGCAGATCCAGCCAGCGCCAAGGCTGGCGATTCATCCCTTGAATCTTGTGGCAGTGATTTGCTATGGAGCATGCAGCAGGCGGCAGCCAAGCATCTGAATTCTTTGATCATCCAGCCTGCAGCCGGAAATCCGCTCGAGTTGAGGAGGCTTGCCAGTGCATGTCATGAAATCATGGATGCAGCACCATTTCAAGCAGGCATTGACCACATTAGTTGTGTGAGCTTCATAGCGCGGCTGTTCTGGTAGATAGCACTGTGCACCTGTGATACAACATGCAAAGACTGTTGTGGGATTATCCCAGCACTGTTCAGCTGAGATCGTGCCTCGCGTACATGAAATGCGTGATAATGACGCTTTCTGTCCAGACTCATGTGTCCGTGACACCAGTATCCAGTCAACCACTGAACACGCCTAATGTACACATCCTTATGTTCTTCTACTGACTTGTTACAAGGTTTCCAGTTCCTCCGATCCTGCACCAGTTGCTGAGGCTGTTGGATGTGTCCCTGCGGTACCCGCTGCAGAGTACAGATCCTGCCTCCCACAGACCCCTTGAGCACTGTAAAGTACAGCGGCAGCCCCCACAGGTTGTGATCTAATGGCCTGATCTAAGCGTTCGACCATCAACGCCGCCCCTGCGAGGCGTGAACGGAATGCCACGCCTAGCTGAGCCAGCCAGCTTCAGGCTTTCGTGAAGAACATATCATTATCAGAATATTTCAGCCCTACAACTTCGTTTGCGCCAGAACTTCCTTGTAATCTCCAAGCTGCTCTTTCTTATATTTCTGTATCCGTCCACCCTGTGGAACACAGGGCTAGGGCAAGGCTAGGGTTTGGAGGCTTTTCACGTCATCGTCAGTGAACTTATTGTAACGCTGTCACGTATTTAATAGGACTTGAGCCGTTCAGAGTCTCTCACGATGACTGAATTGTGACGAACCGCGACGAAATGGATGCCCCCCTTTTCTCGCAAGAGCAGTTCGTCAATATAACGAGCCTCTTGGCTCTACGAGAGGCCGGTATTCTGGGGTCCAGGGTCACCAAGCAGCAAACACCGCGCATAGCGTCCACAGCCTTAGGGGAATGGGCTGAGCGCGATTTCATCAGGAACTGCTCTGCCCAGTATGCAGACCTCAGGCCTTCCCCACGGTCTACAATTGCAGCAGCTTTCTCTCCTGATGGAACCGTGGTTGCGTCGACTCAGTGCGTAGCATGAGCTGGACGAGCGTCTCCAACACGTGCATAATGTGGGCAGCTTGTGCATGTGCATGACGCAACATGGGGACACATCGCAGAAGCACCTCTCTTGCTTCGCGCAGCGGCGACCACACTGTCAAGGTCTCCGAGTACAGCACAGGGCGCAACATACAAGTGCTAGATGGCCATGTTCGCACACCCTGGGTGGTGCGTTATAAATGCATGATGCAGCACGATGATGATGGGGAGCCAGAGTGGTGTACGCTGGTCTTTAGAAGCCCTATGCTGCAGCAACCTGACATGGCTGTACCACTAACAAAACTGCTGTTTGCTGTGACTGCTGCCACGCAGGTGCGCTTCAACCCTGCGGACATCAACGTGCTTGCATCTGGGTCCCTGGACCACTTGGTCAACATATGGCAGCTCAACACAGGGCACAGGCTGCAACATCATAATTTCGGTGTGTGGATCTGAGCTGGGACTGAACTTGGAACTCAGGATGGGTTCCGCTCTGCAGTGATCTTTTTCATCATGTGGATCACTTTTACCTGTGGTTGTCCTTCTGATTCAAGCAGGCCGGCCTATAGCATCAATTACATTCCACTCCAATGGGGAGCTCATGGCGGTGGCTTCAGGTCACAAGGTGCACAGAAGAAGATGGTGCATGCACAGGCCTGAGGATGCACAGATCTGGGGGCAGCGTTGTTACAGTGATCTGGGAGTGATGGCACACGTCACTCTGTTCCTTAAACCCCACCATATCTATGCCCGCACAGGTGTATGTGTGGCAGTATGGGCTCGTGGACAAGCCCCCTGCAGTCATCTTAAAAACACGCAAGTCACTGCGCGCCATCCACTTTCATCCCAACGGCGCGCCCTTGATGCTCACTGCGGAAGTTGTTGAGCGGAAGGTTAGCGCTCCACCAGATGCAGCGGGTGTAGCCACACAGCCTACACAGCCTACGCAGCCTGCCGCTGGGCAGACAGCGGCCCCTGCACCTGCAGTGCAGCTGGGCGGGGCTGCAAATGGTGCACCCGCTACCGCAGTTCAAGCCAGTGAACCTTCAGCAGAAATGGCTGCCGCTGCAGCGCAGCAAGGAGCAGCCCTGCGCCACGTCAGCATGCTGGTGTATGCAACAAACTATGCAAGATCATCAAGACAGCGGCAGGCGCTGCTCCAGTCAGTCCTGCAGGAACGGCAAGCGTTGCACATCCCCTTGTCTACATCATCACAGCCTCCCAGTGCGTCAGCCAGTCATACTCATTCTGCAAGTGAACAGCCCCTGAACCAGGACGAGCATTCCAGCTGGTGGGACTGGTGGTATGGGCCACAGCATATGCAGTTTGCTGAGTATAGGCGGCAACCAGGCAGGCCTGCAGCAACAACTACAAACACATCGGCAGACCTGGCCCGCACATCAGCTTGTACCTCATCCCCTGCCATTATTCCCCTTATGCCAGCTGTTGCAGAAACACAGGCCTTCGAGATGATGTGGGGCTGGGAGGTAAGGCGAATGGCCCTGAATCTCCTGATTTCTGTTCCTTGGCAGCAGTTTTAAGCTTGAGCTGAGCACCACGCAGCTGTCCATTGTGCTGCTGATGTTAACTGCACACCACAACAGCGCACTTGGAAGTATTGCACCGTGAGAACCTCACACCAGTCCTGACGTTCTTCCGGATGCAGGTCTCGCAGAGTGCATCTGCTGAGGCTGTCCAGCACGTTCGTGACCGCCGTGCACTCCCTCTTGAGCAACAGCTGCCAGCTGCAAGCGCTGTGGACCAGCCAGTCATTGTATCATTGAACATATGGCCGTTCAACGCGGACAAACCGCGTACCCCACTCACTGCCAGTCGCCTGCATCTGCCCCGTGCTGTGCTGTGCTCCGAGATGGGCACCCACTTCTCACGTTGTGGACGCTACCTAGCCGCTGTCGTGTCCGCAGACACGCCCAGTGAGGCGTGCGAGGCATGGATGCGGCGACAGCTTGCCAAACAGCAGGCACAGCAGTCAGCCAACCAAGTGGCACCAGACCTGGTGACAGGAAGCCCACTGAACTCCCCACGTGCAGTATTCAGCACGCAAGGGAGCACACCCCTGTCACCCATAGGTCCTGTGACTCCTGGGGAGGACCTGCAGTTCCCAATTGAGCTGGAGTCTGGCATTGTGGGCGGCGCGCCAAGCCCATTCCCACCACGCACCTTTGTCAGCCTACACCAAAGGCTCAGCTCGCAGCTGCATATAGCACCGGCTGCCAGCAGCACTGTCAGTGGAGCGGGGCATCAGTCAGACTCGATGGCAGCTGGCACTGCATCAGCTGCTCTGCCTAAGGGACCACTCTTTGAGCTGCGTGTGTATTCGCTTGATGGCCCCACATTCGGCAAGATCCTTCATGCGCGCCCCATTCGCGCTGCACACTGCCTGACCAGCATCCAGTTCTCACCAACCAGCGAGCATGTGCTCGTGGCATACGGTCGCCGCCACATCAGCTTGTGCTCACTGCTTGTGGACGGCGGGTTCCTCACACCAGTGCACACAATCCTGGAGATCTTCAGGTGCGGTGGTATGTACATGGGATTTGCGAGATGATTAATGCAACAGGCTTACTGCCTTGGGACTGCACGTTTAAAGCACCTTGTGGGGCCAGTGTACTCTGTGCGCCATTCATGACTGTTGCTCCGTTCCTCATGTTGCATGGCATGCATCTTGTCCTGCTGCCGCATCTCAACCTTGCTCAGCTTCAACCTGGATGCAGGGTGTCAGACATGGAGCTTGTGCGTATGCTGCCTGCCCTTGATGACGAGATCAACGTTGCAGCATGGCACCCTGCGCCAGGTGGGGGTGTGGCGTATGGTACCAAGGAAGGCAAGCTACGGCTGCTCAGGCATGACCGCCGGCCACCCCAACAGCCCAGCATCCCGCTTGTGGCTGCTGAGATCCCACGACAGGTGAGCGAGCATACACTGGAACAACATGCGGCTTGCTTCAGTTGTTCTTTACCCACATTGCACTTCTTGCAGTGCATTTTAGCGAAGCCAATGCTCACAAACCTATGCAGGCTGATGATGAGCTTTACGAGGCGGAGCAGGGCGCACGCAACCGATCGGACTCATCGGATGGTGCAGGCACACCTTCATAACAAGCAGCTGCAGGCACTTTTGCGACTGGAGCAGATGTGTTGCACCTGACCAGTGCGCAGGTGATTTCATACCACTGCAGCGACGTGGGTTGGGCATGTCGACACAGTGGGATCTTTTTAAGTCGGATTGAGCATGGACCTGAGGCAGGACAATAGTGATGGGCCCGGGCATGAACAAGTCAGATAAAGTTTTATTTTACACTGTCGGCACTCATGGAAGTACTCTGCTGTGATGCTGTGGTGCACAGTGCTCATCACCACCGGTCAGATAGATTGAACCAACCTCAACACAGTATAACACTGGCTACAGGAGTGCTGCGGCACCTCATCAATAACGCTGGCTTCAGTTCACAGAGACTTGCCAGCATCGTTTTCATTGCTGCTGCCTGTGTGGCGCCCGTGGGGTGTCAGGTTGGTGTTCATGATGCCCACTGCATCAGCCATAATTGTAGCGCAAAGTAATGGTCAGGAGCAAGCACTAGGAACTGGGTTGTCACATGACTTTTGCCTTCAGCTGTAAGCATGGGGCGTGCTGTTTGAGTACTACCTACCGTCCTGGTTCATGCCAGACACCATGTCTCCACCGACCAGGTTGGGGTCCAGCCGGATTGGCATGTGGTGCTTCGGGGTGTGGTGCTTCTTGGGGCTCTGTACCGCAGGGCCACATGGGCAGCAGCAGTGCACCAGTAGAGCAACGGTGCATGGACTGCATGATGTCACCAAGAGGCAGGTCCATCTGGCTGATCTGGGTGGGCTGAATCCATTCCATTCTCATTCCCACCCACCAACAAAGTAGAGCTACAGTCCTTTGCCCTCCCCCTTACCTCCTTTGGCAGCCACCTGGCCTTCTCGTGCTCCAGGTGCTGGCCCCTCAGAGCAGGCTCAGGCCTGTGACGAGCACGTACGACAACCCAGGCTTGAGCATGCCCTGGTGGCACGTGTAACACATAAGTAGAGCATGATCTGCCCACCACGTGCTGCTGCATATGTTGAATCTCAACACCCCCCCGCACCACCACCTCAAAACACGCTGTGCACTACACCACCACCACCATCACCACAAACAAAGAACAGCTGCTGGCTGCTGTGGTCATGGGCATGGAGCTTGCAGGAGGATACCAGGCAGATGCACTGCCCACCAGTCACTGTTGGGGTCCATGGCCTGCAGTTGCAAGCGGCAACCAGGAGGGGCAGCCCAGGGGTGGGTGGGTCAGGCAGGCTCGCTGTGCAGCATTGGGGGCTGGGGGCACTGGGATCCCCCACGTGATAGCAGCTCTGGATGCGGCCCATGTTCTGAGCATGCAGCTGATCACCTTGGCAAAGAGGGGGTCGCGTGTGCGGTCGTTATGAAAGTTGGGGTCATGACGCACCCTGCAAGGGGCCACACACTGGTTTCGTTTGCAAGCGCTTGTTCATTTGGGCCACTGAGCTGCCATACAGGCGCTCAGCTGCACTGGGCCTGCAGCAGACCATGGGTGCACCGCTTGTACACAAGCAGGTTCAGACGCACACCCACCTGCGCTCCACATCATCGGCCGCTGACATGACACGCTCATTGATGGTTGCACGGTGCTGTGACATGGTGATACGCTACTGCTGATGTACCTGAGTGCTTGCAGGTCGCGTTGCAGGTCTGGGCCTTGTGGCGAAGCAGCGCGCACCTCGTGCACATGCAGTCACACCTCACATACACGGCACTCATACACCAGCTGCGCATTGCATGATCAGTCCTGTTAACCTGTGTTTGCTGAAATTCAGAGCTTTCACAGGCTTTTTTGTTGCCATCATGGCAACTGCCAGTTCATCAGTGGGCAAGAGCGTGAAACACATATACAGAAGCTTAATAAAAGCCGTTGACAAGCATATCACATCCGTCAGTGACAACCGACAATGGCGCATCTTTGTAGCTGAGCAATTCCGAGCGGGCAATGAACAATATCAAGTGCCCCACTCCAAACAGGCGCAACTGCAGCTTGCTCATGATTACACGTTCCTTGTCAAAAACATTGCGCACCACAAGGTACGCTACTGCCAAGCGCATCAGCACGATGGGTGTTTTTTCCGGCGTCTGCCCATGGATTGATGCTGGCTTCCTGCAGGAATTGTTGCTGACATACAACATTGGACTGGAGGAAGATGAGCGCACCAAGAAAATGGTAGAGGCTGTGGCGAGGCGTGTGGGCTTCCAGCTGCCGAAGCCAGGGGAAGACAAGCAGCCAAAGGGGAAGACCAACAGCAAATGATTCGTCATGTGCATCATGCAGAAGGCATGCAGCGCATGCACGATGTGTCACCGACAGCACTTGGAGCATGGCAGGATGCAGTTAGGGTCAGCTGGTATAGCTCAAGCAGGCTGAGCTCTTCATTATGCACGCCCTCAACACACAACCTGGAACTTGTCGTTCAGCTATCGTGTGTCTACCTAGGTGATTTTTCCCAGCCTTACTCATGCTCTTGTCATTCTTTTTCCTTTGTTTGTGTGCTGTGTGTCTGCCTGCCTACGTGTACTTAGCAGCCTAGCCCAGAAGCATCAGCATGAGCAGTGGGGCAGGGCATCTTTGACTCTGTTGTTACACAGATGCTCGCGCTCTCTCGTGTTGTACAAGCCCAACTCACTCATCCAAGAACAGGTGGGTCTGGCCACGCGACCCATGATGCTCCACTGCTGCAGTGGGCGCACACATGGGCAAAATAAGGAGATGCCTAATAGAATTGGTGCATTCCACAGTGGACAGCACATGGAAAAGGCTGGCGAGTCCTGCCAAGCACAGCCATCCACTGCGTCCTGCACGCTTAGCTACCATGTCTTGCGGTGGTGTTACAGTTTACTGGTCTGCAGGGCGAAAAACAGTCAGGGGAAAGCTTTGTTGGTCGCCATGCCACATCTGTCAGGTGAACATGTGTGCTGGTGCACAACTCAGCCATGCAAGCAATCTTTCAATGATCCCCTGTGTTTGTTATGCTCCTCCATGCACGGAAAAATTGCTGCGCCAGCTGCACACCCACCGTACACGCGGCACTCGTCTGCGTCTGGGTTGCCCTCGCTGTTCGTGAAGCAGAGCAGTGCAGGACAACATCAGTCGTAATGTGGCAGGTGTTTCAACAAACGCCAGCTGTGCTCATGCTGTGGCAATCATGATGTGCACCTGCTACTGCGACTCTGCAATGCAGCAGTGCTGGTGGCAGGGACCAGGCTGCGCAAACAGAATCCCTTTCAGGCATGCAACCACACACCAGAACTGCTCCAGGGGGTCAGAGTTCTCCTTGGCCACAGTCTTCTTGTCGTTCACAGCGGCAGACACCTCCTCAACCTGCACAGGAACAGCCGCAGTTGCAGCAGCAAGCTTGTTGGAGGTGACAGATCCTTGTTGCTGAGCATGCATTGCCTGATGCTTCCGGGGTACTGCAATTGACTGCGCCCAACAGGGCAGCGTGGTCAAGCATGTCTGGCTGGTGTTCTGCACAAGATGCACTGCACATGGCTGTTCTGCAACTCAGGCGGAGCCCGCTGCCAACTGTTGCGCCTGCCCCGCCAGCACAGCGCTGGCACTCTGCAGCGTACGCAGTCCGCCCAGGAGGCACAGACAAGCCCTGCTGGACTGCACTGTTCTGGACGCAGCACTCACAGCGTCCCAGGCAGCGGCGCACTCGCCAGTGGTGCCATCCTTGCAAGCCTGCTCAGCCTCCTTGATGGCAGTCTCCACAGCACCAGTCTTCTGCAAAAGCACAGCAGCAGCAGCAGCAGCAGTTGGTCGGTCATTTCTGGCGCCAGTGCTCGGAGCGCGAGATTGGACGCCACAGATCCCCAACCGCGATCCAGACGACCAGAAACGATGGACCGGCTTCACCGGAGTCATGCTGCTTGGCAAAGCATGGCCTCGAGCAGCTTCGAAGCTAGACTCCCCACTGATAAGGATAATGCGCAGCACGATAATGCAAGCTGATGAGCTGCTGCAGCTGGTAGCCACCCCTGTTAGTCCTGATGGGCAGGAGCTCAGCTCTGCTCTTGTGTGCTGCACCCTGACTCAAGTCCACCCACAGAGCCCTGAGGAGCCCTGAGCGGCTTTGATGGCATGCGCAAACAGCATTGACACCATCCGTGCTCTCCGATTCAACCAATCCTGCCGATTCGCTCTACCTCATCCACTCCACCCATCCCACCTAATCCGCACAAGTCCCACATGCCAAACGCTCATGATACTTACGGGCTCTGCGCGGACGATAACGCTGCGCACAGCCTTGACGGGGCGCACGGCCGCAGAGCGGGCCACAGGGCGGACGGACACAGAGCGCAGAGACAGGGCCATTTGTAAGAAAGTTGTGAAAACTATTCACCTGGGGCTGAGGGGCGGAGGTAAAGGCACTGAGCCAATGACGAGGCAATGAGGCCATCGGCCTCGCTTGCCCGAGCCCAGTAAGCACAAAAGCAATCAACTAGAGAAACCCAAAAGAAGTTTTTGGGGCTGCGAGTACCCAGAAAGTTTGGAAATGCAGGTTCTGTCTCGAGTACCAAACTTGTCCAGCTGTGCCACGTATGGGGTTGCGCGTAGATCAGGCCCAAGGCATGTAGGATTGGCACCTGCGGTGCAGATCTATGAACAGCACGACCGCAACGTGCATTGCTGCAGCACTGGCGGTGACAATCACCATCACAACAATGGCTTCGACAGGACAAAGTACAGACCCAATGGTGAGCGCGGGCAACCTGTGTGGCCCCGTACGCGAAAGCCTCAGGAGCGCCACAAGCGACATCGTTATATGTATGCGGCGTTCCGCGTGGACCTCGTTGTGTCAAGCATCCTAGGGTTCATGTAGGGTGCTTGCATGATACATACTGTGTAATGTGACATCTGCATGCTGCTCGCAGTGGGACTGTGTGTGGTCAACAAGGACGGACTTGTGTTTGCTGCACAGCGCTCCGACAGCGGGTGTAACAGTTGGCAAATGCCTCAAGGTGCAGTGGGCTTCCTGCCTGTGCGTGCGTGCGCCTCGATTGCTGTCATACCATATTAGCACTTCCTGCCTGGCTCCGCGTGAATGCCCTTTTGTTTTTGCTCATGTAGGCGGCATTGATGAGGGGGAGCAACCGGAAGAGGCTGCGCTACGTGAACTGTAAGCAGCAAGAGCACAGCTGCACTTCAGTGTGGGCTGTTTTTGTCATGGGGGTGAGAACATTGACCTGGCACACCAGTAAGCAAGCTCAGGAAGCCCACATCTGTGCTGTGGAAGTTAAGATTGCTTACCACTGGCTGTGCTTGCTGTGATCAGCCAAGAAGAGACGTCAATCGTCAGCGCACGCGTTGTGCGCAGCCTGGACAAGTGGCTTATATATAACTTCCCAACTGCGGTACGTCATTTAACGCTTGACCACTGAATATGTCATATGGTGTCAGATCAATTAGCATGCAAAAGGGTCAGCAAAGAGAAGGGTGCATGCACAACCTGCCTGACGTGCCTGTTGAGTCCTTCTACGTGGATGTGCAGGTCCGGGCAAAGCTGCATGGCGGGTGGGAGCGGTACGAGGGGCAGGCACAGAAGTGGTTGCTGGTGAGCGGCGGTACTATGCTGACACCAGTGATTCTGCTATTTCACTCACTTACATTGCCGTGCTGCCCACGCATTGCTTCGATGTCTCACTGGTAGTGCGGCTTCCCACTGCTGGCTGCCACCATCAACACCTCAGGTCCACTTTTTTGGGGAAGACCACGAGATCAATCTGGAGACAGAGCACAAGGTTTGCAAAACGTACTTGCATTTACTGTATTGGCGCCTTTACATGCAACTGGACAAGGAGCAGCTTGCTGTGGGTAGGCATTTGGCAGAACACCTTGGTTACTGTAACCAGACACGTGCTGCAAGCTTCATTAGCCAGACAGCCACACCGTGCTGTTCTCATGCTGCAGGAGTTCAAGCAGTGGACATGGATGCAGCTGGAGGACCTGCCTGCCTCAGTTGTGGAGTTCAAGAGGGACGTTTATGAGCAGGTGGGGACAGCTGTGACATGCGCGCTTAAAGGGTTCTGTGCAGTTGGCACATGTTGCAGTTACACTGTGAAGAAAACCTTTAGGCCTGTTTGAGGTCAAGTGCGACTTGCCCAGCTGCTACACCTCACATGGGTAAGTACGACAGCTCCAGGCTGCAGTTGGTGAGGCATCAACTCTTCAGTAATTTGCGCTGTCACCTGCAGGTTGCGGCTGAGTTTTTACCCATCATCAAGCAAATGAAAGCCGAGGGTGTGCTGGCCCGGGAGGTGCAGCACATCAAATCACGCTTGTCGGAATAGGTTTTGGCCAGCACACCATGACCAATGCAGCAGGGTTCAGCAGCTGTCAGGGCACGTTGGACCACACTAAATGGATCGACGGCGCTGGGTTGGGCGCACATTCTTACATGCATGCTGCAGATGATTTACTGGGCAGTCAGGGCTCTGATGCCTCTTAAGGGAGCAGGGTGCACATTTGCATAATTTTTTTCCTGGCGGGTGGCGGCCTTCATTTATTTCAGCGTAAGGTGTCTGGTGCTTATGATTGTACGCACTGTTGGCGTGCTTGTCTTGTAAAGAGAATGTCTGTTGGTCAGTGGTCAAAACCCTTGACCAAGCCCTGCCGCATGATCTAAACTGTCGTGCACACGGCCCAGCAGAAGATGCTACCTTTGAAGATAGATAAAGCGCTGCCCCTTGAAGTGCTTGATACTCTCATAGCAGTCTACGCGCCGGTTCTTTACCTACATCACGACGAGGCACGTTTCCGCATGTCAAGCACCTTTTCTTGTGGCCTTCGTTGAAGTCTAACCTAAGCGGATGCCAACACTTTCCTGCAGAAGTATTTCCCAACTGATGTTGAATGGTTTCTGGAGAGAAGCAAGCTGGTGCACAGCAAGCTAGGAGTGCTTCTAGACAAGGGTCAAGTTACCCAGGAGGAGCTCCTTGGTACACTCAGCTCAAAGCCGTGCATCACACCCTTGCCCTGCTCTTCCGCACCACCAGCCAGCTGGGTGAGGTAACCTGTACCACCATACCTGCATGGCTCTTTCTGGAACACACGATCTCGCGCGCAGTGCAGCAGGCCAAGCATGGCCATGAGCAACTTCACCTTGACATCTCATGCACCGACTACGGAGGCCCCGACCCAGCTCATGCGGATGATGTGCCGCTGTATGCACACACCAAGGTGAGCGGAGGATGCACAGGGCGGGTGCGTACAGCTTGTGCACTTGCGTAGGCCCCAAGAGCTTGTCAGATGTCGCCTCTTTAACCGTGCAGCACATGAAGTGTGCACGCCTTTGTGCGCTGGAAACTGTGATCAAGGGTGCACCTCTGCTCTAGGCAGGTTGCTATGCTGGCTGCAAGCATGCACTGTTCTGA
Organism: Haematococcus sp. NG2; assembly: GCA_004335575.1. Classification (NCBI taxonomy): domain Eukaryota; kingdom Viridiplantae; phylum Chlorophyta; class Chlorophyceae; order Chlamydomonadales; family Haematococcaceae; genus Haematococcus; species Haematococcus sp. NG2. The sequence goes on from QAXD01000175.1 coordinate 147,743, forward strand.
TGTATGGGACTTGACATGCTGGAGCCCACCAACTGATGTCGCGGTGTGATTTCTGCATGATACCCACAGATCATCTGCAGCGAAGACGGCTGCCATGTGGAAGCGCTGGAGATTGTGTACATGGTGCGTGTAGCACCACGCATTGCTTGATAGAGCTAGCAACTCACTTCCTCCCTCCCCAACACCTCTCGCCGCATATGTCCTGTTGTGATGCTGTGGCCGTCCATGTGCTCCCAGACATTCTATGCCTACAACGGGGAGTACCCGCTGATGGGGTTCAAAACGCTCAAGGTGGGCCACCATGTGGGGGACTGGGAGCACCTGACAGTGCGGCTGGAGGCGCCAGCATGGGACTTGCACGGCGTGTGGTACAACAGCCACCGCAACATTGAGGTGCGACAGATGTGCGGCATATGTGCACTGCCAGCTAGCTGCCCTGCTGAGCTGCTCTGGCACGCATGAGATCTTATGTGTGTACACGTATCAGGCAACACAGGCCGTCAACAACCGAGTCTGACACGTTGCACTGGCATCAACGGTGGTCACGGTGCAGGGCGAGTGGTGTGCAGCGGATGATGTGCCACGCGATCCAGCCACGCAGCGCATTGCTGCCTATGTAGCGCGTGCGGGGCATGGCGTGTACCCGCGTGCGGGGTGCATCCAGCGCCTGTTCTGTGTCGCCAATGACTTCACCAGCAAGCATGGGCTGGTGTGGCGGCCCACACGCATCATGCGCATGTGTGCAGTGAGTACACTGCCGTGAACACTGGCAAGCTGCGCGCCTTTCCCTGCCTTCGCTGGTTCCCGCTGCATTGCTGTGACTGCCTGAGCACGAACACTCAAACACTTCCGATGAACCTCCGGGCTGGATCTTGTGCCTGCTCAATCATCAGTCCATGAAGTACCAGTTGCCACATCTACATGCAGGAGCATGGGCGCACACCACTACATGTGACCACCCGGGGCTGCTGCCTGCCACCACTGCCATCTGGACCACCACCATGTATGGTGTTCCCCACACAACTGCCCGAGGTGGTTGAGGACCACTCACCATGGCAGTTGTACAAGGGTGAGCCACACTGAGCATGAACAGTGCGCTTTCGTGTCTTGGTTACTGTTGTTGTGGACATGCAGCACAGCACATGTGCTGTGCCGCGCACACGCCACACTGCGCTGGATGTCTGTGGCGTGATTACTGGGTGTGACCGTGTGCATGTGGCTGCAGGTGCATGGGGCACCTCGCCCTCTCCCTCCCAGCAGTGCTGGTTCTACTGCGCGGAGCCCCCTGTATCCCGCACCCACTTTGAGCGTCTGGTGCTGGTATGTGCCAGGGGTGTGGAGCGGTTGCCCAGCAGAGCACGTGCTGCAGCGGCAGCGGTCAGCACCGCAGCCAGCGACATGCTGCATCACCACCACAGTAACCACAATCGGCATCAGGCCCAGCAGCATGCCCAGCAGCCATCCAGCATACAGCAGGCAGAGGTACAGCAGCAGCAGCAGCAGCAGCAGCTATATGCAAGTGCATCATGAGCAGTGCAGGCCACATGAGGAGCCAGAGTCCCGTCAAGATGGAGAGGTAATGGTGCAGACGTGCGTAACAAAGCAGCAGGTATGGAGAGTGGAGTATAGTCATCCAGCAGCAATAGAGCGTGTGGATGAGGGTTGGTACTTCGACCTGAGGGTGTTGGTACAACTTGGCAAGGACATGGATGTGATTATGTGATGGCTGGAAGGGCTGGTGCATGTGGCCATTATTCCATAGCGCTGATGTACATGCTATGCATAACTGGATATGTGTCCACGCTGCCGTAAACCTCGTACCACAGAGCTTCACATCCCTCCACTTACACTGCCTCTCATTTGCACTTGGAAACAGCAAGGTAGCAGGCAGCACCCACTTGATCATTGTACACAGGGCTTCCACGTTGCAGTTACATGGAGCTGATTGCAATCCCAGCTGCTTCAGAATCCTATTGGAACAGCTGGGACTGGCCTGCTACGGCTCACAACCATATCGCCTGCCTGGCAATCCCCCTCCCTGCACAAGCAATGCTGTGTGTCATGTACGTGCTGCACCTGAAAGCGAGCCAGAGGTGTGTACATGTGACAGTCCCTTGCGGCCAGCGCCCACAATCGTCTTCACCTTGGCTGATGGGTGACCCGCAAGGTCTGGGTGGCCCACCTGCAGGTGTAGCCCTGCCTTCTTCATGGCCTCCAGGGCCTGCTCTGGACCACACCCACCCTCATGCGGCCACGGGCAGTCCTGCAGTAAGCACCATGTAGTGTTTTATTGATTCCTGCGTCTCAATCATTTGTACGAGGCCTGGAGCACAGAATAAGCAGCCCGCGGACGCGTTCTAGCACCAGTTCTAGGAGAGGGTACGCAGGGCCCAAAGCAGGTGCAGACAGGCAATGACACCGTTATCCTTACCGTGTCCTTCAGCAGCACCAGCTGATTGAGGTTGAGCGCTTTCACAACGTCACACATGTCGTTCTCAATAGGCGTTCGCTGCCGTGTTGACATTACCTTGCCTGCTTGTGACATGGGCATGCATAGCAACTCACTGTGCAGCAACGAGTGCCGGGGACAGGCACATATCAAGACATCATCCACTCCACCTCGCACCACACACCCCAAACAGCTGCCCCACACGAAAGCCCATGTATCAATCAATGGCAGTGCGCCATGAGCCGTCGCCCCCTGCCCCTGCTCCTGCCAGGCAATCACGCTCACCCGCAATGCCCTGCTGCCGCCCCCAGCATCGGATATGCGTGTCAGGCCTGTGGGTGCCGCCTGGCTGACCGTCATTCTCCATGTGCACAGGCTGTGTTGCCATGACCTGCGAACGGGGCTCAGCACAGAATGAACAATATGGTCCCAGCACGTCGGAGGAACAGGCCGCACTGCCTGATGCTACGTTGCTGCCCTTTCTAAGCAGTGAAGAAAACACCAGGTGCACACCTGCCAGCCTGCAATCCACATCCGGTGACAGATTTCCCAGTCGCTGGTGATGCCACACTCCCCTGGCTCACTGAGCGTCTCATCAAAGCCACCTGTGAGAAACATGCACGGCCAGATGACCATCATCCCTTGTATGTCACACAGCCACATAAGAAGGCTAGCCTGGCGCCATGCACCCGGCTGGACATCTGGCAACTGAGCATGCCAGTTTAATGCTGCAAATGCTGAAACCGGCACAGCACAAGATGGCTATGCATGGACTTAGACAGGCATGGAGCGCTTGATAGTCAAGGTAACAGCAAGACCTGCTGAGGGCCGATCAGGCAGCATGTGCTGCTGCCGTACCACGCACCAATGTTGATGTATGCAACACGGCGCAGTGCCATCGGGGCCATGTCCACGCGCTGCACCCACTGCACGATCAGGCCTGTGAGCGGGTCCCTGAACACAATGTCCTCTGCGACCACACCGCAGGCGGGTGCGTGACATCAGCCCAGACCGGAACCCTGACGCAGGCTCGAGTTGCAAACAAGAACTGGGTTGTTGGTAGCTTCTAACAAACGCGCAGCTCAGTTGCCCTGTCCGCTGCAGCTGGGTGACTTCCTGTTGGGCCCATACCCCGCCCCACACGCACTGTTCTTGTCATTGCTCCAGCACAGCTGCTGCCGCCTGATGCCCAGGACTCCGACCTCAGGCCTGTGAGGGTTGAGCGGATGTGTGCCAGTCGGTCGGTCGCACATCATGAGGCAACATATATGTATGGCGCTGCCCGGATTGCAACTTGGAATCTGCAGCCCACCACGACGCTGTGGTTCCTGCACAACGCCACAACCTGTCCGCTACTCTGCAGCCCCCATGGCTGCACAGAGCTATGGCCGCACCATCGCTCAAAGACGCGTGCAATGTTGGTCAGCCAGCTGCAGTCCCTGGGCGGCAAGTCATCATCCGCCATCAGCACCAGGAAGTCACCGCGTGCAATGTGCGCCAGCCGGTTGTATGCGCGGATCTGCACTGGCGCTGGCACGTCCACATGTTTGCACAGCACATATGTTTGTGTGCATGTGTGTGCACGCCAAAACTTGGCACATGGATACCTGCCTGAAGACAGGATAAGCATGTGTGCGTGCATGTTTGCAAGCCAAGTGCCCTGGCAGGGTGGTGGCTGCGACCCTCAACGGCGTGTAGGGATCTTGAGATACACTTCCGCAACCAGTTTGTGAATGTCAAACAGTGTTGAAGAGGTCGCTGCTATAAAAGTGCAACCGATAAGGCTGCCTACCTGCCTACCTCATGAATGTTTGCTGAGATGACAGGCACCACCAGCCCCTTGGTTGCGTCAGACACATTGGCCCATAAGGCAGCATCACGTGGCGAATCCACGTTGACCAGTAGCTCCAACGGCAGCTGCTGCGTGTTGCACGCCTGTGCAGGGCAAGCGCACCAGGCTGCAGGGATTGGGTCAGGGCATGAGCAACAGCATAGAAGTTCTGAACGCGTACATGATGGACTAGATAGCTAACAGCAGAAGCTGCAACACAGGATCATCAGTCACAAATCATCACATTTCAAACGTCATGCTTGAAGCAGCCTTCCTGCATCTGCATCAACAAAGCTTTACCACCCACCGACACGCGTTCTACAAAGCCTTGGATGACCCATGGGCGCTTGAAGTACTGCATCATCAGGCTGATCTTTGGCCGGTACTCGTACAGGTGCGTGTTCACCTGTAGGCATGTGAGGGGTTGGCACATTCTTGGCATGCTGCCTCATGGCTGTCATGATCAATGCCCTTCAGTATATGTACTGTACAGCGAGACGGCCAAGTGCACACAACACTGTCGTGCCTGCACGAACGGGTACACGGCGCACCCTGCCATAGACACACATCTTGATCTGCATGCTCTCAATGCCCCCTTCTGCAGGGGGCTCGGGGGGCAGCGCCCCTGATTGGCGCAGCACGCGAATTTGAGCATCCACCTGCAGTGTGCCAGAAAGTCAAGTTGCGTTGATGTGCATGATGGCCTGTGTGGATACCATGCAATTTGCTTGCCATTCTGCAGTTGTATGGCTGCGGCGATCATCTGCCTGTTTGCCAGCCTGTCTGCATGTCTTTCTCCACCTGTTTCTTCTATCACAAAAGGAAGGCAGCCATTTGACAGCAGTGCGTTCAGACACGATTCATTATGCAGGCTGTCAGCACAGCCAAGTCCCACCTTGCTCTCTGCAGCACTGTATGCACCGCATGCACTCTGCACCATCTGCTCAATCTGGCCTGTTGTCAAGTTGCTGTGATACGCCTGTGCCTGCAGTTGCATGCCGCACAGGAGGTCGCGTGCGCACACAGCCGAATCAATCAACCGTCCAGAGCAGCTTTCCGCTGATGACCAACACAAGCCACATGATCCCAGCGGCAGGACGCTGGTGCGGGCAAGCATGCAACTCCCCCAATGCGAACCCCCCCCCCCGGGGGGGGGGGGAACGAAAGAACCATGACTCACGTAGCCCTGCTCTTGCCACTCGCCCTTGGCAGTGCGCCGCCTGTACTCCAGAAGGGCCTCCCACTGGCTGCACTTGCGCTTCTGCTGCCCCACCACTTGCAATGAGTCCCGGAGCATGACTGCCTGTATGGATGGATGATGTCGCACCTCGTTGGCATGCAGCTGTGGCATGTTCACTGTCGAGAAGTGCCCGCAGGTGAGCTGCATGGCACTGTTGGTATAGTACAGTAACCGGGGTCTAATGATTCAGCTGCGCTTGCATGCCGATCCGGCATGAGGTGGTGCACCGCACCTCTCTGTCGCCCACTCTTGAAAGCACGCGCTTGCATGTGAGCAGCTGCATGGCAGCACAACGATGCACATGTGCGGATCCTGAGCAATGCCTCGCAACCTGTTCAGTTGCAAGCGTGGCGCACCTGTGTATGTGCATGGTGCTTGGAACCTGCACCGACAGCTGACTGGCCAATGGCACTGGGCATCACCACAACTGAAGCTGTGCGCTGCAGCTGCGCCAACAGGCAGAAAAGCGCGATATGAAACAAATGCGAGTAGACTATTATTTTCATCCCTGTTGTTTATTACACCAGGCGCAGACTGGGAACAAAATGTACTTGGGAAAATTGATCACCCCATCACCGAGCCCAACATTTACTTCTGGTGAACTGGCATACAGCACATTGGACGGTGATCGAAGCCCTGGTCACAGAGTATCATATGCTTCGTATCTGGCCCGTTGTGAAGTTGCTGCATTTACCATAAACGATGTCCAGTTCAGGGGATGACGATGAGCCCCAGGCTCCCCAGCCGACTGCTGGCGCAGCAATCGATGACAATGACAGCGATCTCTTTGATGACGAAGATGATGTGGAGGTGGGCATTTATGCTGCTGTGTGTAGCGACGTGCAGATTGTGGGCAAACAGTTTGTTGTGCAACGCCCGCAGTACATGTTGGGTTTCGTGGAGGAGGAGCCAGTGGCGCCGAACGAGGTACTTCGTCACAAGTTTCCTAGCAAGCTGGGCGGCAGACCTGTGAGTTGCACAGCTTGTTGCATGGGCACTGAATCCATGCAACATGGGCACTGACACCTGACTGAACACATGCACGGCAGCAGCATGCCAAGCAGCAGTGCATCAACGCACTTAGTAGCTGCCACGTGCAGGCGCAACTGCGCCAGGCCATGCAGGCTGTGCCCTTGCTCCTGCGTGGCACACTTGGGACATTGTGGTTGTGTTGCGGCAGGCGTGGCTCGACCCTGTCAACCTGCCTACCCAGGAGCAGCTCACATGCCGTGCATCAGGCAAGCAGCTGAACTTCCTGCTTCAGGTGTGGGGCACAGTGACAGCAGGGCCAGGTTGCCAGGCACGCTCGAGTACTGTATGCTGCAGATCAGGTGCCGTCAGGGCATGCAGGCATAGATTGGCAAGAGCAACCCGTTTGCATGTCAAGGTGCACCATGCTGATAATCATATAATGTCTGTGCCATGTGTTTGCTGAATCACATGGGTTTCTTGCAGGACCAGCAATTGACAGTGTAGCTCAGCTCCGAGTATGAGTGCACCTTCATTTGCCCGCAGCTGTATGCACCGCTGAGCGACGAGAAGGCACATGATGCAGCATTTCACCGCTCCGTGCTTGTGTTTGTCACACCCAATGTGCGTGCCACGGTGCCTGTTGATGCTGCTGCCCTCCATGCTGCGCACACATCCTTCTGCAGGCTACATACCGTAGCTGCTTAACACATACATGACATTTGTGCCAGGTAAGGGTTCAAAAATGAAGAGCCGACACGACAACAACTCACCAGACTGCCGGTTTGACAATCTGCATGGTTCTTACAGGGCAAGGACATCGCAAAACCGGGAGCAGTGCGTGCGTTCCGCTGCCAGCTGCCACGTGCCAACCCGTTCTACAGTTACGACCCCCCAACCGATGCAGACCGTGTGCCACGGGCACTGCCGGTGAGCAAGGGGGACAGGAGGTCAAGGGCCAGAAGAGTGGACCAAGCTGCAGTACGGAACATGTGCATCGGCAGTGTACATTTGGTTGTCTATCACATGCTTCCATATGGTGGCAGGCATGCTCCAAACATGGACTGTCATTAGCTGACAATGCCAGGCCGGCAGAATGTGGGACGCCCACTTACACCGTCCACGGACTAGCATGCACTGGCATCACAATGCACAGGCGGAGGATACCCAGCGCTCACTGGCAGCTGATCCTTGGAAGACACTGTCATATGAGGCATCTCTGGCAGGAGGCTCTGCACCTGCAGCCGCTGCAGTTGCACAAGGCATTACAGTTTATCCAGAACGGGTGCGTGTGCTGGCTTGGGCTGTGCGTACGTGTGCTTGGGTGTTTCCTCTGCAGTGGCGTTGGGATGATACCACGCAACATGCAGCCAGTTGTGATGGTGGGAGGTGCACCTAGACGCTCGAGCTTGCAGGGCAGAAAGCTGTTTCACAGTCGCATCAGTTTGACAAACCGCAGTGTCCTTCGTATCGTGACGTGCAGGAGCTGGCAGTGGAGCAAGAGGAGCGTGAAGCAGAGGAGGAGGATGAGCAGATGCAAAAGTGAGTGATGCAGGCTTGAATGCTTCTCATACATTTCTAACTTTTGAGGATATAATGTCACACCCATCGGAAGATGCGACTCATGCTTCATGATTGCGAGGAATGTCTACACTGTTCTGCACACTCATGGAGGGTAGCATGTGCTTGCTGCGCCTTCGAGCAAGTTGCCAATGGAGCAAGGGTTGCGGCTAGTGGCTAGATCACAGGCGGCTGCGCCGGTGCTCCACATCTGCAATAAAATCCAGGCTTTTGAAAGACTACCAGGAGAAGGTGGAGGCTGAGGGCGAGCTCTCCGAAGAGGAGCTGCCTCCCGAAGTGCTGGACCAAGTGCAAGAAAACCTCACGCATGACAGGCGTCACTTCGCGGTGGGTGAGGGGCGTGCTGCTACAAACACCGATGCTGCATGAAGCACCACCAATCATACATCGTCCAGAACCTTCCTGCTTCCATGCATTGCTGCAGTCCATGGCCGTGATGGATTATGAGCGGGTCAGATGTGTTGCGCTTGAGCACTGTCAAGATCTATTCCGCGTCACGGAACCCACTGCCATGTGCCACTGTACGCATCTGACACTATGTGACGGTGCTGGGGCCAGCTGCTCATGTGCCAGCACCACTCATGCCTTCTATGATGTGTGGATGCGTGCGCAGATGTTCCAGGCCCGCATTGCATGCGCGCCAGAGCAGTGTATCCGCTACTCCTTCGTGGATGGCGCTGGGCCCCTGTGGCCAAGCCCATCCAACGTGCCCAGCCCAAGCGACATCCCAGCTTGCCCGCGGTGTGGCAAGGCGCGCACCTTTGAATGCCAGGTGGGTCTGAGCTTCTGCAGCAGCTGCAAGTGTTGCCGCCTTGTTTGCCTTCACATTGGCAGTCTGGCGCATGAATTTGATCTGCGAGTTGTGCCTGAAGCATTACCAGACCCACATGCAGATACGCTGCATAATAATGCCCGTGCATGCCATACCAACCCATTAGCATGCTCATGCATTTGGTATGGCCCGGTCCAGCAAATCATGTGGCTTGTTTTCTGGGAAGGATGATCCTTTTCTCTCAAGCACGATGCTTGATCTTGATACCATGTCCAATATCTGACCTAGACATTCACGACCCATGGTTACACACAATACACAGCACACAACTGCCAGGCACTGCGTGTTCTGCTGCAAGCTGCTGCTGCTTGCTGTGCACCCTTTCTACTGGCATCCAGAATATGATTCTCACTGTCACTGGGAGTGAGGACACTTTCCCCGTATGACCGACGCTGATTCAAGGAAGTTTCTTTTGGGGTTCTCAACAGGCCCTTCAAGCCAGTAAAGCTGACCCTCTGACAGTGCACAGCACACTACCTGCAAAGCTCACCACTCACACCATGCACCACAGCAGGCCCGCATAAGTTTAGACATGCATGACTGGGGTTTGATGTGTTGCGCTTTAGACTCCTTGGCTGTATGCCCATGCCTGGGTGCACACCAGCATGGCACTGACGAGGACTGAACTATCTCCACTGACCCCACTCCCATGGCCAGTGCGCAGTGTGCACTCCTTATTGCCCGTCCACAAGCATCATTCTCACATCAACCTGCCAAAGCATCTGCATCTTGCACCACACCATAACAGAAAGAGTAGCGGTCATCTACTTAGCATCTCACATATGCTGCAGGGTGTGGCCTCATAAAGGGCAGATGATGCATGTATTCTTCACTTTGACCTGAACCACAACCATGTGGAAAGCTTTGCACACATTGGTGATGCCCTTTACCCTGCTGCTCGGCATGCACTTTCCCTTGCCATTGCGAAGCTATGCACGTAGATGTCACATCGCATGTGGGTTTCTCGCGTGTGAGCCGTGCTGTTCAAGACCATGTGCAAGCACACTGATGCCTGTGCCTATGCTTGCGGTCATGCCTGCAGATTATGCCTCAGCTACTGAACCATCTGGGCCAGGATGAGCTGGACCCTGCCGCTCTGGACTGGTCCACAATTGTGGTGTATTCGTGCCGGGACAGCTGTGCAAACCCTCCAGCCCCTGGCCAGCCCCGGAATGCATATGCAGAGGAGTTTGTGTGGGTGCAGCCTGCCACATGAGCGGGATTGAAAGGTTTGGCAGGGTTGGCTGTGGTGGGCACAGGGAGCTGGGGGAGATGCAGCCTGCTGTCATGAAGCGACATTTTCCACTAGGGCCATCTTGCTGGCGTTCAGACTGGAGGTGGTGACCTGGTGAAGTTGCCTGTTGCCTGCAGTCTGCAGTTGCCTGTTAGGTTGGTGATAATGAGAGCGGGTATGTGTTTTGGTGTTGTAAATCATGTCCTGACCATCAACTCCTGGTCTTGATTATGAGAAGCAAAAGCAGCTGCTCAGATAGTTACAGGCTGTGCCGAAGCTCAGTCGGTCTACCATTGACAGGGCTCTTCTAGCACTTCATACTCAGCGCTTGTGCTTGCAGAAATCGCCACATCACAACTCCTTCCTTGAAATCTGCACTTGCATAACTAACTAATGGTCCTTATGCACAAGCAAAGTGAGCTTCATAAATGAGCACCCCTATGTGTCAACTGCGATATGTCAACAGCTGGGCTATGGTGTTGGCCAACATACCGCATGGGTGCTCCCAGAGATGCATATGCCATATTGTGCTGTGAACAAAACGGCTGAGCAAGCCCTCGGTTTACTACAATAAAACGCACCAACGACTGAACGCCGATGATCTGCCACTCCCATGCAGTTGGACAGCCCCGCTGACAAAGACGACAACACAGTTGTGCAGCAACCATACCACAACTGGGCAGTGAAAACAACGCAACACGAACACGCACAAGTGGTAAAAAAGCAAACCAAGGGCTGCAGATTTTCACACATGCACACATTCATGCGTACAGTAGTAAACCAGGCGAGAACCCGCACACACCTAAACCATGTAATGCCTTGTGGCCTTTGCACTATGCAGCCTGCTAACTGCACTCATTGCAATCAACTGGCATATATGTTGAAGTCTTCCATGGCTAGTTCAGCCTGTTATGACCAAGGAATTCACAAGTTGACTATCACGTATCAGGCTATACATACAGGTCAAGTAGCGTGGGCTTGGACAACAACAGCAACAACAACAGCAACAACAACTTCGAGACTTAGTCGTGGCATGCAGGTTCAAGAGCTCCATGCTTGAACCTAGATACACCACTGTTTCTGACTAGCTAACACGTAACAGCAAACAAGGAACAGGGACATGAACAAAGAGCACGCCGATGGCGCGCACACCTGCAGAACGACATGTCATTGGCACTACCGGCACCTCATGCATGCCAGCCATGAGACATTCACACATTCTGAGCTGCAATGCATTGCGCACAGTCAGTGGTGAGGAAAGTGGTGAGGAGAAGGGATGCATAAAGCAAGTGACAAACATCCTGCTGCAGCACGGGAAAATAAAATTGTCGATGTAATGTACATATTTTTGTCTTCCTTTGCTCTGTTTGGCTTCAGTGCAAGGAAGGCAGATTGTCCATCCGTTTCAAGCAGAATCGTCCTCACTTGGCAAGAACATGCTGAGGCGACCTGCGCCGCACATACAAAAAGGCGTGTACGGCAGTTCAGATTGAGCAGGTTAAAGCACCATTGATGGCAGCAGTCATGTTCACAGTGGCAGGATGCAACCAAGAGCTTGACAGCCCATGCTGTCGCCCCTCACACGAAGCCTGTGGCTTGAGCTTGGCCGCCCTCAACTGCTGTACATGAACGCATTGGGTGTGTTGACCTGCTGGAGAGCAGCCAACCAGGGCCCCAAGGGGTCACCATCGTTGTAGTTCATACGTGCCGCAGACGTTGGTGGTACAGTGTGCGTCAATGTGACCAACTGTCATGCATGAAAACGTTGGCATACACAGTGTGCACTGGTCAGCGATTCCAATCAGCTTCAATCTCAATGCTGCTTGTCCGTGCGCAATGCATGATACAGCAATGCAAGGAGCTTCTGCAACCATATGTTTGATCGTGCACGGCCAATGATTTTCTGCACCGTACACAACTACACACCATGCGCCCATGAGGTGGCGGCCGTGGTGCACACTGTTTCTGCTGCAGGATCAACTTAGGCGTGGGCCCACTGCATGCTGGTGTCTTCTGCTTGAAGTCTGACAGAAGGGTGTCACCAGTTGCTGACAGGTCTACCTGGCATTTTTCGCCAACTGTCGGAGCAGTAGCTGATATGGGAACACCGCTGACGAATGAGCACAAACCATACACAGGGGAGCACGGGTGCTGTGAAGCGCTAATGAGGCGTGGTGTCGAGGCGTGTGAACAACCTGCCGGAGTTACGAGCAGCAAATGAGCGCATACAACGCGATTACCACATTGTGCTAATTTGAGTTTTCCACACCTGCCTGCTTTCGGAACAAGTGTGCGACCTTTGTGCGACATGAACGTGGAAACTTTTGCAGTGTAATTAATTGCTTTCGTAATGCTCACCAGGGGCAGCAGCCGCCAGATCCAGCATGTCCACATCCTGATCCCACCCGGTAAGGCATTGGGGTTCATGTTGCTGAGGGAATGGTTGCTCGCTGTGGCCGTCTGAGCCCAGCGCAAGCGGCCGCGTAAGGCCTCGATGCTGATCCCCGTGCAGGGTTCTTGCATCGTTCAAAAGCAGACCACGACACATAGCTGCTGATGCCCCGTTGATATTTCTTTATCGCTATGTGATTTCATGTAAAAGAAACGTTGACCAAACGCATCACGTGGCGGGTCATTGGCGCGATATGGAGTGGCGCCAACTATGGGCCGTGGATGGCTGCACCTAACAGCTGTGATTATTTCCTGCTCGTTTTGAATGAGCACCGCCCTGCTCAGCAAGGATATCAGATCGTGTGTGGGTTGAGCTGGCAGCATCAACGAGCTGACGGCTTCAACGGTTCCAGATGCGCAACTGGAGCTCCTGTCCGTGCTGCAATCGTGCTGGAGATGGCGTGCAAGGACAGCAATGCATAGCGCACAGTTGCACACAGATGAGCACAGGTGACAGCCAGCCGGGCAGGCACAGGTGGCATCGCCAGCGTTGATGCTCACCTCATCATCCCAGGCTGATGGAGTGCAGTTGAGTGCTGGTGTGCTGCTCCCACTATGCAGCTGTCCTGCAGCTGTTGCATCAGAGCTTGCTTCATTGCTTGGCTTCAGCTCGCCATCCAACTCCATTATCATGGCTCTTAAGTCTCAACACAGATGGGTATGAGGAGAAGGCACTCATGCCTATGTCAACCGGATCACTCACAAGCAATTCACATCCTACTGCACAGCTGCTCTCTCACACACTGCCTCTCGAGAAGCAATGGATGTATGCACCTCACTAATCAGCAAGAAGAATCCTGCATAGGGTTGAGCGAGGGCTCACGTGAGCCATGCATAGAAGGGCTGGGGCCATCTCGAAATGCCAAGCTAAGCAGCTCCGCATTCAAATTCTCTTCCTGACGGTTGCATGCCGCCTGCTCAATGTGGCTTGACTACCACTTTGCACTCAGCGGGGGGATGAAGGGGTTGCTTAGCAATACTATGAATGGCCGCACACACCCTGCCTGCTGGACTGGTTGTGTGTGTGCAACCTAATCTTCATGTTGGGAGGAACAATATTGGCACATGGCCCCACCACCCACCTGCTACGCCCATTGTCATATGTCCTTGGCACCCAAGCAATACAGCAGCACACCACTCGCTGCAGTCCTCCGCTCTGGAGTGCCAGGGTCGCAGACGTTCAGTTCAGTACTACTCCCCGCATTAGATCAATGCAGGGAAGGTATGGAAGCGGGTGCCACCACAAAGCATTGCAGCCCACATACACTGCACTGCTGATCATGCACCGGCCATACACATGCCTTGGCTATCATGCTCTGGCATGACAGCAGCAGACCTGCAATCAACGACACCTGCAGAATGTCCTGCTGGCTGCGCACCGATCCTGCACTTGTCATGCTGAACCACCAACCATGCTGTCCCTAAACCCCTGCTTTCAACCACGCCCGCCACCCAGTGCTCAAGGATGAGAGAGCGCCACGATGCCCTCCATGCACCATCACAGTCCACGAAACTCAAGATCATGCCCAGCTTGCATGCACAAGCTAAAAGAAACATACACTTCAACTACCCCAAGTTGCAAGCTCACGACATCAAGGTGCAAGCCTGATCACACGAACAGCACATCACAGTGAAGATGTTTGGCAGTGAAGCCGTCAGGGTATGCACAACCGATTCTGTCCCTATGGCTTGCTGCACTATTTCAACACGACAGCCACTAAGGCACTAAGACACAACGCCAATCCACAGCTCCTTGAAAAACAAGCCGGGAGCTCTGCAGCCTTCTCGGCTGTTAGTCGACATATACAAGCTGCAGCCAAGCCAGCCAGCCATGGTGCTGGCAGCCAGGCCATCATGACTGTGACCACTCAGAGCCAATCAAGAAGAGCAACACCAACCGAACAGTCTGCGCCACCGCGCAGCACCTGCAAATGCTCCACCCCCACGTAACCCATACCTTGTGCTACAAATAACCTATGCCAGCAGCCAGCATGCTCACCAACTTTCTCTTCCAACCGCCAAAACATTTCCCGGCCTGCTCATGCGCAAGGCGTCATGAAAATCCACCTCATCAGCCGCATCCTTGCTCAGAATGGTGCCTCAGAGTGCACTGTAAATCCTATGCCAACAGCTAGCTGTGAATCGCAGCGCCATGGCAAATGTGCTGACACGAGCAGCCTGCTGTCTAGGCAACTGACACCAAGCAAATTCACGTGCCCAAGGTGGGCTGCTAACACCAAGCATCCAAGCCTAAGCTCAAAGAACTCAAGCCAGAAAGCAGGGTGCATGCTTGTGCACCTGTGGTTGGTGGCCACAGGCTCAAGCATGCCTCTCACATGCCCTGCCAAATGCTGTTGTTCCCCCAACCCCCATCCGGGTGCACATGCTCAAAAACCACTTAAGAGCAGACATGCTCTTCTCCTGGCTGGTTCTAAGCTGCTAAGGCGTTCTCAAACGCAGAGATTAGGCTCCAATGAAGAACAACCTGTGCACATCTGGCCTAGCCAAGCACACAGTAGGTGGCTCTAGTACCTCAATCCGCGCAGCCACTCGTATGTATGCTGTGTGTGCACTGGCAACATACACTGCCAACTGCCACAGCGACAGATGTGCTGGTTGTACATACGGTGAACATGTGGCATATGAGGAGTGTACTCACATCAGCTTGGCCTGCCCGCCGCTGGCACGAAAATCCTGCAGTGGTGGGGTGCCTGGCTCGCAGGGTGAACCAAACGTTTCCTCCATGGTTGTACCCGCGATGGGCCTTGCAGTCTTCACGCGCGGCAAGCGCTCCAGAACAGCATCCAGGGGATCAGAAGCGATCGTGTCGGTTGCAGAAATGCAACTGCTAGATGCATACATTCTGATGAGGTCTGGCCAACTGTGCGCCTGCTGCCAGTGAGCATTCACATCCCAGCACATCGCGTACATGGACAGCGAGACACCAGAGAAAGCCTGCAGAGCGTATGTTGCATTAGCAGTGTGCTTTACACCCTGCTGCCAGCTACCTAGCGCTGCAGCTGAACTTTTGCCACATCATATCGCGAACTGCGCACAGAATGCGAACTTCAGGAAGAAATGTTGATGCAACTATCGCAGTGAACCCAAGCAGTCGGTGCGCTACCTGCTCACCTTCCATGCGGCAACGCACGACCTGTAGAGCTCCAAAGAGGGCCAGGAGGGTCCATTGTCGGTGCTCCCTTCCAAGATCGGGACGATGAGGAACATTGCAGCAGCAGCGGGAACGGCGTGATCTGTGAATGGCGCATGAGGAGGAAACAGTAGCAGTGCCCGTTAGGCAGCAGGACTTGAGCATCTGTTTTGAGCGCCTCGTGGCTGAGGTAGGAATGCGTCGTCACAAGCAGCGGATGCAAGCAGCTGCAATGCACACGACGGCACATGCACAGAGGGGCTCTTGCTCCAACATGTTCAGCTTGTAGCGATCCCGTCCTACCTTGGCCCCACGGCACCAGTTGACCCCCTTGATTCCACTCAGTTGCAGAGCAGTGCTGGAGCATGGTCGCAGTCTGGGATATTTGTCTGAACATGGGTGCGCACGCCCCTGTAGCCCTGCCCTCTGGCGCTTCTTTAGGGCCTCTGCGCTCCACGCCTGCTGCGCTTTCCGGCCCGAGGTTGGTTCCAAAAATTCTCAACTCCCAAACGGACTTTCAAATCTGCTCACACGTGTTCAACGAACGGTGATCAATCGAGTTATCATGCCTGATAGTTCAGCGTAAGAATACAAGGTTTTTGACCGGGCATTCCTGTACCTTTGGCACCCAGAGGCTTACCGGCAAAGGCTCATCGAGCACGAATGCATGCTGAAATTACCAGCTATCCGCAGGTGACGGCCAGCCACAGCCGACCTGTGCCACGATGTAGATTTGCAGTAGCATTGCAAGCCTTGCTGAAGGAAAAGGGCAGCTGTGTGTGGGAACTTGAGCCCAGTACGTATTCTGAGATTCATTACAGCCAATGGAGGGGGATGCAGAGCACGCGTGAAAACAGTATAACGAACCAGCTCGATGGAGAACCATGCAGCACTTCAAACTTGTGGCATATCCTGGTGAACAACAATCAACAGCCGTGCGGCATATACAGCCTCAGTGCCATACATGTACACAGCTGCAAACAACTGGGACGAAATCCCACACCAGATCCACTGGTTTTGGTGCCCTGGCCAGCACATCGGAAGAAAGCAGCAAACACAGCACACTCCCTCATCCCCCCCATGGCATCATCAGCAGTTTGCTTGAACACAACTGTTGCGGCATGCAATCACACCCATTGCTTCCAAACATGCAACAGGCTACAGAATAGAGCGGCCACCTATACTCAACATACAGCAGCACGATGTGGAAGGTAAGCTGCCATGACTATAACCATCAATCCTCAGCAGACATCGAACTGATGCCATAGCCACCATCACGAAAGGTAGCAGCCATCATCCACACCAGTTGCTGTAAATCCATCACACCCTAGCCTCAACGCGCCACACACATGCAGTACCTGGCCTGCATGCTGTAGACCAACACGCAATGAAGAGGTCGGTCGTGTGCCATGTGGCCACGCCAGGTAAACAGCTTGTACAGCTGCCGTGTAGTGCATCAAACATCAAAGAGCAGCAGGCTTGCAGCCATGATGACCATCCCAGCAATCGTCGCACGCGTGGTCCATTTGTCCTCCGGGTCATACCTGGGGAAGGGCATGTCAGGAAGAACATGTCTCACTATGCCTGTAGGGCTGCTGTGTACTGTTCGTCTATGCCATGATGTTGCTCAAAACATGCAGCAACCGAGCCAAGATGCAGCAGGCCAGCACCATCGAACGCGCAGTGTGGCCATGCCGAGACAGGCAACTTGACAGCAATGATGCATGTGCAGGCCACATCATGAACACTGCATCAGCTCGTTCGTCATGTTCAACTGAACATGAAGCAACCATTTGGTATCCGAAGCCCACACAAGATGCAACGCACTTGAGCGCTGTTGGCAGGAGCTCAGTAATGGAGATGTAAACCATCATGCCAGCCACCAGGCCGAACATGAGACCGTACATCATGGGATTGGCATCCTGACCACGCAAGATGAGCCAGCCAAGCAGGGCGCCAAAGGGCTCGGAAATGCCAGAAATACAGCCCCAGAAAAATGCACGCCACTTAGAGCCAGTCGCATAGTAGATGGGCATGGACACGACAATCCCCTGCGATGCATCACGGTGTTCATCGACGGTCATTTATGATGATAATAATAATAATAACACGGCTTTTCACAGATGTTTCTGCATGGTCAATTGCATGGTCCAAGAACAAGCCATTCCGCACCAGCAGGTCCTCCACAACAGAGCATGCAAATCAGAGCCCCTGACTGTCACCTCAGGGATGTTGTGCAGCGCAATAGCCACAGCAATTGCAACACCCGCAGTGGGGTCGGCAAGGGTGGCAACAAACGTAGCCAGACCCTCAGGGAAGTTGTGAATACCAATGGCAAGGGCAGCCAAGAGGCCTGCGTTTGGGCATATCATCACAAGTAGCTGTACTGCCATGCCCGAGGCACTGTTAGGTGTGTGTTAGATCAGTAAATTGCCACGCTTCTACAGTCTCTGCAGCTGCGCAGCAGTACGAACACTTGAGCATGCTGAGCAGCAGCCAGCAGGTTGCGCCATGAACACCACATACCAGTTTTAGCCAGGGATGCGTGATGGTGATCGGCCTGCAGAATTTCACGGATGCCCTCAGGCTCGCCCTTGGGAATCTCAATTGTCTCATGGCTGTGGCCATGGCAGTGGCCACAAGAAGGAGCTCGCGCAGTCACGCTGTTGCGCTGCAAGGTCGTCACGCTTTCACCACGCTCGATCGCGGCGCGCTCAAAGTTGCAGGACACACGATCCATGCAGCCGGCAGGCAGTGGTGCAGCAGGTGTTTCATTTGAGCCACGGGATGGACCAGCAGGCTCAGCAGAGCCAGGCAAGGCCGGCACATGAGCTTCAACATCGCCAGTGCCGGCACTGGCCACTGCAGCAGCCCCAGAGTTTGCCTGCTTGCATTGCACAACAGGAGGCAGTTCATCACAGGATTGCTGTGAAGCAGAGCAACCCTGGACATGCTTGCCGCCATCCCACTTCGCAAGAGCTGAATGTACCCCTTATCTGCAACAACTCACAGTTGCTAGACGCTAATCTAATGTTACTGCTAACCAACACTGTGTAAGACCTCCATCCCAACTCCCTATGCTTGCTCAGCGCTCTTGCCTGCTGTGCAGATAAGTGTATGCCTTGATGCGCTACCTTACCTGCTGCAAGCGCTGTTCAGCCACCCATTTTGCGGCATGGATGAGGCCGTGCACCACTTTGTCCAGCAACCACAACACCACCATGCCACCGAAGAAGCACAGTGTTGCATAACGGGCGCTCTCTGCATCATCGTATCCTGCAGCACTGAAGCCGTCGATTGCTTTGCTCGCGAAAATCTCCACAAATGAAACCTGTGCGCACAGAGTGAAACCGTTGCAGCATGAAATCACCTACTAGAGGTGCAGGCTGATGCGTGATGGTGTATGATGAACATGAACATGAACATGTATGGTGCACAGCTTGCGCATGCTCATGGACCTTGTTGGGCATCACGAGGCTCTCATGCAACATACACACCCCTCGCTCGTGGTGCATTGCATGACTCACATAAAACATGACGCCCGCACTCAGCCCCAGAGCACCGGCCAGGAACTGGCGGTTGGCGAGGTTGCTGCAGAAGGCTGCGCAAGGACCAGGTTCATGGACATGAATGGTCATGAGTCAGTCTGGTGCATGTTTGTGTCAGTCCGGTGCCACACTGCTCTCAGAAGCAGGCAGCATCTGCTGCGACTCCTCATCGTCAATCGTCAATATTCTCATCGATCATGATTCGCATTCAACTGCCTGATGGCCAGAACATCCAAAATCTGCTGGCTGAGGCTGAGGCTGGCTGAGACTGTTACATACGCTCACCCGCCGCTGCACCAATCGCGGTGCTGACACCTGCGGCCAGTACCAGGCCAAAGGCCAGCGCCAGCTGGCCCTTGGTCACCGACGTGTCTTCGTCCTCACCAGCCTGCTCAGCATTAAAGGAGGCGGCACCGTTACGCTTAAATGGATTTGCAGGCATTTCACGCTGTAGGCATCTGGGCCACATCACCAGAGACAACCATGCCCCAATCTCACCATCCTTGGCACGTTGCGGAATGCCTGGGATCGAAACGGGACTGCCTCCAAGGCAATGAGCACTCATCAAGAGGACCAAGAATCTTGATTGTGCCACACTCGAGATATGTGATACTACGTTAAGCGCGCATACGCGAATAGGCGAACGCGGGATTTTTGCTGAGCACAACGGTGCCAACTTTGCCGCGTTTGGAGCCGTCCGGGGTGCACGTTCACCCAAATACAAACATATGCAGAAGTACGCAGAACGCGTGTCCTGCGTGAGTTGAAGCACAAGGTAACATCATGCGCTTGAAGGGCCTGCATTTGCGCCATGACGTCTCAGATGATACAATGCAAGTACAGGCATATGTTCGCGAGCTGCAGTTGACCCGGAGTGCGCTTGATGTGACATTAAAATGGTTCTGTAACTTCGTCTGCTGGCGTTGACCCAGTTGACCGGTGCTTAGGCCTCGCGCACATTTGCTCAGGAACATTCTCCGAGCCTGCCTATTTGAATGTTGGCGCGCTTCGTATCATACGCTGCGACAACTGCCACAACTACAGTTGCACGAGCCCTACGGCAATGAGGTCCACCTTAAAAAGAGGAGGAGGCTATTTGTGCACAAGGAACTAGGAGCTTTGGCTCTGAATCTGAACAGCTCTGATTCTGAGCTGCTGCTGCATTATCACCATAGCGCTGCATGCGCTCTGCTGCTTCACGGCTCACGGTGCGCAAGCTCATGTGTGCATGATGGACGCCTTCGTGCCCTTGGCTTTGCCGGATGCCTTGATGGCAGGTACGCCTGTGATGCCGCGGCCTGCCACCAGCACGTTCACGTCGTACGTGCCCTCATACGTGTAGAATGCCTCCAGGTCGCAGAACGCCTGTGCACACACCGGGCAAACGCAAGCATGCAACGTTGTACATGGCACTTGCATTGTGGCGCAGTGAGTGATGAGCCTGGAACATAAAGGAACAGTGGCAGCCTGGCAGGAGAAAATGAAAGAAAGGCCCACAACAAACCACCAAAGCAGCCAGCCAGGTGTTGCCCGCACAGCTGCACTGCACAGCTCATTCTTCACCCTGCACCTTTGCAACATTGAAATCAGCCAGGATGCCGTTGCCACCCAGCAGCTCGCGCCCCAGTGCTGTGACCTCACGCGCACGCAGCGTGTTCCACGATTTGACCAGGCTGCAGATGAGCACACACAATCACAGCGCACATCATCATCATCAGAAGCCACCAGATGATGGAACTGCCACCAGATTATGAACAGCAAGAGCGTGTGCATGCAGAGCAGCGACTCTCCAGTGCAGTGGCTGCTTTGCAGTGGCATGCATGCACACCCAACGTCCTCAGTGCCACACCCTGCCTTGGGTGGGTGGGTGGTGTGGGCGTGCTCCATACAGGGTGCCTAACTCTCCCAGCTCAGTTGCCGGGACCCGTGCACACACCTGGCCTGCTCGTGTGTCATGCGCCCCTGCTCGTACAGGTGGCTCAGCCGCAGCGCCATCATGAACATGGCCTGGATGTTGCCCAGCATGCGCACAAGGCGCTCCTGCACCAGCTGGAATGCGCCAATCGCCGTGCCAAACTGCTCACGCTCCGAGCAGTATCGCACACACATGTCATACACACCCATCGCCAGGCCCACCGGCTGCCACGCCACCATGATCCTGCCAAAGGGCAGCGAGAGCAGGGGGTTCTGGCAACAAAAGTCGGAGCGGAACTGTATTCGCTGGGGATCGCCAGTTATAGCTCTTATAAGCACCTTGGTTAGTGACTGGCCCCCCCCATCCCACCACTCCCCCCAGGCTCAGTTGGGAAAAGCGTTGTGGTGAGGATGCCGCGTGCGTCATGCCCCACCGACACGCCCCATGCGCGCGCAAGAGGCTGCGTTGCGTGGCATGCATGCACATGAACAATACCTGCTGATGGCTAAGACCTTGTTGGTGTCCTTGAATGACTCCACGCCTGGAAGCCGTGCCGAGTCAGGCACAAAGCAGCGCTCAAACGTCATGTCTGCGTTCTGCACGCCACATATGCATGTTCACATCATGAAAATTTAAGCGCTGCCCATGTCACATGCAGGAAATACCATCAGAGCACAACCATGGCAGCACCCTTAAGTTCAACCCACCTGCACGCAGCGCAGGGCAATCTTGTTCTCAATCTTGGTGGCCTTGAAGCCAGGCGTGCCCTTGCGTACGATGAATGCGTTGACTTGCTGCGTCTCGCTGTTGCGTGCCCACACCTGAGCAACCGCACAGCCACAGGTACATGCGCACAGCACACTCCATCGGTCACAGATTGCTGCAGCATTGGACAAGGCAAGATGGCACAGGGTTATGTCTTATGTGCCCGTTGTTTGTGCAGTTGAGCCTCAGCATGTGGCTTGAGGCACAACTCCTACACGCGTTTGACAGGAGCATCCCAATGCCCGATCCATCGGCATGTTCCTTCGCTACATGAACACAAAAGCAAACGCACGGACCACTCACCACCACCACGTCCGCCCATGTGCCGTTGCCGATCCACCGCTTGTGGCCATCCAGCTGCCAGCCACCAGGCACCTGTGGACAAAACGGCAAAAAGAGCAAGCAGCAGTGCAGCCAGGCGCAGCCATGGCTAGGTGTAAGCACATAAACAGAGATGACTCAGCAATTGAGGGACATAAATTCCACACATTTGGTGTGCAGAGCGCAACGAGTGCAATCCGTCTCATATCGAGATATCATGCAAGCATTTCCCAGTCCAAGGCTGTGGCAGCATGGCGCGTCAGCTGCATAGCATACCTTAGTGGCAGTGCACGTGAGCGCGGCTGCATCTGAGCCGTTGGATGGCTCGGTCAGAGCCCAACAGCCCACCAGCTCAAACTTGGCCATGCCAGGTAGCAGATCCTGCTTCTGCTGCTCAGAGCCCTGTATAATCAAACAGCAAGTGCGTGCCATGCGCATGCCTCAGAAAGACGAGCTCAAGATTCCGCGTGTTGGAAACAAGGCCACGCAACACAACGACTGCTGTTTGCATCCGGGTACGAACAATGCAATATGCTGGATGCATGGGCAGGCACGGTGGGGTTGAACATCCACACGCCCACAGGCACATGACGCTGGTGCAGGCACAGGTCCGTGCAAAGCGCACCAGCAGGTTGATGGTGAGCATAGCGAGGTACGAGTGCACCAGCAGGAAAGTGGATAAGGAGGCATCAACACGCGCAATCTCAATCACAGCCATCGCGTTGGCCACGATGCCGCCGCCCTGGAAAGGACATGCGCATGGCGCTATTGGTCAGCATGCCACAGGGCCATGCTGGTACTGAATGAGCTGCATGTTTAAAGTGCTGTGCAGCTGCACGGCTAACTGCAGTTTTCAGAGCCCGTACTCTGGGCGCGTGCTGCATACATTCAGTCTGTCCCTCACCGCTGCCTCCTCCCGCACATGCAGCATAGCAGTCAGTCAGCTAGGTGGCCTGCCTGCCTCCACAGATGCAGCACCAACAGCCACTCACAGGGCAGCCGTAGCCCTGAATGTTGCCACCCGCCAGACCAAGCTTTGCGAAGCTAGGCACCAGCTTGAATGGGAACTCGGCTTTCTCCCAGTAGCCCGCAATCACTGGCGCCACCTCCGCCTCCTTCAACACATGGAGGACGTGCAAATGCAAGCAAGGTGCTTTTCTGGGAGTTACGCTACATCAACACGGCGCCCATGCGATGACACACGAACATATGCAAGCATGACTACAGGGATGCGTACATGCGTGCATGAAGCAGGGCGCACCCATTAGTGTACTGCATGCAACGGTGTTAGGGCACACTGACCATGTACTTGCGCACACGCTCACGCATCGCGCGTTCCTCAGGAGTCAAGAGGCCATCAATGTTCAGTGCATCAGAGGCAGGGGGAGGGAAGGCTGCAGCGGTGGTGGCCTGCATGTTCCAGTAGGTCATGCATTGTAAAGACATCAGGTAGGTGCTGACGCACACGCAAAAGCTACACATGCTGTGTGCTGGGCGCATGGGGGGTTGCATGGGAAACCAGCTACCTGTGGGAAGGTGGGATCGTGCCCAAGGACTGCTGCTGTCGCCTGCCGGCCCAGGATCAGCTCCATGGCTGCGTCAGCTACGGGTGCAGTGGAACCACCACGTCAGATGCATCCCGGAAGAAACCACACCAACGCGCAAAATCACCTGAAGGTTTCAGCTGCTGCGACAGGACTGCAAGGCGGTCGGCTGCAGTACTCATGCTCGCCATTTTAAAGCAACCTGCTGAAACCCTTGTGCACAAGTAACAACGACGGGTCACCGCACAGATGCCGCAATAAAGTGCTTGCGATTTACTGCGCGTATAAATGAACGCCGTCTATATTGCATCAGCAACTCGTTGCTGAGTAAGCAGGCACTACACCTCAGTACGTGTTCACACCATGCATGTGCCAGCCTTCAAGCCTATCTGAACTCTAGGCTGAGAATGCTGATGGGCAATACCACACGAGACATGATGATCACTGCAGCTCCCGCAACAGCTTCTATGTCAGACATTATGGTCGTGCGCTGGCTCGCCATCCAGGCATGCCTGCACTGCCTCAGCATGCGCTTGAGCTGTTAGCTCAGCAGCCTCCCTCAGCGCCAGCAGGGCTGCCTCCACCGCAGCCACCTGCAGGCACCACGCCGGCACGGTGAACACAGATGGCTCATGAGCTGGGCATTGCTGCTGCATCCAAGTAAACAGCTGGCTGGATTGTGTGCACCAGCAACAGATCCATGCAATGATACATGCGAGCTGCCTTGCAGCTGAATTCGTGCACACACCTTCTCTTGGCTTGATTGTGAGTGCTCCACAGGGCAGGTCTGATCCTTGTCGCAGCTGGTGGCACGCAAGTTGTGTGTGCATGCCACCTCTGCATCCACACATGGCTGATCAGCTCCTGAGCCACCAACACAGAGAGACAAGTACTTGCCAAGAGCGTGCAATGAGCTTTGAAGCCGATTGCTGCTGCCCCTGTACCGAGCTGCTGCACTCGCTGCATGCGGGCTGGGACACGGATCCCTGTCTGCCTGTTTGTTCAGCTGCACATGTGATTTGCGGCCACTGCTGCCCAGTGCCATCCAATGTGGTACGGTGCCAAACCCAGGGGTAGACATGGCAGAAGAGCTTCCCACACTGCTGCCTAGCGGCCGACAGCTGCTCTTGGGGTCGGCACACCAGGAGCTTCCGTAATCTGAACTGCTGGCACCAACACAGCTGGAAGCTGCTGTCGGCCTGTAGCTGGTGGCTGCAGAACCAGACCCTTGAGACAAAAGCTCGTCCATCGCCTGTGGCGAGATACCTCGCAGCAGTGCATCCTGCTTTGCGACGGCGAGCGCAGTGGACAGTGCTGCTTGGGTCTCCCTGAAGGCCTGGTGCAGCTGCGTGTGCACAGGGCATGACACAACGTTTGGGTCAGATGCATGGTCAAGCAAGAAGCAGTACGCCTGCGGTACATCTGTGCATATTCGTTTAGCTTCATCCCACAACGCACGCCTTCACTGAACATGTACTACGACTGCGTGCTTGACGGGCTCGTCACGGCGTCCAGATTCTCAACGGCAATAATAAAGCGTCTTTCAGGGTTGACAGGTGGCGACAATGTAGGAAAGGAGCTTCAAATGCAGCTTTTCACCTGTAATCTCAATTGGTCCGTGGACTCGTAGTTCCTAGTGCGTTGGCCAGTGCTCGAAACGTCGGGTCCTCCCGGAGGTGACATGGCGATGGATGTAATTGGGAATCGGCTTACAGGTTGATGAAAATGCTTCAAGCTGGGTACGTTGTGCTTCTTGACCATTACCTTCTGCAGTGACTAGTGGGTAACACACCAGTGACACTATCGCAGCACAGCATGCTTAGTCCTTAATGCCGCCAAACAGACCAGACAGGTTGTCAGCCATAACAGCACAGCATAAAAGCTCTGATGTGGAGCTACTGGAAGCCCACAAGTGCCACGCCAAAGTGATGTACACCGTGAGCCTCAATACACCACTCAAACACCACTCACAGGAAGTTTCACTGCTCTAAGTTCTGTTCGCTTGGAGTAGTTGCCAGGTGTGGAGTTTTGGTTGCGCTTGCACCTGGTGACCCAGCTCCACTTGCAGGCAGCGGCTGGCTGCCATGACACATCAGTGCCGGTGGTGCATTGCCAGAGGTGTTGGATGCTGCAGTGGCTGCAGGTACTGTGATGCTGGAGGTAGTGCTGCCAGTAGAGGCTGTGGCTGAGGGGCCAGCACCAGTGGCCGTAGTTGACATGGCAGCTGCCTCAGCACGTGCTTGAGCCGCAGCAAACGCCGCGGAATCCTCCTGGAACGCGTGTGCTGCACGCTCCGCTGCTGCACGTGTGGCCTCCAGCGCCGACAGGACCTGAAATGAGGCATGCGACAACCGCACAAAAACACACATGGGTACCGTGTTGGAAGCTGCGAGCAAAGCATGCCTTTGCCTACCACTGCGCAACTAATAATACGGTATGTTGCCTTCAAGCACTCCGCCTCTGGCTAAGCGCACGCCATGAACCAACAAGGGCTGTGCGGTTTATCTGTATATGCTCATCATGCACGCTACACACCTGTGCGTGACTCTCCTCATGCCCAGCGCTGCCCGATGCTGCATCGAGCAGAACCACAAAGCACATTTCATCAATGTCACAGTTATGGCGGCATAGGTTGTGCAGCTCCCTGCTGAAGAGCGCTTTGGGTACTCTGCGGATGGCGAGGTGCGCTGCAGCCATACACCTTGATCCTCATCT
The DNA here is from genome assembly GCA_004335575.1 of Haematococcus sp. NG2. Lineage (NCBI taxonomy): Eukaryota > Viridiplantae > Chlorophyta > Chlorophyceae > Chlamydomonadales > Haematococcaceae > Haematococcus > Haematococcus sp. NG2. The sequence continues at coordinate 174,289 of QAXD01000175.1, forward strand.
GTGTGTACGCCAGCCCTGGTCGGCGCACTGAACACATTAAGACCTGCAATGCTTTGGGGACGGGCAGGCAGCTCTGTGCCCAGGGATCGCAGCGGCGCAAGAGCTCATGTAAGGCATGGGCCAAGGCCCTGCGCGCACCTGCAGCAGGCCCAGCAGGTGCCAGATCACCCATGCCTGGCTTCACTTTGGGCTCATGAGCTGGGATGTTAAAACAGGTGAGGCACGATCGCACCACACCACCCAGGCCCAGAACGGATGTGTCAGCCAGACTTTCATCTTTCACGGGCCGGCGGGTTGCAGCAGAACCTGCATGAAAAAAAATTAGACAAGATAATCATAATACAATTCAGCCATCTCCAGCGCTCATGTATTTATTGTCATCGATCCCCACTTTGGATACTACAGCCTGCAAGACAGCCTATCCCACAAGCATGCCCCAGCATTCAACAGCACATGCGCGAGAGGTACACACCTGTTTCCTGCGGATCCAACGTCAGTTCTGCCACCAGCATGGGTGGGACGCCCCTGACAATTGCTTCATGCTTGGCTGCATGCAGCGCCTTGTCCATCGCATCTTTGGCCGCCTGGGCTGCAAGGCGGAGCTGCAGGGGCAACACAGAGACCGACAGCACGGCAAGAGCAAGAGCAAGCATGAGAGAGAATCTTGCGGCAGATACCATCAGCGCATGGTACCTATGCCAGTGCACACCCTGCCAGGCTGTGCAGCACATGGTGCATACTGCTGCTAGCAGCTTGACACAGACGAGGTGCAGTGAGCGAGGGTGACAGGCCTGCCCAACCAGCAAGCTCTGGCATGCGCAGGCCCCAGCTTCGCTGCATTCAGTGCCACTGTGCGCATGTGCACCTGTGTAGCATCAGCAGCACTGCTAGAGTGGCTAGTGGAGGGCGCCACAAGTGATGTGCTGGTGGCCGTAAGGGCCTTGGGGGCGGGGGCCAGTTGTGATGTCATCAGGGCTGACTAGCTACAGTATGTCTCAGCAGCAGTGAGTATATGGAGTGTCAAGACTGCGCAAAGGGGGTGGCCTGTGATTAGCCCCTGCCTGTACGTCCACGCTATACGTCTCTCACTAGTCATTCAGGATACATGTCAGATCCTGTTGACGGAACCGATGGACGGGCATACAACCTGTTGTTTCAATGCAATTGTCACGGGCTACACGGAGGTGCAGCGCTGTTTTGCACCCATCACCGAGTACAAAATGGAGGTCTGGTGTATATTGAGGCACTGTAAGCAGTAACGACATGCGGTTGATTGGGCTGCACAATGCCCCAGTGACAAAAGGTAGGTCGTGGATCCAACTCTGTTCAATCTAAAGCAGGATGACAGCAGAGGTGCATCCGCAGGCACTCATTTTCACCATCGTTTCCTGCGCACAGGGACGTGCGCAGCGATAAGCACCACCCAACCAGCAAGGACGTGCAGCAGAATTACGCTGCCCACAACACGGGATTCGACTGTTTACGGTGCGCCTGGTCCCTTTCAGTGCAGCTTGCAACCGGCTTCTTGCCCGCATGGGCTCATGTGAACCAAAACCATGCCATGCAAGCTTACCTTCTATGGTGCACACTGCATGCATCGGACACGGACATGCCGGACACGTGCATGCATTGATCACGTTTATGCCTTTCACATGCTCTGCAGATGTGGACCAGTCAGAAGACAGCAGGCCCTCAACAAGCGGCCGTACAGCTGGGCAGGAGCCTGCCCGGTCACTGCTGGCTCGCCTGCGCAGCCGGGCTGTAGCAGGCAAAGCAGCAGCAGCGGCGGCGGCGGCGGCAGCAGCAGTGACAAGCAGTGTGCAGGGACCAGTCAGTTCCTTTGATGTGCCTGCACCAGGCCAGGCTGCTGGAGCCTTGGGCAGAACTTGGCCAGTCGGTAACAATGGAAGTGCACGGGGTGGATCCGGCATCAGCCCGCTTGCAAGCAGTATGCAGCACTCATCAATGTCAGCAGACTTGCAAGCAGCCTACGTTTACGCAGTGTCTCAAGAACTTACCACTTCACATGAGCTGCCAGCAGCCACTGCGAGAGCCCTCGCTGTGTTCTCCTTGCGCAGGCTCAGCAAGGAGCAGCGTACACAACAGCACATGAAGCCTGACCTTGCAGCTGCAGACATCATGTGTCAGGTGCGGATGCTGCAGCACGAACTGCGCATAGCAGCAGCCAAGGCTGCCAGCACATCAAACAACCAGCAACTTGTAGACATTGGGTCGAATGGTGTGTTGGTGCATGGCTTGCACGTGGGAGCGGACCCACAGCAGCACCTAGCACCCAGCTGTAGCAGCAGCAGCAGCAGCGGCAGCAACGGTGGCAGCAGTAGCATTATCAGCAGCAGCAGCAGCAGTAGCAGCAGCAGCAGCGGGCTCACAATTAACACTGACCATGGCCACACATCGAGCACCAGGTGCTTGCCACATGCACACCAAGCAGCTGTGGACCAGCACGTCTGCAGGGAAGCCTGTGCATGCGCTTGGGCACAACATGACCCAAGAGCAACGTTACAGTTGGACAACGCACTGTACCAGCTGCTGGCTGTTCGGCCGACGCTACTACTCAAGCCATGTGGCTATGTGGCAGAATGCACAGAGGCATTGGGCCGGGTGCTGCGTGTGGGCGTGGACACAGCTATAGGCATTATGGCCAGCTCCCCACAGCTGCTCCACTACGGCCCTGAGGGCATCTCCAAGCGCCTGGCCCTGGCATTTGAGCTTGTGGACCTCCCTGCTGCCTCCCTGCGTGCGGCATTCGTGCGCGATCCCGCCATCATGTGTTTTATGCCGGAGCGTCTGGCAGAGCACTGCGAGGGCATTCGTGCGTTTTTCAAGCTGGATGCAGGAGAAGCAGCAAAGTTTATCAGCAGCTGGCCACAGTTGCTACACCTCTCACCAAACAGGTAAGGGCTGCTGAGGGGAGTGTGTGCTGTGGGAGCGTGCTGCTTGCACGTAAGGAACCATACACTGAGTGCCCTTGTGGGATGACATGCACCATGCCAACTCATCTGTGGGGTGTGGGCGTGTGTCGAGCAGCTGAGGGCAAGTGTGGGTCATGTGTGTGTGTGTGCCCGCAGTTTCGTGCCACGCCTCAAATCCATGTGCTTGGCGCTGGGCTGCAAGCCAGCTGCAGTTCTGCCCCTGGTGCAGCGTAACCCTGGGTTAATGCTGCAGGATCCGGAGACCCTGGCACGCAAGATGCAGGCACTGGGAAAGGCACTTGGGTTGGATGATCTGCAACTCCCACGCCTTGTGCGGCTCAACCCCACGCTGCTGCTGTACTCAAGTGCAACTTTGGTAGAGCGGGCAGCCTCACTGTCACAGCTGCTGCAGGTCACGCCCAAGCAGCTTGGCCGCATCTGTCTCGCGCTGCCCACGCTGGTTGTGTACTCGGAAGCCACACTTGGGTCAAAGTTGCGTGCACTACAAGAGGAGTTGGGACTACCGTGGGAGCTGGTCATCCAGATTGTGAGTTACCTATGGACTGTTGTACCATGCCACAAGGCACACAGTTTACAGGTCAGAGCTGATGTGCTTGCAGTGTAAGGTGTTCTGCCCAGGATGCACAAAAAGGCTTGCGCAATTGCCGCACTGTGGCATTTGCTTTCTTGATGTGATGGCTGTTCATGTAGGCTGTGGCAAAGCCCACGGTGCTGGGCAGTTCAGTACACAAGATGGCGCGGGTGTGGCATGAAGTGCAATCGCTGGCCAAGGGACATGCCAGCTGGTCATCCAGGCTTGCACCTGGTGGCATGGGCCCTGGGACACTTGGTCTACTCCTGACGGTCCGTGTGCTGCATTGCGCATGGCTCCCAATGTAACAGCACACTCCTGTCCTGTTCACTTCATGAAGCTCACCCTCAATACCATACTGCCTCAGAACTGCATCGGCCTTGTCATCCCGTATGGCTTCCCCCTCTGCTTGTTGCGCAGGCAAGTGAGAAGCGGATGCAGCGGTTACGCTACGTGGCAGCCATCCATGCACAGAACGAGGTTGCTATCAGCACATGCCTTGCTGCATCAGATGCACAGTTCAGCACCAAGTTTCCTGGTTTCAATGAATGGGCCGCACAGAATTGTGGCTGGTCCAGCTGCTGCGGATCGGAATAAGTAGCGGAGCATGACAAGCTTTTTGTGCATGTTGCATGATTACGTTTGCTTGCGGTGGTGGTGGTGAGCAATTGCTTCACTGTCCTGGACTGCATCTGGCCATTCAGGCACTGCATCTGGCCATGAGCATCAGAGTGGGCAGACAGAAGATCGTATTCATTCAAAGTGTTGCTCTGGTGGTGTTGAAAACCACCTAAGGTTTCGCTCGGATGCAGTGGTCTCAATGTGGACAACGCTCAGGGAGCATCCATCTGCAAGTGGGTGCACTTGTGCACACGGCACAGCGGTGACAGGCCCCAGATGTTGTATGGAATGACAACATTTAAACTTGCATAGCTACAGAGATTTACAATACAATGCATTAAGAGGATCCAGGTGATGGGATGGTGGTGTTGAAAAACACCGGTGGAGAGGAGGTTTATGCTGGTTTTGTTTACTATGTTACCAATCTCACCATGCACTCATTGATCCTCCAGCTGCAGCAGCTGCTGGTGTGTGCTTATGCGCGCTCGCCACGGATGCGGCGGGCCAGCTGGATGTCCTTGGGCATGATGGTGACACGCTTGGCGTGGATGGCTGCCAGGTTGGTGTCCTCAAACAGGCCCACCAGGTACGCCTCAGC
>QAXD01000175.1:181879-197101 GCA_004335575.1 Haematococcus sp. NG2
AAGGTGTTCCTGGAGAACGTCATCCGTGACGCCGTGACCTACACTGAGCACGCTCGCCGCAAGACCGTGACTGCCCTGGACGTCGTGTACGCCCTCAAGCGCCAGGGCCGCACCCTGTACGGCTTCGGCGGCTAAATCCATTCCATCGTCAATATCCTGTCAGCTTGACCTTGCAACAAACCAAAAATTCGGTGTTTTTAAACACCACCACCTCCTTCATTGGATACCAGTTTTGCTGTGCACAGAGTGGTCATGTTAGTTGTCATGGTGCAAGTCCAAGGCATGCGCTGCCTTCAAGCAGCAGCTTGCATGGCTTCACAGCAGGCCCCAAGATGATGAGTACCCTGGCATGGCTGAACTTGCCAGCCTTGCATATGCTGACTGCACTCGCCCCACCCTACGCCCCCCCATCAACGTCGGACACGGCAATCTTTGACTGGCTGTGCATCTCTTCATTCACTTGCACTTGCCCGCCTGTTGGGCCCACTCCAAAAAACGCTCCTTCATCCACATCAAGGTGTGTGCTGTTGACACTGTCGCCGCACATCGCAGGAGCTTGGCTGGGCTTGCAGCTACTGGTTCTGTACCGCCAGCTCCAAATGGAGAAAGCATGGTTCTTTCGGCTGACATCACTGTGGTGGGATTGCAATGCCTGTGTTGCGTGCGCCACGTGTGCGATGTGCACGTCTGGTTGGTGCCCATAGTTCTGGGGCCCCTCTACCCAGTGCATGGACCCCAACTGGCCACTGTGCATCTGCTTGTGATCTGTGATTGTGTGACTGAGGGGTTGCCGTGCAAAGACTGATACCCCAGTGCCTGGATGGTCCGTGGCTGCTGAGCAGGTAGAGCGGGAATCCATCCTGCCTGCCCCAAGCCTATGCCACCATCGCGCGATGCGGCTCTGCTGTGGCCGTGCAAATGATGCAGATGCTACAGCTGCTAGCTTCTTGCGTGTGCCCCACACAGCCACGCCCACTGCTGTGCCTGCCACCATGATGGCCCCCACAGCAATGCCAACAATTGCTGGCGTGGCAAGCTTGCCCCCATGACGGTCAACCAGCGCGGCGGCTGGCAAAGGAATGGAGCCATTGGCAGTGCCGATGTCAGGAGGGTCTGGCAGGGGCTGTGATGAGCACTCAACGCCTACGTCCAAATTCCAGAACCATACACGGTACTGTATATCATCAGGTGCATTTCTTGGACAACAGCGCACAGCAGACATGCAAACATGCATTTATGCTGTGAGCAATTATGCACCGGTCAAATGCATCACCGGCACACTTTGCCGCTCACTCACCCACATCCTCGTCATGCTGGCAGTCATTCACACCCCACGCAAGGTTGGTGCAGCGCCGCAGTGTGGCACTGGAGCTGCTGCAGCTCACCTGGCACAATGCCAGGCATGGGCACAAGGTACAGCCCACGGGCGATCAGAAGTGATATGGATTTGATGGTTGAACAGCTGGCACATACCAAAGCATGGCACGATGGCAGCCAAGAACCAGCACAAGCCTTGCAGGAGGGTCTTGACGACACAAACCCACCTCATCGAGAAGAATTGGCCGGCGAAATGAGCCGGACAGACCAGCAGCTGAGCCAGCAGCTGTGTTCTGATACAGAGGCATCCCGTCCACCCATCCCATCTGGCGGCAGGCCAAGCGCGCCGACCACTGGTTGAACTCGTCATCACAGATGGTGCCCCACACATTGAGGTGGCAGATCTCTAGACGCCCCGCACCTGCAGCAGCTTGCGGCCCCACAATACGCAGTGTGCCCTCTTGCGCATCAGTACCTGCCATTGAGGGTGACAGGGCAATTAGCGCTGAAGTCAGATGGCTACCTGAATATGTTCCTGTCGCTTGATGTGCTTGTTCACAGAGTGTGACGCGCAAGGTCATGTATCCTGCAGTCTGATTGAGCAAGCAACGAGTATGCGTAGGATGCTGTTGGTGACTCACAGAAGTTGGAGCTGTCATCATATGGGCCGATGCACACCACACCTGCATGTCAGCACATAGACTCAACCTCTGTTTGCTTGTGTAGGTCCAGCAGTCGGCGCAATGCCAGGAGTACCATTCCAGATGCAACTATGGTATTGAATATAAATTCTATGTACAGCAGGCGCACCCAGTCACACACCAACGGCTTCGGAAGGCCCACAGTTCGGTGTTGTGCTGTGTTGGCAATCCAGCAGCCGGACACCTAGCGGTGATGAACACTGCACATCATCAAGCGCCATACCTATCCCATCAGCACCTGTACAGTACACAGCAAAAACAGAAAATGGACTGGCTGCAGCTTGGATTGTTGAATACAAGTTGTGTGAATGGCACTATCATAAGTTGCTTGTGGTTGTGATGACAGGTACCGGGCGGGGGCAGTGTTCAGTGCCGTTTCAAACTGAAGTGCCTTGTTTACTGCGCTCACGCTCCTATGAACCCCAGCACCTACTTGACAGACCGATAGCAGCCGCCTGTATGTCGCCCATATAAACCACACCACCGCCGGTGTAGCCAAGCTGCCTGCATGCCACGCTGGCTGCTGCGGCAGTGAAGGAGTCGTCGCACACGCAGCCCCACTGCCCATCTGTCCCGCATGCTTCCAGGCGCCCTTGGCCAAAGGAAGCGAGGGGGCCGGTCAGGCGCAGCTCGCCAAACACAGGACCTGCATGAATAACAAGGATGCATGTAAGGATGCTGTTGGGGAATGAGTTGAGGTGGTATGGCAGCAGCACGGCTGCTGGTTCTTAGCAGTGCTCATCACAACACGCAGCGCCACAAAACGGGGGCATCCGTGCCGTGTGCTCACATGCCAATGCCCAGCTCCACGGTACACTGTATTGCGCATGAGCTCCAGTCAGAAGAGCTGCAAGTAACAGTGCGGTGGTAATCCACGGGCCACACGCGCGCTGGTCGCACATGTCACATGAACTTGGGGCCATAAGCAGACACAGCCCCGTTGCACTTTTGGCTGATGGGGGCTTTGTGTGGCTGCACTAGGGTGGCAGTCAGTGTCCGTGCAACAGCGTCCACCTGCAGGCAACACAGTGTGTGCAGCTAGCTGGCGCGGCATGCAGGTGGGCCGGGCTCCAAAACTGGCGCTTACTTTGCGTGACAGGACATTGCGACTGGCCTACGGCGCACTTAACGTGATGCTGGCGCTCCGGCACGAACAGGCACTGCAATACATACGTGCAATACAGAACGGTGCGAAACATAACTGAGCTCTAAATGTTATTGTCACCTGCGGTTTAACGATGGATACCGGCGCCCCCCAATTTCTTGTGTTGAAGCCCAGACGAACCCGGAACAGGAGGTTCACTTTAACGATGATTACATATACGCCTTTTGAATTTATTATAAATAATAACTTGAACTCTCGGCTGCAGGTTTGAGAGCTCAAGCTTCCTCACACCTGCAGTAATATTTCGTGGCATGGGCCAGGCTAACTATTGCATCATGGCCCTGCATGGCTATGCAGCCATCAATGCAGTCATGCATCGCATGTATCAGTCGTTCATGTTTCAACAAGCTTGGTACATACACACAATACACACGACACCCCAACCTGTCCTCAGTTCACCCATTGAGCTGCCAGATCCTGCGCATCCCAAGTGCATAAGTTCTTGAGCTATACTCGTGCATGTGCCTGACGCTGATGCAGCACAGGACAAGCCACACAACCACAGCGCCGCACAACCATAGTGTACTGTAACAATCATCAGCACGCAACAGGCAGCCCAGCAGCCATCAACCCTGCCGCTGGGGCACCAAACCTGGCCCTGCTTTTGATTGTGCCACTTGCACATGGAGCAACTGAGGCATGACATCCAGACGAATCTGAAACGTGCGCACTATGCTCAGCAGCACTGAGTAGCACCCAACACATGTGCTGAGGACCAATGCAATCGCACATAGGATGTAGCTGCTCTAAATGAACATCGTCACTGGCTGCTCAATGTACCCCTTGAAAGCCAGCAGCCACTCGGCGCCCATTGCACCATCAATGACACGGTGGTCACAGCTGAGTGTTACAATCATAGTGGACACCTCTTGGTAGCCGCCCGTCTTGGTGGCCACCACCTGTGCACACACCACATGCAGACGTGCACAGGACCATGAAGCACAGGCCGCAAGCTGAATAGCAACAGCATGTGTAGAATGCCAAATGGAGGGATGCAAACATCAGGACAGGAGATGTGCAGCCATGCACGAACAATACAATGCAATGAAATGCAACAGGCCGGCACAGTATGGACCCAGTACCATGCTGGCAGCATGCATTGGCAGGCACAAGGCTAGGCAGGAGTACCCCAGAAACCAAGCACAACCCAGGTGCTGGCCCATCCCATGAACAGCACGTACAGCCCACCTTCTTCTCAGTGGTGCCCACAGCGAGAATAGCGGCCTGGGGCGGGTTGATGATGGCAGCAAACTGCTTCACACCATACATGCCCAGGTTGGAAATGGTGAACGTACCACCCATGAACTCAGCCGGTGCCAGCTTGCCCTCCTTGGCCTGCATGTGTTTGCAAGTTACGCGCACAGGACCCTGGTTACATGCAAGTTTGACACAGGATGATCATTAGGTGCACGTCCGATAATGATGCTTGGGCCTGCCTTGCGCTGCCAGTTCTGGGGCCCCTGCAGACCATGGTGGTGCAGCCTCCGTTCATTCTCACTGCCTTGAAGTACTACTGAACAGCCTGCATGCACAGACACCCCCTTAAAAGGTGCCTCACTTTCTTTGCGAGCGTCTTGACCTCCACAGAGATGTCTGACAGCTTCTTCAGATGTGCGTCCTTCACAATGGGCGTTAGGAGGCCAATGGGTGTCTGTGCAGTGCAGTGTATGCACAGAGCACCACAGTGTTGGTTATTGACACTTGGACAGCGACACAGGCCGGACGTGCGGGAGTTGCTGTGAACCACGCTTGGTTTGCTCCATGCTTGCCCAACAACATGCCCTGCACTACTAGTTCATTGGCTGCCTGCACCAACTGTGCCGCTGAATGCCCACCTGCACCGCCACGCTGATGTCTGCCGCATCGAACTGGCGGATGAAGTCAGGCTGCCATGACGCGTTCACGCCTGGCACCTTTTTCAGTGCCAGCGCGGCCGCCTTGATCACAAAGTCATTCACGCTGATCTTGGCCTCCTTGGCCCGTGACGCGTTCGCATCCTCACGGTATTTGAGCATCTGGTCCACCTGCACAGAGGGACCGCCCACATGCAGCATCCATCACTGAAACTGCGCTGCAACCCTTACTCAGCTCTCCCTGCTGCTGCACCCATGCTGCATGTGGCATGGGTGCTGACATGCAGTGCCAGCACTTTAAAGTAGGCCGGAGCATGACTACTACCTTAGTCCGCATGCTTCCCAAGTCCTCTGCTGCCAAGGGCACCCACGCACCTGCACCTCCATGCTCAGGTAGTAGTGGGGGATGGTGGTCTTGGACTCCAGCAGCCGCTGTGCAGTGATGCGGCGGACCTGGCTGTGCGGGATGTCAACATATGCAGCGCCAGACAGGGCTGCAGCAGATGTTGGCGTGACGGCGGCGCCTGCAGGTGCAGCCTGCAGCAGCAACAGAGCAGAGCAACAGAGCCTTAACACTCGCGACTACCAGCAAGTGTAAGGCCGGAAAAAAAGGAGAAACCTCCCCACATTCTCAGCACTGAATCCGTTTTGCTTCCTGTGGCAGTGCCCAAATCAACCCCACACCTTGCCACTTGCAATGGCCTTCTGCACATCCTCCGCCACAATGCGACCGTCTGGGCCGCTGCCTGTGACACCTGCCAATGACACGCCAGCCTCTGCTGCAATCTTGCGTGCATATGGGCTGGCCTTAAGGCCCGCACCTGCAGGAAAGCGGACAATGCAAAACAAAGAGCTTTAACCGACCTATGCTGTTGCTAAGGATAACATGCACTTCAAGCCAGCCCTGAAGTTGGTCGCTCGCCTTCAGGACCCGTCAAGTGCCCCACCACACCTGACGCAGGCGCGGCTGTTGCCATGGGCTTGGGAGTGGGTGCAGCAGGCGCGGCAGCTGGAGCTGGCTTGGGTGGTGCTGCCGCAGCAGGTGTTGCTGCAGCTGACGGGGCTGGCGCTGGCTTGGAATCTGGTGACGCGTCTGAAGCGGTGAATGTCTTGAACGCATCCACATCCGCCTTCTCCTCCACCAGCACCACAGCAGGTACACCAATAGGGATGTCCTTGGACCCACCAGGGAGTAAGATCTGCACACAGCAACATGCATGCGCATGCCCTCGTATGCAGTCTTTGATACCACCTTCCAGACAGTACATAACAACATCAGCACCAAACCGGCACTAAATTGACATTTACTGGCTGGCAAACGTGGCCCACCCCCCAGGTCGACATCTGGACAAGACCAGCAACTGCCACTTGCATGGTGCATCAGGCAGTCCCCAACAGCGCCCAGGCTGCAAGGGCCTGCCACTGCTGCCATCCCCACACCTGGGCAATGTAGCCCTCCTCCTGTGACTCCCATGCAATCGTTGCCTTGTCTGTCTCCACATCGCAGTACACATCACCAGGTGCCACTGTATCACCGACCTACATGCACCGTAGTTCCCACACCAGCATTGCGCGCCTGTGGCACATGTAATCTTGCAATGCTTGAAGCTAAGGATTGGGCAAACCCAACGCAGCTGCGGAAAGCCCTCATGTTCGCCATCTCACGGAGGGACCTGCTGCAGATTCCTCTGTGAACCTCACGCACCTTCTTCTTCCACTCCACAATGTTGCCCTGGCTCATGGTGGGAGAAAGCGCGGGCATATTGAGCACTTTGTGCGAGGGGAAGCTGGCAGCACTGGCCGTAGGCTTGGCTGCTGGTGCTGCAGGCGCAGCAGCAGGCGCCGCCTTGGGAGCAGGCGCTGCCGGGGCTGCTGCAGGTGTTCATGATGCACGACACAAGATGAGGATGAGGGCACGAGGCTGACAGCATCAGCATCAGGTCAGCACACGGCGGTGACCCCTCCAGGTGCACCACGCGTACGACATGTGCAAACACTGGGGGTGTGCTCGTGTCAAAGTACGTGGGTAATTGATGCATACAATGTACCGACAGCAGCAAAACATGCGCACCTCCAGGCGCGTAGTTCTTGAATGCACCCACATCCCCAGCCTCCTCCACAAGCACAGCCACAGGTGCCCCCACGACGATGTCCTTGGATCCATCTGGCTTCAGAATCTTGGCAAGGTACCCTTCCTCTTGCGCCTCCCACTCAATTGTTGCTTTGTCTGTTTCCACTTCTGCCAACACCTGCCCTGGGGCAATCTGATCACCCTCCTTCTTCAGCCACTTAGCAATGTTGCCCTGCACAGCCATGAAAGAGAGCAGCGTGGAGAAACACAACATGAACGTGGTTCATGCGTGTTGGCAGGCAGCATGCACGGATGACATGCATCATAGCAAATCCTTGCATGCACCCCCACTCCCACGAGGCAGAAACCAAAAACATCGCACGCAGGTTCATAACATAGCGCCCAGACGCCATATCCGTGCTGGGTGCACATGGAATCAGCGCCTTGGGTTATGGGATCCTTGTGGTTTGTGCTGAACGCCCACCCAGCTGCGCACCTGGGTCATGGTCGGCGACAAGGACGGCATCTTCAGCACCGTGTGGGCAGGCACTGCAAAGGTGCACATCAATCAACAGGAGTCAGCGGTAATCACCAGGCATTCGCGAACGGAGAGAACAGCAAACAGGGGTGTTTACCTGAGTAGAAACGCGTTCCCACGGCGCCTAGAGCTGGCATCAGCCTCTGCCCTAGTTGCGATGAGCCCCTGCATGCGTCAAGGGCGGCGCGATGAGGCCTATAGACACAGCCACACCTGCAAGTGCGCCCTATCCGGCCATCTGGGATGCCCGTGGTGCATACACATGGCCTACAAATCCAAAACACCTAGCGCACCATAAAAGCCCTGATGAATTGCTAAATGCAAGGGCGCGTTGCCCAAGCTGCAGCAGCAATCTGGCCTGCTGCTGGGCCATGTTTCCCTAGTGGCCCGGCGCAAACGCGCTGTTCCCTACTTCTGATCACAATAAGCTGCGCTGAGTCATCGTGCTCAAAAGCGACTTCCTCACCGGTGTGATTTCCCTTGGACTTCGCTCATGCTTTGTCTGATCAACTGGAGGTACCCAACGATGCAGCGAGAGAATTATTGAGCAAGTTTAGACGGACGAAAAGATGGCCCCTAAGATAAAGGAGCCACCGCCAGCACCTGCGTGGCAGAAGGCGCTAGACAAAATCAGTAGGTGCACCGCCGCTAACCTCGTAACACGTCTCTCGCTTGCTCTTCAGATCACCACGGTGTGCTGCCATCACAGGCGATTTATTTACCAACAAATATGTGCTAGCTATCGGCGTCATGCTTTATGCCGTGTACTACACGGGGGATCTGAAGACGCTGAACCAAAGGTATATCGACCCCATCAAGTACCCCGACCTGAAGCCCTTCAAGGCTGCCAAGATGGCCGAGCTGCAGGAGTTCCAGGGTGACTACAAGAACCAAATGTTATGGGGCAGCTACAGATCGGGGCTGTACTTCGGCATGCGCACACGGTGGGTAACTTGCATGGACTGTGGCCTTTGATGTGTGCACCTTGAGCGGGTGAAGGAAGGTGATGGGTGCGCGGCCAGCATGCTGCATTGTGCCTTGTGCATGGCAGCCTGCAGTAGGCGGGAGACGTGAACAAGTCTTGGCACACAGCCACCACCCGCACACATCAAACCCTACACCCTCACCAGTCCTTGCCTTGATTGGGTTGATACATGTGCATCACAGGTCACCTTTATCGCTGCTGACGGGCCTCATCTGGTTTGATCCCGATGCTCCAGAGACTCTAATGCAGCAGGTGCACTGTCCCTTTTACCAAACAGAAAAGCAGTGACGAGTATTTTGGTCATGCGCATCACTGATGTCTAATGTTAGGAACATGAGCTTCGTTTGTTTAAATTGGCCTGTCCTCGATGTGCTGGTCCGATGGTCATTCATGACAGTGTTTACCACATCTTTGCATGCCGTACTGCTTCACTGAATTCACTACCCTGTTCGGTATGCCTCAACACATATCGCAGCGTGTCCGACATGCGGCCACCCAAGATGATAAGCTGGCCACGTATGGATGGGTCCGTCATGACGGGCGTGTGTATGGGAGGCAAAAAATTGTGGATGATGATTACGCAATCACCATCACCATGGTATGTGCCACGGTGCCATTTTGCTTTTGCCCAGCAGGTTAGCAGGCGATGGCGATGGCAGCTGAGCAGTGCGTCCTGCCAGGGGGCAGGGAATGTGGGCTGGCAAAGCAGTTGAACATGGGATTGCTTGTGAAGACCAGAGGTTTGAGGGCATTTCTTGAACTGCTTGAGGGTTGTCCTCAGATATTTAAACCCCTTGGTAAAGTGTACAGGACAGGGAGGCCTGCTGCTCTTTCCTTACCTCCTGGTCCTGCTTAACATAACACCGATAATCCTTATCTGAGGAGTTGAACCACGGCCACTATTGCATCATGTGCATCGCACACAACAGCTGAAGGATGTGAGCGACGCAAGCGGCGTGGGCGGCGACTGGGCTGTGCGTGTGAACGTCAGCCGTGCAGCAGGCAGCAGCCCTCGTGCAGCAACCTCCCGCAGCTCACCCACACAGCGCCTGTCACTGGTCATGTACGTCACTGACGAGGACAAGCCATCGGTGAGCAGTTCAGGGGTTAGTGTGCACATCGCTGCATTTCAGTAGTGCGTCCTGGGTATGAACTGACGAGCGACTCCATGCCAGCGAACCATCATGCCAAACAGTACCCGTGTCCTGTGTGCATGGCAGGAGCCGTGGTGGGTCATGCCAGATGGTGAGACCAGTGAGCTGAATGAGCCAGTGCTGCTGGTGCAGGGCGGCAACAAAGGTGGGTCTTGGCTGGAGGTTTGGGTCATGTGCCTTCACGGAACTTACATTCTGGTGCACATGACGCCACATGTAACCACGGCCTTGATTCAGTGCCAAGCATCTCCCTCCCCGACTCCTCTTGCTACCATGACATGTAAGGCTTAGCACACTCGCAGCACCTCTGGTGGATGACCTGCGGATGTCTGCAGCCGTTGTTCGTCCCACACTTGACTCTTGGTATGGGATTGCGCGTGCTCCTTGCAGTTGTTGGCCCCTGGTCCATGCATGTGGTGGACAGCAGTGGTAAACCCAAGCGCAAGTCGGGGGCTGCGCGGCTCAACTACTTGGCTCTGCCGGCGCGCGAAGGCGAGCACGACTTCCGCTTGCATGTGCGCGAGCTGCTGATGAGCATCATGTATGAGCAGCTGGAGCGGTAAGTGCACGCTGGTTGACAGCTGCAGGGCCACCAGCTCCACAGGGTGCGTCTGGCTGCATGTTTGGTACTCTCGGGTGCAAGCTCGGTCGTGCGCACCAACTACCCTCCCAACAGTGCTTGGCAGTTGGATGAGAGTGCAGAGTTAGCTGTTCCATCTGGTGCTGCACGACAGGAACCCCACCCATGATGAGTTCCACCTCAATCTGCCCAATGGTGCCACCACCGGTTCAGACTTGGCCATGTTCCAAGTCACCGTTGGTGTGAACAACTGCATCGACTTTGTGTATCTGTCCCACAAGACAAGCGGTAGGTGTGTAGCCATGATTCGCTGCATGTGCATCATGGCAGTCATAACCTGCCTTTGGTTGCGGTCTTTGGGTTAGGGCACATCATCCCATGGCACTGCGTTGGTTACTGGTACACACACCATATGACGCAGTTGAGCTCTGTGCCTGCGTTGCCATGATTTGTCGATGAGCAAAACTACACGGACGTGTTTGTGCACCAGATGAGCGTGACCCTGAAGCAGAAGAGGCGCGTGTGAAGCGGCTTAGTGGTGCATCCTTAACTAAGCTGGCAGAGGAGGCTGAGGCAGCGTTTGACGCCCGCTTTGACAAGGTGGGGCGCACATGCTGCAGTGTTGCAGTGCAGTTGGTTCTGCTACAGGATGTAAAGGAGCTGCTGCCTAAACATGCCAGCCCCAGGGTGTGGCTGGTTTAGGTCCAGCTGCGTGGGAAGCTGCCGTAGCAGCAACAGTCATGCAGCCCTGGCACAGTGGCCGGTCTTGAAGTGAACTGTGAAGCAGATCTCAATGTGCGGCACATGCTATCCATATGTTCCACTCACAATCTCATCCACATATCAGGTGTTCCCAGTGGCACCTGTGGAGGTGGAGGAGGGTCAGCAAGGGGTGGATGCAGCTGCCATGGCTGACGTAGCCAAGGCAGCACTGTCAAACCTTCTTGGATCCGTTGGCTATTTCTACGGCTCCTCACAGGCATGGCTTGTTAAGATGCATGTTTGGGGTGTTTGGAGCCCAAATTTGCATTTGGCGTCCTTGAGCACTATGCACATGTTGTTCATGGTTGTGCGGGTGCCATGTGTAACACCTGGCCACAACCATGCCTTACCATGCTAGCAACACACGTGTATGCGCACGGGAAAGCCCCTTGTGTGTTGTACTGTGCATTGCAGTTTGTGAACTGGCTCTGGCATGAACATGCTCAGACACTCAATGTCCATGTCTGCCCATGTGATGTGCCTGGCCCGTATCAACCTGTGTGCATGGCCCCTCTGACCCCTCAGGTGCGTGTTGCAGCAGGAGTGGTCCGCAACTCGCTGCCTGGTGCACTGTTCACAGCTGTGCCCTCACGCTCCTTCTTCCCCCGGGGCTTCCTGTGGGATGAGGGCTTCCACCAGCTGCTGGTGCACAGGTGCGTGTGCACAGGTGCACATGGTGGTGGGGGTGCGCACGTGCCAGATGGCTATGATTGCACAACTAGTCGGTCGGCCAGGGGCACTGTCTGTGTGGGGGGCCATTGTGCTACCACCGAGCACCATCAGGATTGAGCAGCCAGCTGCAGATTCAGCAATCAGCCAGCCGCACATGCAGCATTGCCCCACCCCCTTGCTACCCTTCTGCCAAACATGACAGGTGGGACCCACAGCTGAGCCGTGATGTGGTGGCCCATTGGCTGGACCTCATGAACAAGAACGGCTGGATTGCACGGTGAGGTGGCAATGGGCTGGGCACGTGTTTGGTCCTCCCCACAATCTTCAACACACCAGCAGGAGCTGGGGTTGTTAGCAGACAGGCCTCGATCACTCATCCGGCTCCCTCATGTGTGTGCTGCACTGATATGCTGTCAGCTGCTGCACCCTGCAGGGAGCAAATTCTGGGCAAGGAAGCGCTTGCTCGCGTACCTGCTGAGTTTGTGGTTCAGGATCCGCGGTATGCGAACCCACCGTCGCTCGTGCTGCCCATTGCACGCATGGCGGCAGAGTTGGCACAGGTGAGGTGTGCGGCATATGTGCAGCTGTGCTCTAGCTTCAGCCTCTGGGTGACCCCGTGACGTGCGTGCACATGGCGCAACGGACCAAACTGATAGGACTGTCCCAGTGTCCATGAAGCTGTGTATGCATGTTCAACACTGGCTTCTGTGTTTGTGGAACTGTGTGTGCAGGAGGCGGGCGGTGTTGGTGACAGCGAGGAGGCACGTGCAAACCGTGCATTCCTGCAGCGTGCATGGCCACGGCTCATGGCGTGGGTCACTTGGTACAACACCACGCAAGCTGGCCCTGAGTCATTGAGTTACAGGTATGTACCCTGCAGCGGGTGTAAATCTATGCAGGCCAGCAGGATGGGTGACACATTTGATGCTACATGCCTCGTAGAGATGCACGAGTGTGGTGACGGACAGTGCTCGCTAGCACATGCCATCATGCAGCATGTCTGAGCGCATGGTGTGCAATGTGCAAGCAGGTGGCATGGTCGCAACGCGACAACGCACTACGAGCTCAACCCCAAGACCTTGACCAGTGGTCTTGATGACTACCCACGCGCATCACACCCCACAGTTGACGAGCGCCACCTGGACCTGCGCTGCTGGATGGTGGGTAATCAGAGGCGGGGCTTGATGAAGTGTTGAACACAGCGGGCTGCTCCTTGTCTAGCTCCAATCATCATGCAAGCGTGGGACCATTACTCGCAAACACAATGTGGCCTGGTTCACGTGATTGTCCAGCCCCGCACCTCTATCACTAATGCTGTCTGCTCTACAACGCCCAGCTGATGGTGCCACACGAGCAAGAGGGACTTCCTTGTTTGTTGCATACCCTTCATCTTCCTTGAGCACACAGCACAGTTCCCCACTATTGTGTACTGCTGCAGGCGCTACTGACCAGCTCTTTGGCGTCCATTGGCAAATCACTAGGCATCACAGGGCCCCAGGTGGATGCACTGGACGCAACTTACGCAGCACTGGCAGGTGCAGTCCTGAAGCTCCAGACTTGATGCATCACCGTTTGCGTATGCCGCTGTTGCGCCTGTGCGTGTTGTGAACGCACCTGCTTCCTTGGAGTGGTCGCCTGTGGCTCTACGGTGCTGCAAGCGATGGAACACATCAAGTCAGTCAAGCAGCTGGCGCAGCTCTCCTTCGCCTCTGTCCATCTCTGACGCACAATTCATTGTTCTTGCATACTTTGTTGCTCATGTGAACCACACGTGCACAGATGTTGCGGGTCTGGACGCACTGCACTGGGATGAGCGAGCGTCACAGTACCGAGACTGGGGCCTGCACACAGAGGGGGTGCGCCTGCAACGGCACACCTTCAATGTCAACGGTCAGACTCAGGTGTGCTGCTGTTGCCACAGGTTTTACTTGAGTGGGTGCAGGTGTAGGGTAAGTTAGGTGCAGCATTAAGAGCTAGGATTCAGGGTTTACATCACTGCACTGGTATCGTACGAAACTAGCAAAGCACAGACAAAGGTCAACTATTTTCCATCTCAACCCCCACACTCACTGACTGCCGCAGGAGGTTTCGGTGCGTGTGGTCACCGAGCCCCCCCAGCTGCAGTTTGTGCCCCATTTTGGATACGTGTCGTTGTTCCCGCTCATGATGCGCCTGCTACCACCCTCTAGTCCCCGGCTGGGTGACATGCTGCGCAACCTGGAGGACGACCGCTTGCTGTGGTCCAAGCACGGCCTGCGGTGGGTGGGAGAGGGTTGTGCGGGCACCGTTCAGTCACAATGCAGTGTGCCGCAAGTTGTTTTGATAGTGCAGGCAAGACCTGCTTTGTTTACAGTGCGCTTGCCATCGCCAGCTTGATTGGACCACCTGTGGATGCGTGTAGCTGATCCACAAGGCAGCGTGATGCCAGCAGCACAGCGAGCACAAAATGTCTTGTCTTGTCTCCCTCTTTTAATCCGCAGGTCGTTGGCTGAGACATCCAGTATCTACCGCCGCTACAATACAGCACATGACCCACCATACTGGCGTGGCCAGGTGTGTGCGCTGGCTGCGGTGATTGGTGTGATATTGCGCAGCATGCCGTTGACATGGACAGGCTGTAGAGCGGGGCCGCAGCAAAGAATCTCGATGGTCGCTGGTTGGTAGTACGGTATTTGGTAGTATAGGGATATGGAGAGCTTCTCGTATATGACAAGCATGCTGCGCTCACACATGCATGTGCACTTGCAGATCTGGGTCAACCTCAACTACCTTACGCTGTCCGCACTCAACCATTATAGCCAGCAGACTGGACCCTATGCTGCACAAGCACGCAGCCTTTACATTCGTCTTCGTGCCAATCTGCTGCGGACACTGGTGCAGCAGTACATGACCCGGGGGTACTTATTTGAGCAGTATGATGACAGGGATGGCAGTGGGACGAGCAGCCATCCATTCACAGGCTGGACTGCTTTGATGACTTTAATTGTATCGGAACAGTTTTGAGCAGGGACCCTTGCTGCTGAGTCTTAGGGAAGATGTGCGGTCTGCAACTGCTAGATGCAAGCCAGCTGTAAGAGAGCTGTGCAACTACCACACGAGCCACTAATCAGGAAGGCTTACCCTTCTATGTTACAATTTCACAACAAGCCTACCATCTGTGTGCTGAGCACAGACAGCATTCAGGATGCAAGTGCATGCATCCATTCAAATCGTCAGCTGAAGCTGCGCCTGACCGGCAGGCAAACCAGGCAACAAACAGCTGCAATCCATTAGAGTCGAGCATGGTGGTGTTAAAAAACACCGTGGGTTTTTGTTGTATGATTTGTTTTTGTTGAACATGCGCTTAGGCGGAGGTGAACTTGGTGACGGCCTTGGTGCCCTCAGACACAGCGTGCTTGGCCAGCTCGCCGGGCAGCACCAGGCG
>QAXD01000175.1:206801-241814 GCA_004335575.1 Haematococcus sp. NG2
GCCGCATCCGTGGCGAGCGCGCATAAGCACACACCAGCAGCTGATGCAGCTGGAGGATCAATGAGGGCATGCTGAGATTGGCAACATAGTAAGGAAAACCAACAAAAACTTCCGGTGTTTTTTAACACCACCAAAGCCAGCCCTTTGGATACTGACCCCTGGCCTCTGCTCCCAGCATGTGCCAGACAATCTGTCATGCATATGCTCCTTACGAAAAATGCAAGCTACACTTCAGCAGCCTGCTCAGTGCTCACCCATGCCCCAGAAGGAATGCCAACCCTCCATTGTTTTCCATGTCACCTGTGCCCTGCCTACGGTTGAAACCCCCTGTCTGGCTTTCTATTTTTTACTGTCGCCCTGCGGTGGCTCTTGCTGTTGTGTACTGCCTTGTGCTGGTGCGTCCGGCACAATGTCCACCACAGGTGCGTCCTCACGGTCCGACTCATCCTCCGACACCTGCAGCAGATCCACAACTAGTTGTTGCTAGGGGCAGCGAGCACATATGCGCGTTATATGCACCGCATGACCACATCTAAGCCATCACATACCCTCCCAGGCCCGCTCGACCACTCCTGGCCTGCACTCCACCCTTTCATGCAAGCGGCGTAGTAGGCCACAAGCACCCACGCACCTGCATGTTGAATGCCTTCTCCAGGTCCACATCATACAGCGACACAATGCGCAGCTTGTCAATGTCTTCATCGGTCGCCCCCATGATCTGAAACGTGACAGGACATTTTTCAGAGGTGGTCCAGTAAGGAGCATGTTTCAACCTTAACATCTGCTAGTAGCGCCACCATATGCGCAACCAACCTGCATCTTGTATGCCTGAATACGAAATTGTGTAATGGCCAGCCACATGTATGCACATCCATCCTGCACACTGCTGTCCGTGTCTGCAAGTCCACCTGCTCCTCACCATGAAACTGCCACAAAGCCCCAACACGCACACAGGCGCACCTTGCGCAGGTCCACCAGGAGTGCCTCGTCCGTGCCCTGGCGCAGGAGAGGGTCGT
Source organism: Haematococcus sp. NG2 (assembly GCA_004335575.1). NCBI lineage: Eukaryota > Viridiplantae > Chlorophyta > Chlorophyceae > Chlamydomonadales > Haematococcaceae > Haematococcus > Haematococcus sp. NG2. Next base: position 207,818 of record QAXD01000175.1, read on the forward strand.
GCTCCGTCAGGTACAGCAGCTTGCGGAACAGGTTCCGGCATGTGGCCTTGCGCTCAATGCCCTGCGCCGTGAACCCCTCGGTGTTCAGCATCAATGTGCCGTACCTGGGGTGGCAGAGAACAGCAAAGAGAGCCACATTGTTGTATGTTGAAGTTTACAAAAGGCCAGGACAATGCTACTTGGCCAGGTTTAACTGCACGTTCACACCCCGAATTGCGGCATGCTTTGATCTGGAACCCATTGCCGTATCTGGGCCGAAGCAAGCGCCATCCAACCCTCAAAACAACATCTATACAGTCATCACCTCACACGCACTTGTCATAGATGCGCTGCGCCCGCTCTCGCACCGCCTCAGCCACATCAGCATCCTTGAGCCCGGCTGCATGCTTCAGCGCCACCATATCATCCACAGCAGCCTGCACACCCAGCAGCAGGTCCATATGTTGCATGCATAAGCCCAAGCATGACGGTGCCATGTATGAGACTGACCCTAATGTGCTGAAGATTGCGCAGCTGAATCATCATTCTGTGTCATCATGGGCAACGCCTCGAAGGCTCTGCGCCTTCAGCTGTCCGAGCATGACGCACCTGATCAAACTTGCGCTCGCGCAGCAGGTACCACAGATACTTGCGGAAGATCTCCACATTGGTGAACCCTGTCCGCAGGCGCAGGGTCTGCAGCCACGACGGCGGTGTTCTCGCAATGAAGCCGAGCAGCATACGAACCACGCCACCTTGCTGAACACCATGATGTGCACGCCCTGTCAGCTCCCATACTCTAAGGAAGCTGCATGCATCAAACAACTGACAGCACAACCCCTGGACCTTCACAGCTGCTGTGCGCTGTTTTGACGCACCGCAATGAAGGTTGGTGTGAGCTTGACACGGTTGGAAGGCAGCACCTTGCTCAGTTCCTGGGCTAGCAGCTTGTTCTTGTTCACCTGTGTGGCCCATGAGAACGTGAAGTGCCACATTCGCATTAGCGCAGCGACCGTGCTTATCACACAAACAGCCGCGCAACACTGCACATAATGAGATGTGGATCCTGCTGCCTAAGTGGACAGCACAAGTTTCTGCTCAGCAGCACTGGCCCCTGGAAGCCATGGCACACCTGCCGCTGCCGCTGTGCACGTGCTGACGTGAACTTCTTGTAGTAGCGCACACATGCGAGAACGAATGTGCCCGCTAGCACCAGTGCGCCTGTGACAGCAATTGCTTTGCCCGGGTTGGTGTTGCGCAGGTAGTGCAGTGTGTCCTGGGCCACACCCTGGATGGTGAGCGGCTGCGCGCATGATGCACAGGTGCACAGACATCATTCAATCACTAGCTTGGTAGCATCTCAGACGCAAAACAGCTGCCGCTCTGATGTCGCAGGCACCAAGGGCAGCTTCACACAACGCATCGCAAGCAAACACATCATGATGAGAAACAGCAGATGAAAATGTGTTTACCTTGACTACCACCTCCACTTCCTCAGAATACTCCTCGGTCACCAGTTCGACCTCTGGCTGTGCCTGCTCTGCCACTGCCTCTGGGACTGCCTGGCCATCCCCCTCCACACCCTCCTGCGGTGCTTGCAGCAGCAGCCGTACAACGTGGTGAGAGCGTGACGCATATGAGCATCACATGCAAAATGTAGCAGTGTCAGCACCAGAGCAGTCCAGTAGGGGATGTGTCTATGTTCATGTTCATGTTACACGAGCCTTCCAGTCATGGGCTGATCAGCATTGCATGCTCCATAGCGGGGATGTGTCTATCACCTCCGCACCTGCTGCTCATCCTCCCCATCCACAACCTGGCTCTCGGCCACGGCCTCTTCCTCTGGTTGTTCAAGATGGTGCTGTGCGGCAGCATGTGATGCTCCTGAAGGCAGGAGCAGCATTGGTGCATGCCATGTCAAGGCCCATGCGCACACTCTGCCAGCATGACACATTGATTCGTGGTTGACTGCGAGCATGGATCCTGGCCCAATTTCACGCCCAAATTACGCACCATGAGCAGCAGTGGCTACACAGGGACGAACGACAGCCCCTCCAAACACAGGGCGAGCAGCTGATGGCCGTGCACACCGAATGCCTGCAGTTCATGCATGTGATTTGCGCATTTTTAATGTGGATTGACATATCCCAACCCCGCTCCACAGCGTGCATTCCTATCTTGCTACTGAATGACCCACTAGATCTAGCCAGCGATGGGACACCCTTGGCACTGCTGGTTGCTGGCTTAGCCATGCGCTGCAGCTGCGCCTGCAACATGGTGCTTACTGACGCCCAACAACCTCCACCCTGCGTCAGATGCTAACCGAGGAAACTTAACACACTCACGGCCACAATCGCGAGCTGACTCAAAATCTGTGAAAAGCGCATCTCACACGCAAAATTTTTGCGGCTGGTGGATGGACGTGCTGCAATAGCACCATTGAATAGTTGCATAGTTCCAATTTAATGAAACCAAGGCCCTGCATTGTCACTCCCTAGGATGGCACTTGCAGCAGTCATTGACTCCCTCCTCAAAGTCCTGGGTGGCTTTGCTCTGGGTTTTATAGCACGTGATGTCACTGGCAGGCAGAAGGTAAGAACCTCAGCCAGATCTGCATGTCGCATCCTGCAATAATCTTGATTGCATGGGCTCACCCCTTCGTGTCAGCCATGCTTGTGACAAACAGGCCAAAGGTAAGCCTGCAGGCAAGACACCCGCCAAGCAGCCCTTCGTACGGCCGAAAGAGGAGCTGAAGATGGTGTTGTGCGTGAATGAGGCGTTGAAGATGGGCAAGGGCAAGATCGGTACGTGACAGCACATGTTCACTTGGCAGACTTGGGGTCTTCCACTTGTCACAAGACGTTTGATCATCCAAAGCCTATCATACAGCTGGCATGTTTTCATCGGATGCTACTATGTGATTACGCATGTGTTGGGTTCCTGGTATTCTTGATGAAAATGGTAGTGATGCAGATGAGGTGCAGTTGAGCTTCACTCCGTGATGACCATCATCTGTGTGGATTTCGCATTCAACGCAGGTGCACAATGCGCACACGCAGCAGTGGGAGTGTGCCAAAAGTACAGGTCAAAGCATGAGCTGTTGTTTCGGCAGTGGGAATACTATGGGCAGGCGAAGATTGCACTCAAGATCAATGACGATGATGATATGGTGCGTTATCCTGCCTCCTGTGCATAGCGCAACCCAGCAGTGCTTTTGATGATCACCCTTGAATGACTCATGCTGCGATCATTGCAGTGAGAAGCCAGCCCACAACGAGGCATGCCGTGTACCACGTGCTGTGAGGATATGTACTTACAAATCAAACAAATAATCAACAGTGCAAACCAGCTTGCACTATGCGCTCGGCTGCCTGCAGAACGCACTCGCTGACAAGGCTGCTGCCACTGGTATCCCCACATACATTGTGTGCGACGCGGGCCGCACCCAGATCCCTGCTGGGTCACAAACAGTGCTGGCGATTGGTCCGTGGCCCAAGAGCCAACTGGACAGCATCACAGGGCACCTGAAGCTCCTGTGAGCTGCGCAGCCTACACATCATGCTGCATGCAGCTCAACCATGCAGCCTGACCATGCAGTCCATGGCCATGCCATGGATTTAAATGCCGGTCAAGACTGTATCAACACATGCACACTTGGTGGGAGGACCTTGACCCGGCTGTGCATATCACGATATCATCCACACATGATTAAGCCAGCACATCTGCAGACATGGACCGATTGTGGCTGTGCGCAGTTGGGTTCAGGACAGACTGATCAAATTAACTGTGTTACAGCTTGAGGATCAAACAATTATAATGAGGGGAAGCACACGAAAGCTTTGAAAAATGCCATGTGAATGTGGTACACATGCCTGCACGCTCAAAAAGTAGCCGCTCAACTCATCTACCTGACTACCTCTCTCAGATCATTTGCCTGCTATCAGCTGCTCCCCTGCTGCTGCTGATGCTGCTGCTCAAAATGCTGCAGCCGCCTGCGACGGATCTCTGACTGCGCATCATTGCCCTCGGGACCAAGTGACGTTGTTGAGCTGGGGCTGGGGCTTATGGTTGCAGGCACAGGTGCATCAGCTACTGCTGCAGAGACAGAGGGCACATGTGCAGGCACAGCAGCCACAGGGGCTGCAGCTTGCGAGACAAATGCTTCAACGGGTGCTGGGGAGCTGCTGACTGCCTTGTTGCTGGATGCCGGCATGGGTGTCCTGGATGTCGAGGGCCCTGCTGCTTGAGCACCCGTGGCGTTGGGTGCCATGCTGACTGGGTCAGAGGCAGCAGCAGCCACTGCTCCAGCAGCGCTTGTTGATGGACCTTCATCAGCGCCTGCATTTGCTGTTGAGGCCTGCTGCACCTGTTGGGACGATGACAATGTTGCAGCTGTCTTGATGCGCTGCAACTGGTCATTCAGCGCGGCCACTTGACGCTCAAGCAGCTGCTGCAGGGCTAGGGCCATGGTTGGGTCTGAACGCAGCACCGAGGCCAACGGGTCCGTCACAGCAGCTGCCGCACCAGCTGGTGCTGGTACCCCAGTGGTGTGTGCGGCTGTGCTCTTCCCAGCGCCTTCGCCAGCTGCAGGCGGTGGTGCAGCAGCTGCTGCTGCCGCAGGCGCAGGGAAAAAGCTGGGTGGGATCATGATGAGCGAGCCCATCGGGTTGAACGCACCTACTGCAGTCGCAGCTGCCAGCGCTGCAGCGGCAGCGGCCGCAGCAGCTTGCTGCTCTAGCACATTGTGTGGCGATGGAGGGGGCACCAGCGGTGGCAGCAGTGTGGGGAAAAGGGGCGCCATGACTGGTGGCATCATGAAGTTCATACCTCCTGGCATCAGCCCGCCCATCACCGCCACCATCTCCATGTCCAGCATGCCAGGGGAAGGCATGGGGGCATGTGCCTGAGCAGCCTGGGCCCCGTTGCCAACCGCCGCACTGTTTGGCGCCCCATCCCGCGCACCCCTTGCAGCAGCAGCTGCTGCAGGCGCACCATGACGTGCGTGGCCTGCCAGGCGCACGTGGTGGTGATGCGGCATGTGGAAGCCATGCGGATGGTGGTGCCCAGCAGCAGCTGCAGCGGCCGGTGCAGCAGCCCCTGCCAGCCCCCCAGCTGCTGCTGCTGCTGCTGCTGCAGGCGCACCCCCTGCGCGTGGCTGCGCCATGGGAGCACCTGCTGCTGCTCCTGCTGCTGCATCAGGGCGCGCAGCTGCAGGTACAGCAGGGGCTCTCACAGCTGCAGGTGCAGCACCAGCTGCAGCGGCTCCAGCCCCAGCCGGTGCTGCAGGGGCGCCGGTTGGTGCACCTGGCCTGAACACAGTGGCACGGCACGTGGGGCAGTTCTGCTGCCGCTCCAGCCACGAGCGCAGGCAGTGAAGGTGGAAGACGTGGCCGCAGTGCAGCTTCTTATTGCTGCCCGTGCCCTGCATCTCTTCACGGCAGATGATGCACACGCCATCAGAGCGCTCCAGGTCCGCCGCTGTTGCATCAGGCAGACGGTCTAGGCGCGTGGTCACCTGCAGTGGAAGCGGCAGCCAGGGCAGGGTGTGTCAAAGGAGGGGGTGTGGGGGTGCAAGCAGCTCGACATCACGTCACAAGCAAATCTACATGCTGTCTCACATGCTACATATCTCAACGGTACGTGAGCCCGTACACTTGGGCGTTAATTACAGCATCAGGTCTACATGCAGCACGCCTGATTGACTGTGAGCTGCGCACCTGGCGGAAACGCAGGAAGTCGGCAATGCGGTTGCGGAAGTTCCGGAATGTGGAGTAGAGGTCGCGCACCTGCAGGCACAACAAGCATACAATGTGCATCAGCAGTATATACAACAGAGTGCAGCCATTGACGAGGGAGCAAGGTGACAGCACACCGCACACCACACACAACACATTGCATCATCCTCTGCGGCTTGCAGCTGAGGAACACGCCTCTGCTTCCAACGCGCACGCGTTAGAAGGAAGAGGGCGGGCAGACATGCGCAGGTTCCGCACCAGATGCAGCGGCAGGCCGTAATTGGACATGACGATGACGAAGAACACGACGTACACAAACAGGTGCAGCATGTCTGTGATGAGCTCCAGGTAGAACACGTACGTGCCCTGACAGCGACATACGGTGAAACAGCGCAACAGCGGCAATGATTTCTTGTGCGCCTGTATGCCTTCAAGAGCTCAAAGCGCAGATGCGAGCTGAGCATTTCAGCAGGTGCATGCTGCATGGCATGTCGTACGGGATCGCGAAAGCAAACCGTTGCTGCCAACGCTTTTGTACTGAGCCCGCCAGCTATGCTCACCTTGCTCTCCCAGCGGCCATCCAGCCACAGGTCAGCCATTGACATGATGTACTTCAAGAAGTAGCGGATGACGTCTGATGCTTGGATGACATACTCGAATGCAAACAGCACCATGACGCTCTGCCCACCGCTCTGCACAACCCCCTGGACCATGTACTGGAGGAATAGCGCATCCACGATCTGCGCAGGCCATGTGATCAACATGATTTGTTTTAGTGCAGGCCAGGCTGCTGCAGAGGATCAACAAGTGGGAGGTGATTAGGGATCAGAAGCATGTGCTGCATCTGCAGCCCGTTTCACCCACCAGCAGGACTGACATAAATGAGACAATCCGCAAGTGCTGCAAGCGAGAAACGGAGGGCGTGACTTCGATGTAGTCGACACGGTCCTGCACTAGCCAGTGCAGCACCTTGACGAACACAAGAGACGCAAACATGGCAACGAAGAATCCGCTGAACTCTTCGCGGAAAATGGTCAGCGCCAGCAGCGACTCCATCACTGCAGAAGACAAGCGCTCACGAATCATCTCGCGCTCGATGTCTCGCAGGCTGCCCAGGAACAGCTGCAGGCAGATGGCGCATGGTGGTGCATGGGTAGGCCCATGTGTCCATGTATTGGCACCATCTACCCTGATCAAAGTCACATAGCAACGGACTGTTTGCAAATCATTTGCCATGCAACATCGTCGCCCAAGCAGGCCCAACCGCCTTGCCAGGGACATCACCAACCTTGATCATCAGTTTGTGCACAAGCAGAGCGCTTGCGAACGCCAGATTCCCCACAACTGCCACAGCCACTTTTGATGTGGAGAGATACACCGCAGCATGATAGAACCTGTGGAGCCCAAACACCCCTCATCATCGCTGGCTGGGGAATTCCTCGGAAAAAGGCAACTTACCTTTGGCGTGTCACAAATGCATGATACAACACAGCGGTCGCTGCTGCCAAGGAAAGCGCAAAGTATTGAGCTTGAGAGAACGCCATTTCAGCGTAAATTAGCCGGTTGAATGGGTCAGTTCATTGTTGACAGTAACAGGCACTGAAAGGGTGTTCGTGAAGGGTGTTGGCAGATCACAATCACCGAGACAGAACAACGGCACTGGTGGCACCAGGAGCGAGTGAGCCATCTGGATTCTGCGCCCTTTCGAGGTTCTATTAATGGAGCACCATGAGTGAGAGACATGAGTGACAATGTAGCGCGTTTGTCATGTTGGGGGCACAATGAGCTCGCTGGTCCTACCTGGGAACCTCCTCAAGTGGTATCAGAGGGTCTGCTGGTCGTGGTCAATGGTTTCTGCAACGGCCAAGGCAAGCTGGAATCGCCCCACTGGCAAGGTCCACAAGCAACTGTTTGCTTGATAAATAGGTAGCATAGTGTCTTGAGGGGCTCATTTATGCCAGGAGGGACAGCTTGTGCTCACTGTTCCGCGTTACACATCTGCCATGCCCTTCTTCCTTGGACATAGAGCTCTACCCACTCAGTCACATGCCTGCCGCTGCAGACGCCACAGGTGCATCCTCAAGATGCCAAGAAGTTGCCTTGAGTCGCTGTGGCTAGATGCATGAGCTGTTGGAGCTGAGCATGCTGCCGGCAGCTCCGCGCCAAGACAGCGCCTCGCAGCATGATAGGAAGGCAGACTGCTTGACCACGTGACGCCCAGCCGCAGGGATCCAGTGCACGCATGGCATATGGGACATGACATGCAACGCGACGTGCTGATGCACAGTGTGATGTGTTGTCCTGCAGCTGGCGAATGTGCAACAGCTGCGGCAATATCTATCCATCAACCTGCCGTCCAAAGGGGCCAGGTTTCACACCTGCTTACCTGCGGTCTCAGCCTGCAGGATACCTACTACTTCTGGTCATAGTAGCCCGCTGCTGGCAGGGCGCTTGGAGCACGTGCGCCTACTGCGGATCGTCAACATGCGTGCAGCAGCAGGAACGGGTACATGGGGCGCATGCATGATGTGTGCCTCCACGGCTCCATGGCCCCCGTGAGATCACTGAGGTGGTGAACAGAATCATGGCCCGTCATTGGAGGTGCAAGCTCGAGTGACTCACCTGTAAGCACAGCAGCACAACAGCACAGCAGCACCAGGTCAACAAAGCCACAGGAGGGCAATACCTATGGGTGCGTCGGTCAGTGCACAGCCACACCTGTGCTCGGACTGCGGCACCACGGCGCACGCCCCCCAAGCACCCCTGCGCAGCATTTGGCATGTGTTGCATGTCTAGTGTCCCTAGTCCTCCAGTCTAGTAATCAGCTGCCCCTTGACATGCTTTCAAACTAAATATACCACCAATGCATACAGAGATGCATACCATGAAACAGGGATGCCATGGAAATTAACCTCTCCTTTGCGGCCAAGCCACTATGCTTGCAAACATGTCGTACTCATCAATGCCCATGATTGGCTTGCCCCACCCTCAACCAAAACCAGACCCAAGCTAGGGACACAACCCATGCGCCTGCATTGCGGCTGCAGCCTCCTGGCCTCCCTTGACACGTGTGTACTGCCTCCACAGATGCAAGTTGTGTGGGTGCTGGCGCAACCCAGCAGCACACAACTCCACAGCAGCGGTGCGGCTCACACCTTCCACAGCCAACACGGCCCGTGCCCAGGCCTGCAGCAACACACACGCCGCAGTGCGTCAAAAAGACCGTCATGCTGTGCAGCACATGCAGCATTTATCACACTCAGCCCGCACAAACACAGCAGATGCCACAGAAAAGTGTGCCTGCTGCATGCTGCACACACCTCAGCTGGTGCAGGCGGCTGTGCAGCCAGCAGCTGCCCCGCCAGCAGCGGCAGCGCCCATGCTAGCCATGCTGCATTGGCGGGTGCATACCACGGTTGTTGCGAGAATACTGGATGTGCAAGGGCCAGTAACAGGGCCACCAGTGTGTTGCTGCCAGGCACTGCTTCCACAAGCCACTCCACTGCTTGTGCCACGTGCGAACGGTAGCTGGGGACTGGCAGCAGCAAGGGCAGCGTATCCAGTGCGGTCGTAGCACCAGCCGCTCTGCTCCAGCCAAGCTGGAATGCACAGCTTGCAGCCGCGTCCACGGCCAGTGCGCACATGTTATGGGGCGCACAGGGCGGGAACAAGGCAGCGGCAGCACGCGCTTCAGCTTGACGTGCAGCACGGCCTGAAGGGGGGTTGGAGGCCCCAACCGTGGCCCCTACAATCCAGTTGTGCAGCACTTCCTGCGTGGGGTGGGCTAGGTGCTGCTGCTGCTGCTGCTGCTGCTGCGCTGAAGCACACGTAGCGCGCTGCACCAGCTCGCATGTTGAACGCAGTGCATGCAGCACGCCAACGGCGCTGGCAATGACTCGGCCCTGCACCGCTGCAGCAGTTGCTGAAGGCTCTGCTGCTGCAGCTGCTAGCTCTTGCCTCAACTGATCAGACGCAGCCAGCATTCTCAACTGGCCCACGTACGCTGGCCAGCCATCATGCAGCAGCAGATCATCATGTGCCGCCTGAGAGGGTGAGCGGGATCCTTGCCTTGCAGCAGCATCAATGAGTACAAATGCCTGCTTGGCTGTGTTGCACCAGTTTGTGCACCAAGACACTTGCTGTTGGACCACCACAGTGGCCGTCGCAGCTTCATGCAGTGTGCAGCGCTTCCTTGCCGGCATCGGGACGCTCGCAACAGCCAGTAGTAGGGCATGGTGTGGTGCGTGCAGCAGCGGATGTGCGACGACTCCACCTCTTGTACGCTGCTGCAGGCTCTCTGCCGCATAAGCAGGGCGGAGCGCAGATTCACACATGCCTGAGATGATGTGCGACATCAACTGCTGTGTGTGCTGCAGGTCAGCACCCTCCTGTGTGTAGAACTGCACTGCAAGGGCCAGCAGCTGCTGCACAGCAACTGGTGGGGTGCAGAACTGGGCCACGGTCGTCCCTGTTTGTCGCTGCACTGGTGCTGCTTCAACAGCAGCTGTCGCTGCTGATCTGGCCTGAAGCATGACGGCTACGGAGCTCTGTGCCGCTGACAGGGCAACAAAAGCCAGCAGGAGCTGCTTACTGCGTACATCCTGCCCCGGGGACTTGAATGCAGTGATACATTGCTGTGCAAAGCCAGGGCCCAGCCATGCCGATGTGCAGGCCTGGGAAGCCTCACCAGTGTCACCCCACAAGCTGCACCTGCTGGTGCAGAAGAATGGCAGCAGCCATGACGTGTCACAGCCCTGCTCCAGAGCCGCACGCCCATACACCAGCGCCACGACACTTGCGCATGCGCAGCAGCTAGCCCAAGATGTCGAGTCCATGCCCAACCCTGAGCTCTGCAAGCTGCCTTGCCTGCTGCCACACACAGCCTGCAGCAGTGCCTCGAGGAGCGGCACAGCAAGGGTTAGGTCTGGTTGCACTTGAGATGCCGTTGCACACGCGGAAGGCTGAACAAGTGCTGCCATGTTGTCCACCACCTGACGCACACTCTCCACCAGTGCCCAGTCCAGCTCCTGCTTGTAGCCCAGGCGCTGCACAGCTAGGGTAGGTAGCTGGCGGTGTGATGCGACACACGCAGCAGCTGCCCAGAAGGCTGCCGCACCAGGGCAGCCTCTCAATGCAGCTGCAAACGCTGCCTGGCTGTGTGCGTTAACGTCACTTGGCCCGCTCTGGGCTTCAAGCTCATGTCCTGCCCCAATGAGCCTCAGCACACCTGCCAGCCAGTCACATGCAGCACCGCCTGAACTGGAGGAGCACCACACATGCAGCAGGCGCAGGGCTAGGTCCAGTGTTTGAAAAGCCAATGTTGGACTTGCAGCAGTAAGAGAGCCAAGCAGCCTGACGCCTGCAAAGAAGCATGTTAACAAGTAAGCACAAAAGCATCAACAACGTCCTTGTGTCATAACACCATGCCATAAACTGGTGACAGGCAAGCAAGCAACGCAAAGAGTTCATTGAGAATGCAAAGAACTGATGAGTGTGTGAGGTGCATGTCGTGCAGTGGGCAGTGCGTACCATGCTGCAGCACCTCCACGTGCTGTTTGCAGTCTGCCAGGCTGGACAGCAGCGCAAGGCACAGAACGTAGATGTGCAGCTCTGTGCCCGTACCCCGCAAGCTGCCTGCGTCAGCTGACGCCAGCCACTGGATGCACTGCTGCTGCAGCTCTGCCGCCTGCGCACTGAAAGGCGCGTCTCGGGCAACCAAGCCCAGCAGCAGGGGCAGCACGGGGATGGCCCGTGCCATGTCACTGGAACCATCCATGCGCTGTGAGAGCTGGGTCAAGCCGCGCCTCAGCACAGCAATGGCTGCACTGCGCTCCTGTGACACCGCCACCCAAGCACAAAAGAAACCAAAGCCTTCAGAGTGTGCAGTTGGACTGGAACATGATGAACATCGAAAGACGCAATCAGCAGTAGGAGCCACACTGCTGGGCAGATAACCCTTTTGTAGATACCCACGCACACCAAATCATATAAACAGCAACTGGCAACGCACCACAGCAGTGTGTTGCACGCTGCCATAGCCCAGGAGCTCCAGGGCCCAGTGCACCCAGAACCACGAGGAACCACCCTCCTGCCTCACTGCTGCCTCAAACTCACTGGTCACACGCTCCACAAATGCTGCACTGGTGCTGAGCGGCTGCTGGCCTTGCTGATCCTGTTGTTCTGGCGCCTGCGCATCCTGTCTAGAAGCATCAGGACCGCTCACAAAGTACCGGGACTCCTGCGGGCCGCACAAAGCCATCACCAGGATTATGATAAGGATCACGAACACATGCACACTGATGTACACACACTACACAGTGAACGCCAGGTGGCAACTGGGCAAGTGCAAGAGGGTGTGCATGGCCCTGCTCAGCTGCTGTTCAACCTCGACCTCACCTGCCGTGCTGCAGACACAGGCCGCCGCTCTGTACCCGATGCCGTCGCCACAGGTTCTGAGCTGAGGCCCACCCAGTCCAGCCCAGGCAGTGGGGCACCATCCCCTGGCCCCACACGCCACCAAGGGCTGTCCACGGCCGGCGCTGGGACAGAGCCCAACAGAAGGCTGCTGAATGCATGTTCACATGTGGTAGAGGCCTGCGCATCACCTGCTGCACTGCCCAGCAGCACGAGGTTGTAGGTTGGGACGACGCCCTCCACTGCAGCAGTAGCACGTGCTGCAGCTGAGATGTGCGCCAACCGCCCAGTGCTGCTGAGTTGCTCCCGCACGCTTGCTTGTAGGCACGCAGCTGCACTGGCCGCCACCTCAGAGGCCTTGAAATCGGGCCAGTCTGGCAGCTTGCTGGAAAGCAGTGCCTGCCTGCGTGCTGCCATCTCTGCTGCAAGGGATACCTCACCATCCTGTAGGTGCTGCGACACACAACGCATGTCCTTACATGACCCCCGCACATCAAACTTGCACAGGGGCCATGCAGCATCAAAGGCATAAGAGCGTGTTGTATGGCCATCTGCTGGCTGGCTGCTGCTACCCGGATCTGCACGGCGCTGCACCCTGTACGCTCGGAATTGCTGCAGTGGGGAAGTATACCTGCCCTGCACTGATGATCCGCGAGAGGCAGCTGGTGTGCCGGCATTGCGAGCACCAGCAGCTGCCGCGCGAACTGCTGTCGCGTCCTGTGAAGGGGTCGGCGCTGCACAGCCCTGCTGTGACATCAGCAACTCAAGCTGCCACACCAGTGTAGCCTCTAAGCTGGCTGGCACAGGTGGCACGCACGCTTCTGACAGCTCTGGCACAGGCGCCTGGGGTGTGAGCACCGCTGATCGTACACCAGGCACAGGAGCAGCCACAGATGCCGACACAGCGGCAGCAGCTGGTTCAGGTGATGCTGTTGCACTGGTTGTTGTGGCTGCACCTGCTAGAGCCGAGGGTCCTGGATCACCAAGTCGCACCGTTGAGGCCACGTCACTGGCAGCAGTGGCTGCTCCTGCAGAGCTTGATGAGGTTTGCGCTGAGCTCACAGTGGCAGCAAGTTGTGCAGGTGAATGTGCTGGCGTGGTGGCAGCCAGCAGCAGCGCAGGCCTGGCAGGTGTAGGCAAGGCCAGTGTTGCTTTCAGTGGCAGCAGCTCTGTGTCTAGCTCCATGTCCACTCCCTCCTCAAGAGAAGCATCAGGTGGAGGGTCTGAGGGCGGTGGGGGAAGCCACTGCTGAGGTGAAAGCTTGGGCGACCATGGTGGTGGTGGTGGCGGGGGTGGGGACGTACCACAGCCTGCGGAGTTGTCTGTTGGCCGAAGCCCTTGAGGCATAGGTGGTGGCAGCTCAGGCTCTGTAGGTGGAGGTGGTGGTGGTGGCGGCGGCGGCGGCGCGCAGGGAGGTGCCTGTACTGCATGTGCCTGTTTTGACGGTGGTAGCTGTTGGGGTGAGGAGGAGGGGGGTGAAGGAGGTGTATGAGAGACAGGGGCGGGGGAGGCGTGCTGGTGGGGGCGGCGCGCGTGCTGCAGACCTGTCCTGAACTGGTGAAATGAGCTGTTGTGCCAGCTCCAGGGCTTGCTCCATGGTCCTCTGCAATACACGCAGCCGTGCAGGTGGTGGAGCAGGTGGAGGTGCAGGTGGTGGAGCAGGGGGTGGAGCAGGTGGTGGGGCAGGTGGTGGGGCAGGTGGAGGCCCTTGTACTGGTGTAGCTGATGGGTTAGACTTTGGAGCACCAGGCCGTTGCTGTTGCTGAGCAGCCTTGGGGCCATAGGGTCCCCCTGCAGCCTGACTGGGCGTCCATGCCGCACCGGCATCAGTTGCACCTCGCTGCAAAGGCTGCTTCACCTCATTGGCAGACGCCCGTGCGTCTGCGCCAGCGGCATGCTGGTCACCAGTGGGCAAGATCAAGCCTTTGGAAGGCTGTTTGGCTGAGCCTGTAGATGCACGCCGCTCCCTGCCGCTGGATGTTTGCTCACGTCCTGCGCCCTCATCCTTCCCCTTCTCCCGCATCCGCTCCCTCTCGCGCTCCCGCTCCCGCTCCCTCTCCCGCTCCCTGTCGCGCTCAAGCCGCTCCCGCTCCCGCTCCTTGTCACGCTCTACACGATCTCGCTCCCTGTCCCTCTCCCGCTCCTTCTCCTTCTCCCTGCCACGGTCACGATCATGCTGCTCCTTGTCCCGCAAACGATCTCGCTCACGTGAGCGGTCACGGTCGTGGTCCCTGCCATTCTCCCCTTCCTTATCCCGTTCGCTAGCTGCCCCAGCTCCGCCTGTGTTTGTGTCTGCCTGATGCGTGCGCTGCCGCTTGGAGTTGCTGCCAGGTGCAGGTTCTGGCTGCACCTCAGTCACGGCCCGCTTACCAGCTGCGTTGCTACCGACAGCCCCTGCCGCCTCGGACGCTTGGCTGCTGCGCTTACGCTGATCCTGCATGTGCCGCAGCTGCTGCCGGCGGGCCTGCAGCAGCTCATCTGCACGCACACTGCCACCCACACCCACAACCCCAGCAGCAGCTTCCTCAGCATCATTGGCAGCTGCAACAGCACCGGCTGCTGCACTGGTTGACGTCAGGACCTGGAATGAGCGGGGGTCTGCAGCTACAGGAGGCTGTGATGCTGCAGATGCAGCGGCAGCTGGCAGCGGAGGCGCAGCACCTGCATGCCACGAAAGTTCAAAGGCGTAAGACAACAACTACACACCACCTCCAAGCACCACCTACGACATGATCCGAGGCGCAACAAGGCAGCAAACATCAGCAAAAGCCTAATACTGCAGGCAACAGTACTGTATGATAAGTACAAGTTCGTACCTGTGGGCTGGCCCTGCGCTCTTGCAAGTGCATCATGTGCCGCCTGCCACTCCTGCTGCAGCACACGCTGTTGCTCTTGCAAGATGCGCCATTTGATGAGCACATACTCTATGCGCGCTCTTGCCTCCAGCTCAGCTGCTGCATCCATTCCACTGCCGCTGGGCACCTGTGCATCCGCAGGTAGCAGTGCTAATGCATCTGACACAGCTGCATCCTCTGTCGCAGGTGGGACCAGCTCGGCTGTGCTGTTCAGCCTGCTGCCAACAGCAGGCTGTGTAGCAGCTGGCAGGCTGAGGTTTGCACCTGCGTTGTTTTTGGTACCTGTTGACTGCGCTGCCAAACCATGTGCCCCGCTCGTACCAGCTTGATTCGCAGTTGGGCGTACCCCAAGGTTGTCATGCCCACTGTTTGCAATGGATGGGGCTCGTCTTATACGGCCCCGCTGCACTGCACTGCTCGTCAGATCTGCCGCTGCACGCCGGGCAGCACCATCTGGACTTGTCACTGGTGGTACAAGTTTGCGTGCAACTGCACTGCCGCGTGCAGGTGCAGGATGCGAGGCTGCCACGGGTGCACCAGATTGTGGTGCAGCAGCTGTGCGACCTGCACCATGTGGGGCAGCGGATGCCGCAGATATCTGAAGGGTACTGAGTAGAGCCTGTGCACTGGCCTTGTTCTTTTGCTGCACGATGCTCAAGGGCTCTGCAGGGGATGGGCGGCTTTGTGACTTTGCAGGGGAACCAGGTTTGCCTGCCTTGGCCACAGTGACAGCAGTAGAACCAGCACGAGCTGGAGCCTGGCCAGCGGGCCCTGTTCGTGCTTCGCTGGTAGTGGGAGTGTTGCCTGCTGCCTCCGGTGCGGGTGTAGTATCGCGAGACGCAGAAGCGGCGGCACCATGGACACCTCCATGCGACACCCCATGCTGCCCCTCATGAGCTGCAATCTTCAGCCGTAACAGCTCAATCTGTGCTTGCAGGTTTGCATCAGCAGGTCCAGCTGGGGCCATTGCATCGTCCTCGCCTTCTGATGACCATTCCAGCAAATACTCTTCCTGGTCCTGTGTTTGGTCAACCAGGCTTGCTGGGCGTGCAACTGCTGTCACCACCGCTCGCCCACGGCCTCGTGATGTTGCTGAAGCGCGGCCCCGAGCGCCCCGACCACGCATCCCGCGATGGTAAGCACGTCAAGCCGTCAAGTGCAGTACCTGCTGCAATTGTAGATATGGTAGCGTCCTTGTACCGAACCCATCTTAATCGGCTAGACCAACAACGGTCAACAAGAAGCATTGGAACGGAAAGCAGCACGGAGCCACATGGTTTGCACTGTCACTAACTGGCTACCAATTCCCCGGATCGCTCCTGCAGCAGGGTTTTGACGTGGGGTTTTGGAGAGGCCACCTTGATGCAGCCCGTTGTGATTCATTCTTTAACTGATAGTTTGTATGAATCTACTGTGGGGCAACCGGCACATTTGATGCATTTCTGCTGAACTCTGTTGCACTGGACCTACGAGACCGAACTGGCATGGCTTTGGGGACCAGGTATGGTAGGAAACGATCGTTTTGTTCGATCAGATCTTCACAAGGTAACCCAACAAACTGCCCATGTCAACACACTCCATGCACATGCAGGGGCCGAGGCAAGGTAAGTGCTTGCCAGCCCAAATGAGCTGGTCCTGGTAGAAGCTGCTTGGCATGCAGCATGCTAGCATAGACTGCACGTGCAATTGCTTGGAAGCTGGCCAACTCGCACATCATGTATTATCAGTACATGTGGTGCGGTGCAGGGTGGGGTTGATGTGGAGTCACTAGAGCGGGATAATGATAAGGGTCTGGATGCACTCTCAGAACGCGTTGGTCTCTTGAAAATGGTGCGCTGCCTTGACAAGTTGCCATCATTGATTAGCCCGCAATGCTGCACTGCATTGATTGAACACGCGTCAGCAGGACACAGTTGCTGCTGGCTGCAGTGTTGGGCGTGCTGCTGCCGCTCCCTTTTTGACTCGATGTGCTATTGCTGTTCTGTTGCATGGCCACTTCAGGCAACGCACAACATCAAGAACGAGGTTGAATCACAACATTCACTGCTGGACAACATGGTGCGTATTTACCTGTGTTGCATCATAGCCAAATATTGGCACATGCATGCCTGCAATGAGATAGGATGAGCATGCAGACAGTTTAACAGGCTAGGCTGATACCAGCAGCCACCCTGGCCTAATGGTGTTCCTCACTTGCCACATCATGCCTGCCAAGGCCCATGCATCACAGCCATAGTTGTGGGACATGTGCATGTGTGCATCAGAGTGCTGTCCCATGTGGGAACAAAAGCAAACAGATCAGCATTTCATATGCGCACTGCGAAGAATGCAAAGCATCATCCTGCAACCTGCACACACTGTGCAGCATGGTCATGGTCAGTTGGCAGCACATGCTGCATACGCCACTTGCCCATGAGGCACATTTCACGTACTTTCATGCACATGCGAGGCCAGCCAGGGGCATGTAACATGTCTGCATGTATGTGCATTGTTTGCCCGATGGCATCATCGACACAAGAGTGCATCGCTGTCTCTCAGCGACCTCCTCCTATGGTGCTTCTGCACTGATGTGTCACATTTTGCCTGAGTATGCCGCGCACACATGTTATGCTGCCCACAATCATGTGCCTGCGTCCTTCAGGACGGCAGCATGATGAATACACGGGGCTTCGTGGGGGCAGTGAACGACAAGTTCAGACTGGTGAGTGAACAAAGCTGTGCAGGAGTGTTCCCTAGGGTTGCAGCATGGACACTTGCAGCTGCGAGCCTTGCTTTTGAGAGCTCTTGCTGTCTCTATGTATCATCCCAGTGCCCCACATTTGCATCAAGCACAGACAGCTCGTGCGTTCCCTCACATCACATGCCCCTCCCTGCCCGCGCTTCTGTCCCTTCACAGGTCATGAGCAATAAGCAGAACAAGAACATGACGTTTGTTGTGCTAGGGTTAGTGGGTGTGCTCTTTCTGTACTGGTACGTGTTCAAACGGTGATGTAGGGGGCTGGCATGTGTGTCAATTCTGCCTGTAGTGCAACCTGCAAGTTGCAGATGTGGAGCTGGGCCTTGTGCCTGATTGCGGAACATAGTCATGATCAACACACAATTACACACGGTGTAACGGTACGCTTCCAAAAGCATCGCCAGCTGCAGCCCCAGGCTGCCTCACCACAATGCACGACGGGTAAAAGAGCTGCCTCGGCCGCAGTTTGCTGGTGCTCCAAGACCACGAGGCTCCCCAGTCCAGCCAACACCCAACTTATCAGTGCCTTATCTCTGTCAGTGCAAAGACACGCAATTGATGGACCCTTACATTTGGGCGCCCGACGTATCCTTCCATCCCCATGTCACATGTGCAAGCTCATGCGGTGACAGGCGCACCAGCGCGCACCTTGCGGGACACGCTGCAGGCGCAGGCACACACATGTGCCGGGTGTCAGCAGGTTTGGCAGCATGACTAGCGTTTCACCGTGTATGTTCGCTACACGAAGCATCAGTGCGGCTCGAAACACAGCGCAGGATGCCTGTCCAGCACGCCACACACAGCAGCACATGGACTGAGATGAAATCCCTGTATGCCGCACCTGCGCATCGTTACAAACTCCTCAGCGGCCGATGGGTGGATACCAACAACGCTGTCCAGCTGTTCCTTGGTCACGCCCACCTGGCACGTGCGTTACATACATTCCAGAGCAGACATGGTCCAGGTTCTGGCACAGCACATGATGCAGTCGTGTTGGAAGGCAGGTGCGCAGGTCTGCAACATGATGCATGGGGGACGGCCACGTATAATGCTACATTTCATCTACATCATTCCTCCATCAAAAAAAACATCTGTGAAACGCCGTGTTATTATTATTATTCCTCCATCGACAATCAGGGGCAGGCTACCAAGCGATGATATCATGATGAAGTGCATATCAACTGAAGCCGCTGGGGAGGCACTTGCGCACACCTTGACTGCGACTGCAAAGCCTTGCATGATCTCCGCCGCGTGGTCGCCCACCATGTGCGCGCCAATTACTGCTTGGCTGTTGGCATCAACGATGAGCTGCAGGGCAGGTAACGGGGTTAATCCGCGACATGCATCAGTCCCAGCAACTGCCCCAGAGTCCAGCGGCTCGCATGGTGAGGGTTTAAAAACTAATTGATGCACCAGAGAAATAGTGGTCAGCTGGTCACCAGAGCCTGCAGCTGCATGCCGCGCCCACCTTCATGAATGTGCGCAGTGGTGAGCCCGACAGCGTGTTGCGCATGGGGCGGAAGGAGGTGGTGTAGATGTCTAGGTCCTTATGGCCCGCTGCCAGTGCACCAGCCTCCGTGTAGCCCTGCAGCGTGGGGATGATTGCGCCGACAGGTCGGCCAGGTGCTTAGGCCACTGACAGCACTGGCAGCAGCACCACCACCAGCCAGCAGCCCCCAAACCCGTCTCTAGCCCCATCACCCACTCTAGAAGCCCCCACCCGTAATGCACACATGCCATTCGGGCAGCAGGCACCCAAGCCAAGTGCGCACCACTGTCGCAATCTCCGGGTGGCTGAACACCGCAGAAGGCACTGCCCAGTAGTCAGGCTTGGTGGGTTGGTTCAGCACCACAGTCTTGGCCAGGGCCATACCCTCCATCAGGGCCACGGGGGTCAGCTGCGCGTGGGGCCACAGAATGCATATGCGATGGACTTGCGCGTGAGCTGCTGATTGGCGCAGCAGGCAAGTACAGGCGGCACACAAGAAAAAGCATGCCGACCGGTGCCTTCTGGTGGGAACGTGCAAGGTTGAGGTCTGCTGTTAAGCCTTCCCGCTGTGCATGCCTGACCATGTGTGCTTTGTTCGGGGGCATAGCTGCTGGTTCCTCTGCAGGTGCCTGTGCTGGCGCCAGTGGTCAGATGGCATGCCACCTTGGCGCGCGGACCTACTTGTACACGATTGGTGACATCACCCACGGCCCAGATGGAGGGCACATTGGTGCGTGAGTACTCATCCACCAGCACCTCTCCCTTGGGACCCAGCTTCACACCGGCTGCCTCCAGCCCCAGGTTGCCCGTGTTGGGCACACGGCCTGTGGTGTTTGGCCAAGGTACAACCGGGTATAACAGGTGAAGGCAGATCTCATGGCAAGCAAAGAAGAGCACACATGGAGGTGTGAGGGCAGGGGGTGAGCAGGCAGTCCCTTGACATGCTGCATGGTACTGCGCTGAACCTTGGCATGCGTGTGGTGTACCGTGGTGGTGCATTGTTGCTCAAACTGCTGGTCTTATGATGCCCTCATTCTAACCAGATCCAATCTTGTGTGCTCTGCCCAAAATGCACGTGCTGTAGTGCTTGTTGCATCAACAGAGCCTCACTCACCCGTCGCCATCAACACCTGATCATTGTCCTTGATCTCCACAACGCTGCCATCCTTTGCCGCCAACACCACTGTGAGCTTGCCATCTGGCTGCTTGCGCACCTGCATACCCAGCGGCAGGCCACAACACAATACAGAGTGGCAAGTTGCCCAAGCAAAGCCATCGAGCGAGCACGTATACAGGAAAGTGTTCGGCAAACTGTTGCTGCATGTCAGCAGGGGTGATTAGTGAAGCTCGTACTGCATTAGGTGGTGACCCTGCCAGGGCTGTGGCTCACCTCCTTGGGCGTTGTGCCAGGGTGCATCTGCAGCCCTGAGTGCATGTATTGGTCAGCAGCGAACTTGACAACCTGAGAAGGCAGCAGGCGTTGCACGAGTGCATTGCAGCTCTCATCTTGCTGTGGTACATGCCTACTGCATAGTGTACCCCTTGCAGACATGGCAAGATGAAATGCACAAGTTATGTCACACCCTGCATCCATGAAACCAAAAAAGCTTGCATGTTGTGAGCATGCCCAGATAGTGCATGCACAGCTGCAGACGTGTGTGGCAGATTTTCGAGGCACAGATGCAGCAGTCATGTCATCCTTGGCTGTGAGATAGCGCACACACCTCATCGTCAAAGCCACGCAGTGGCATGGGGGCACGGTATGCAATGTGCACGTCAGCGCCAAAGCGCTTGAAGATGCCGGCAAACTCGACGGCAATGTAGCCACCACCCAGCACAGTCACCTTACTGCAGAGTACACGCAGAAATGTGAGGCTGAGGTGGCGCGTATGGACGTGCAAGCGCTAGTGTTTAATCACAAGGCAGGGAATCAACCAGCACATGCAGTGATGCAGACACACCAGTGCCAGGCCATAGCTGGATGAAGCTCAGAGCCGCTACAACCTGTTCATGTCCGCCCCTTGCCTGATGCCTGCACCGCTGAGCACCTGTCCCATCCTCATCAACCCCACACGCACTCGGGCCGCTTCCCCAGCTCCAGAGCATCGTCACTGGTGATGCAGTACTCAGCGCCCGGGATGTTGAGCTTGTTGGGGCGGCCACCCACAGCAATGAGGATGTTTGCCGCAGTGATGCGGCGGCCGCTCACCTCTACCGTGTGCTCATCAACAATACGGCCCCTGCCTTCAATCAGCTCCACCTTGGCGTTAGCCAAAGTGTTCTACGCGGACGTACGCGCACCATAAGGTTGGGTTACCACAGGCGCAACGTTAATGCGGTCACAAACGTCAGGGCAGTGAAGTGCACCAATGTGCTCCATACAACGGGCCCAAGCACCTAACACCAGACCCAACATATGTGTATGTGCACACCTTGTATGCCCCGTTCAGCCGCTGCAGCTCCTTGCGCTTGGCCCCCAGCATTGTGTCCCATGCATGAGCGGGCTTACCCGTGCTCTCCCACCTGGCGCATGGCAGTTGGAACGTGATGCATATCGCATGGCCTGCTGCCTGCTCGAAAGCAATGACAGAGCAACTCAGACTAAGCGAATGCTACTGTACCATACAAGGATCACCTATGCAGGACCTGCTGCGGCCCAACAACAACAGACGCCAGCCGGCTAACCTCACACATGTGCACCCCAGCTGCCGAAGTACAGTGCTCAGTGCTGTGCATAAGTATCCCAACGCATGCATCAAACACGACGCTGTTTGCACACAGCGCACCCAAAGCCGACTGAGTCGTTGAAGTGGTCCGCAAACTCTGACGCGTACACAAACAGCTTCTTGGGCACGCACCCACGCAACACGCAACTGCACATGCAGGCAGGCAACAAGCGACAAAGCATCGTGGATGGTTGTATGTCACGTTCAGGGGTTTCCTGTGCATGGTGTGCAGTGCGTGCTCAAGATACGTCTTTGATGCATATTTCATGTACCACGTTCACCGCCCCCAGCCCTGACTCCAACGAGCTACACATAGATTATAGAACCCCCTTTCTGCCCGTGGTCTTCCTGCACTTACGTGCCGCCCACACCACCCTGCGTGTCACTGCTCTTGTAGTCAAAGGGCAGCTCAATCACTGCGACCTTTGCACCTGTGCATGCGTAGCAACCGCATATGAGTATTGACCATGTGTATGGGTCTGTCCCGCACACATGTGTGACAAACCTTGTGAGCGTGCACCTGCCAAACAGCACGGCCCCTGCACCTGTTGCCTCCTCCTGGAAGCGTTATGACCATGATCTGTATAGCAACCCACTGCGATCTATACTCCTGCTGCAGCCGCGCACCGTAGCTGGCTGCAAAGCGCGAGCCTCGAACGCCGCCGCTGCCTGCTCCGATCGTGACCAGGTCATAGTCGTACTTGACAGCCCCATTCCCATTGGAGCCCGCAGCGACGCGCACAGACATGCCTGAGTGCAGCAATTACATCCATCGTCAAGGCATCTGACATGAGTGCAGCATCATACACCATTACCGTATTTCATGTCTGCCCTGAACTCATGTTGTGCAAGACACACATGCGGCCGGAACGACATTCCCCACTGTGAAAGCGAAACCAGGGAACGTACCGTGCATGGACATGCCACTCATGAAGCAGCGCGCACATGGCGACCTCATGTTGACTGGACCAGCAGTAGCGACTGCGCACATCAGCATGATGCACAACAACGTATCATGCTTGCAGATCAACTCATATCCCAGATGTGCAGCTTCTCACCTTGTGCAGCGACGCGCAGCGCTGACTGGGCGCTTCGGATTGCCACGCCTGCAATGAGGATAAGTCAAATGACCGTGATTATGGTGTGCTACACGTTTGATACACTATAACATCAACTCTCAACCCATCAACCAGGCCGAACGCTCACCCGGGATGCCCAGGTGCAGGCCAGCCATGACCTGCCCAGCCCGTAGATGCGCTTTGGAGCCCAACATTTCCTTTGTGCAGCTTGGGCGAGCCATCTCCGGTCTAACGGTACATCACACCTGGGAAGTAAACAGCTCTCGTGCACGAGATTCTCTTGCAGATGTTGTCTGCTTAGCTTCAGGGCTGGCTGTGTGGTGAAAAACCTGGAAAATCTGCCGCCAGGGTCAGTACTACATTGCAGTGCTAGTTGATGAGAGCTGCATTGATGCCAAGCAGTGCCATACAGCAGCCACTGGTGTTGTGTGACAGCACTTCATTGTTCTCCGCACACTTGCCGCAGGGTTGCACAGCCGCATGGAACGATATCCGTTCGGCATGACATGCCGCCAGGTGCAGACTGTGCGCACACATGCAAGCGCACCAGCCCATGCAAGGCTGGTGGCACCAGGGCACGCAATCCTCCGTCGAGTGACATGCAGCTGTCACAGCCCCTGCAGCACGTCACAGGCGGCAATCGTACTCTCCTCCATGCGCCACTGCTCATATGGCCACCACACCCGCAAAGGCAGCACAGCACGTAGAGCAGACATGTACACCACAGCTATACCAGGCAGCAGCAGTACTGTGCCAGCTGCTGTGCAGAGCATCAGTCAGGGTAGTACAGCTGCACCCGTGCTGCCACCAGCCATTGAACAGGTGGCCGGGGACCTACCCATCCGGGAGGTGGTGCTGGATGTGCTGCAGGCCCTGGATGCAAGCCCATCCTTGGTGCTCCAGGCCCCCCCGGGGGCTGGCAAAACCACCACAGTGCCCCTGGCGCTCCTGGCACATGCACCTGCATACCTGCAAGGGCAGCAGAAGATCCTGGTGCTGGAGCCGCGGCGTGTGGCTGCAAAGGCGGCAGCCCGCCGCATGGCTGCCCTGCTGGGGGAGAAGGTCGGGGGCACAGTGGGGTACAGGGTGCGGCTGGAGTCACGCGTGAGTGCAGCCACGCGCATTGAGGTCGTCACGGAAGGTGCGGGGCTGCTGCCAACACTTGTGTCCGTGTTGTTTCTGTTGTTTGTTCCGGTTCAACCTCGAGCAAAACCCACGCCAGGCTGGCAGCATTTAAGCATTCATATGTTGTCATGCCTGCTCACATGCTTCGCTGCAGGCGTGTTGCTTCGGCGCTTGCAGTCAGACCCTGAGTTGTCAGGGGTGGGCGCCATCCTGTTTGACGAATTCCATGAGCGCAACCTGGACGCGGATGTGGCGCTGGCCCTGTGCCTGGACCTCCAGGTCAAGCTGCTGCTGCTGCACTGTCGCCAGAATGTGGCTTGTGACCGTCTCTGCACTTGATATTGAATCATGCTATTCATGCACGTACATCATGCATTTGGCTGCGACATGCAGGCCCAGCACAAGGAAATGCCCAGCACACTACCCTGCAACCTGCATTTTGCAGGGTGTGCCATCTGAGTTGTTGGGCAATTCGCATGCGTTTTCCTTCGCGCAGGCTTTGGCACGCCCCGAGCTGCGGCTGCTGGTCATGAGCGCAACGTTAGGCGGGGGCGTGGCGGAGCGCGTGGCAGCGCTCATGGCGCGTGCACAGCAGGTGCCGCCAGATGCCGTGCCCATCGTGACGAGTGCGGGCCGCTCCTTTCCTGTGCGGGTGTCATACCTAGGTGGGTTCCTAGCGCATGGGCGAGGCATGGAAGGCTGTGTCTGTGGAAACAAACATTGCAGCCAAGGCTCAACAAGTACAGTGCACGGCTGTGTGAAAAAGCCAGCTGTGTTGCCATTTCCACCACCCCTGGCATAGACCTCACAGTTTGCACTGCACTGTCCACGGCTATGGTGTATTCGTGGCAGGCGCACCACTGCGTGAGCGCCTGGGCCTGGAGCGTGCTGCAGCTGATGCGGTGATGGGTGCGTTGAAGGAAAGTGGCAGCCGTGGAGACGTGCTGGTGTTTCTGCCCGGTGTGCAGGAGATCCGCAAGTGGGTGGGGCCTGGCACACTGGTGCCTCTTGCATGTTGGCTTCACTGAATGCATACCTGTTCCAGTTGTGCATCGTTGTTGTGCTGACCGGTGCCTTGCTGCCAGGAGCTGCTGCCCACATGCTTCCCGGATGGCATGCATCTTTGAGCGTTGCTGCAAAGCAAGGGGCACATTCAACAGCTTGTACCAGTCATGAGGCTGCTTGTTGATGGCACACCACAACCCTGGAATTGTTCACCAACTGCCGCAATAGACGTCTGCACCGTGCCCACTGTGTGCCCCCCACACTCCCACCTGACTGCCACGCAGCACGGAGCAGCTGCTGCTGGGTGAGTCAGGGCTGCGGCGGCGGGATGTGGAGGTGGTGCAGCTGCATGGTGGGCAGGCGCCCGAGGAGCAGGACCGCGCAGTCAAGCCATCACGCGGTGGCCCCAGGTGGGTGCCGCGCAAGTGTACGGTGTGCCACTCTTGAAACACCGCCATGGCATCTTCCCCTGAAGCAGCTGCACTGCGCTGCACTTCTGTGGCATGTGATGCTCTGTGTAGTCGTATGGGCAGCGGCGCAGCGGCCTGGGGACTTGGCTGCGGAAACCAATGCCAGATAACCATGCACTACTGGTCTGCTGCACGAGCCGTTACATGTGCATTTTTGCCGCCATACTGGAAACGTCATGTTTTGCCTGTGAATGGGCGTAGGCGTGTGATCCTGGCCACACCTATCGCTGAGAGCTCCCTCACGATTGATGGTGTTGTGGCTGTGGTGGACAGTGGGCTGCGGCGTGCACCATGCTACGACGCGGCCACAGGCGTGAACCGGCTGCAGGTGTGGGGACCTGATCACATCAAAGCATGCGGTGTCCTTCATGTCCTCCAGCACTCCAGCAGCACGGTTCATCTGGCAAATGTGTGTGCGAACCTGGTGCTGTGTGGGAGGTTGGTCATGTGTGCCGCCGATTCTGATGGTACTGATGCGTGTTTGTGCTGGGTTCAGCAGATCATCACACCCCCTCACACCCAACTGCTGCACCTGCTGCGGCCACAGACCACGCGCATCAGCGCAGCCTCCGCGGAGCAGCGCGCGGGGCGTGCGGGCCGCACCGGTCCGGGTGTTGCATACCGCCTGTGGGATGCAGGGGAGGCACTACAGGAGGCCACGCCCCCTGAGATTGTGCAGGTGTGCATACCATGTGTGCTGTGCGGCTGGTGCATGTTTTGCCGCTGTGTTGGATAGTCCAGCTGCTGCCATAGGGGGGTCGAGTCACTGCCCCCTCTGCCCAGTCATCACTCGACGGTCTCTGACAGCACTTGCAAACCAGCCACGCGCCACCGACCTTCAAGGGGTGGCCAACACCATTTGCATACTGCTGGCTCCTGTGCACCTACAGGCTGACCTGGCCCCCATGGCACTGGAGCTGGCGGCTTGGGGTGTGCAGCTCGCGGCTCAGGGGGCAGGCCAGGGTGTGGCCTCACTCATGTGGCTGGACCCACCCCCTGCAGGTCAGCACAAGCACTTCAGACATCATCATCGATTGGGGTTGGGGATTGGGGCATCATCGATTGGGTTTTTTTTGCATATAGGTTGCCCATCCCAATTCTCTGCGGGGGTGTGCATTGACCATGTTTGATGCACATGCCTAACACCTTGTTATAATCATACTACTCATCGCATTGGCAACACCGGTCACCCATTTGTGGCAGGCCGGCTGGAAGATGCAGTGGAGCTGCTGGAGGAGTTAGGGGCCCTGGATCGCAGAGGACCCCACAGCTTGGCAGTGACCTCAGAAGGCCGGGCCATGGCACGCATGGGCGTGCATCCGCGCTTCGCTCACATGGTGCTCCGTGGCGGTGAAGCGCCCTTCAGGGCGCGTGAGCTGGCGTGTGTGCTGGCCAGCTTGCTGAGTGAGAAGGATGTGCTGCGGGGGCGGCGAGACCAGGTGTGTGTTCTGGCTGCTGGCTGACCATTCCTACTGCACGCTGTTCGTAAACAGGAGTATTGATGGCAACATGGCCCCTTGCTCATGTGTTGCAGTCTGGTAGTACAGGATGCACTGTCTTACCACCGCACAGTGAAGAATGTAGATCGCGCATCATGCAAGCATGGCCGCACCAGCCCACTTGTGCACCTCACTCCTGCAAGCAGGTACGCACTGCCAGCATTGTTCTTCGCATTGGGCTGCTGGCAGGCCTGGTGGGCGCACCCATGTCAGACGTGGCGGGTGTGTCACGGCTGGAGGGAGAGCTGGGTGTGACCCTGCAGCAGCTGTCACAGCTGGTGGACCGGGCAGGTGCAAAGCGCGTGCTACTGGGTGCCCAGAGTATTGCTGGGGCAGTAGCCATTGCTTACAAGCCAGGGGCATCACAGGATGATGCTGGGGAGGGGCAGGCGCAGGAGGCACACATAACAGAGGACGGAGACGATGCAGCACCTTTGGATGCTGGTGTGGATATGGCAGAAACATACGAACAGGACACGGCGTCTCAGCAGCAGCAGCAGCAGCAGCAGCAGCAGCAGCAGCAGCAGGCGGCGTCCAGTGCAGCCATCACAGGCGTCGCGTTTGACAAAGCTTGGGTGTCACAGGCTGGCCGTGACGGGCTGCTGGGTGCTCTGGTGGCACTAGGTGCGTGCGCATGCACAGGCCTTGCTTGTGTTGAATGGCCTCATCATCCACCTGACCCATCCAAACCTCAGCCTCAAGGCACTTTGTAGAGGTGTGAGCCGGCCCTTGCAAGCAACTGGACTCCTGACATCAAGGTGGTGTTGCGTTGGAAGAGTACATGAAGCTCAGTTTTGATTCCGCATCACCGTGTTGCAATGACGCACGCAGCATATCCGGATCGCCTGGCTGTCCGTTCTGAGCGTGGGTCAGGGGGTGCAGCAGGTGCCAAGCGCGTGACATTCGCGCTGGCTGGCGGAGCAAATGTTAAGCTCCTGGACGACAGCGACCCCTTGGGCCAGGTGCACGATGCTGCTGTTGCTACAGCAGCTTACGCTGTTCATTTTGACAGTCCTACTTGTGACCCCACATGTTCCAAAAAGCAGCCAAATAGCAGGCTGTCACACTGACAGCGGACAGCTTCCATCCCTGATTTCTTGCCCCAACACGACCCGCCCTCCCCCATGACGTCCACAGACCGCAGAGTTCCTGGCAGTGGCTGAGCTGGGGGGCGCGCGGGGCAGTGGCCCAGGCGGCGGGGGGCGTAACGACCATGTGGTGCTGGCTGCCCCCTTGTCCAAGTTAGCCGTGGATGCGTATCTCATGTCCATGGTCACTGAGCGCACGGTGAGATGAATTCAAGTGCTGCATGTGTGTTGGCTGAGGTGCTCAACTACTGAGACATGCCAAGATCCCGGCAGACTGCAATGGCCAAACATATCCAGTGTGGGATAGTGCAGTATGTTGGGTCAGGATTGTTTCAAGCACCTCGTCTAGGTCCCCACTCACCAGCTGTTGACCATGCTCTTGCGTGCCGCCTGTGCTGTTAGGCACATTCTTGTGAGCCACGGGAGTCTTCAACATATGAAATGCTGATGTTGGTGTGTACGTCTGTGCGCAGGTGGTATTCTGGGCGAGCAGCTCCAAGGCAGTGCTGGGCCGCGTGCAGCGGCGCCTAGGTGCCTTGGTGCTGTCAGAGCGCTCAGCCCCTGTGACGGATGACCAGGCGCTGCCAGCACTGCTGCAGGTACGGGCATGGTTCATGCTAGGTGACCAAGAGCACACACAGCCATGGTGCATGTGAATGATGGGATTGAAGGCCACACAGCGGGCAGGGCGCTTGCCATGTGAAGCAGCGCGCTAGTGGTGTGTTGAGGTGTTGTTTTAACCTGGGTGCACCTGCTACGAGCATGGTGTCGGCGCACAGGGTTGGCGTGAGATGGGAGGTGTGCGTGGCCTGGCACTAAGCAAGGAGCTCGAGGGTTGGCGGCAGCGGCTGCTGTGGCTGCGGTGAGCACCATGCACACTGTGCGGCCATGGAACATGGCAAACAACTTCATGCAATGGTTGAAGCAGCCGATCCAAAGGAACTGGTTATGCAAGTCGATGTCTATAGCTGTATAGAACAGGAAGATGGCGACAGGAAACAGCATGCTCATGTTGAACGCCTCTGACTGCAGGCAAAAGGACTTGCTGGCGCCCAGCCCCCCACCTGTGGCGCTGCCTGACCTGTCAGATGACGCCCTAGTGGCCAGTGCACCAGAATGGCTGCCTGCATGGGCCGCTGGCCTGCGCTCCAAGGCAGATCTGGTGTCCAAGTTGGACTGGCGTGCAGTCCTGCATGTGAGTTTGACTGTGGGTGGATGGACTGGGTCTGATGCTACTGTTGGCTGTGTTGATGCTGCTTCAATTCTGGGAACACATCATACTGACATCAGATATCGTGCCTTGCCCACACGTCCTTGACACCACCAACACTCTCCTGGACCACATGCACCCACAGGGCATGGCGGGCCGTGAGGCCTGTGCTCGTGTTGAGGCAGAGGCACCGCCCCACATTGTACTACCCACAGGCACGCGCGCCGTCATTGACTATTCACGCGACCCCCCAACTGCCAGCGTCAGGCTGCAGGCAAGTGGCAGGCGGCCACATGCGTGCCAAGCTCACACTATGCAGTATGCAGTATGCAGTATGCAGTATGCACTATGATCACTGAGGAGCGGCCCCAGAACACATGGACTAGGATGTATGTGCCTGCAGTCAGTCTGCAAGGTAGGTTCTCAAGACAAGCAAGCTTGCACGATCTTGTCTTGTCGTCCAGGAAGTGTTCGGGCTGGCAGAGACCCCACGGGTTGCAGGTGGCGTGTCAGTGCCAGTGCAACTGGAGCTTCTATCTCCCGCAGGCCGCCCGGTGCAGGTATGACTACTGCATGATTCTGCCGTGTGACACTGCACGCTTGATCTGACCTCATTTCGCACAGCACGCATCCTTTGCGCGTACAGTCGCATTCCGTCCATGTTCAAGCAAGCACAGCAACCGCAGCAACCCATGTGCCAGCACCTGGTGTATCTTGGGCATTGCCCGGCGGGAGTGATCATGCCGCCTTTGCTGGTCTGCTCGTTGCTGCAGACCACATGCGACCTGGCTGGCTTCTGGAAGAGCTCCTATAAGGCAGTGCGCGCTGAAATGAAGGGGCGCTATCCCAAGCATTACTGGCCTGAAGACCCTTCGGAGGCTGAAGCGACCAAGCTGACCAAGAAGCAGCTGGAGGCAGCACAGGGCCCACAAGCCACGAAGCAGCAGGATCGTGCTGCAGCTGGCAACAGTGGCAAGGGATCGCAAGGGGGTGCTAGCAAGCCTCCTGCTGGGCGAAAAAGCAAGAGGTGAACAGCAGATGGTGACAGTTGGCATTCCTATGGTGCACGCTGCAAGAAATGGTCTTGCCTGGATGTATGTTGCACTGGCAGCAACTGCACTGCAGCTCCTAGCGCGAATCCCAGGCACGCAACATGTCACACAGCACACCCAAAACAATAGCACGCGCTGTGGCAAAAGAGCACGAAGTATAAAGGGTTTTTTTTCTGTAAAACTGTGCACCAAGAGCGCAAGAAAGCCGCGCATCCTTGTCAGCACAGCTTCGTTGGCTCCAGCAACCTGTAAAATTTGGATCTGTTATTTAAGCAGTTCGTCACGTTGGGCCGCGCCAACAACCCTAACACCAAGCAGTTCAAAGTGTTCAGGTACAGATACTGCGGGTTTCAAGTTTGCGCAGGTCCCATTCATTAAAATTTGCAACCACGGGGTTTCTGCCATATTTGCAGGGAGTGCCTGAACAGTCAGGAATGCTGCTGAACTCAGCACCCATCCGCTGCCCACGCGCAAGAAGCGAAGGATGTGCAACAGCGCGACCGTGGGCTATGCGCCAGCCCGCGTCAAGAAGCGACTCTGGGCTCTCAGCTTCATACTTTGTGCATGTCCCGATGGGGGATGCCATGGGCCAGCGCTACGCTTGCATGAGCTCAAAGACAAGTGGTTCCTGTGGCAGGCGAGATGCAGGAGCCACACCCAGCAGTGTCTGTCGGGGCAGCATCACAGCAGGCGCCTCAGGCATGGATGCTCCCAGTGGTCCACCTCGCCCACGCTGGCTCACGCATGCGGTGCGTTGAGAGGAAGGGTGCTTGCCAATGTCAATGGCTGCTGCTTGCCATTGTGCATGCATGCTTGCATACTCTATCTCCCATTCAATTCCACAGACCGATTCTTTGTAGTTCTGTGGCGTGCATGCGTGATCTCAGGAGCTGGCAGGGTATGCAGCCATGGCGCGCCTGCATAACCTGGCGCCATCGTTGGCCCTCGTGCTGCTTGGTGCATGGGCGGGTGGCGGCCGGCGGCTGCAGGCCCTCACACTGCCCACTGTGTGGGCTATGGCATGTGTTTCAGCCGGTGGGTGCTGGTGATCATCATCACAGGACTTGGCGGAGAAGGTGTTGATTTGGTCATGACTTGGATGGTAGGAGCTGTTGTTTGGCTGTGCAGTTGAGTGCCTGCAGCTGTACGTGCGCCTCACATAATGCTGTTGCTCCATATATGGTAGTCATTCACCAGTACAATTGTCGCATACACAGGTGTGACCATTGCATCTATGCTCATCAACGACTACTTCGACTGGGCCAGCGGCGCAGATGGAGTGAACGCACCCCACAAACCCCTGCCATCCGGCCTGGTGCTGCCCGACCGTGCAGTGCTGGTGGCTGCTGCCGTGTACATGGCAGTACTAATCGTGGCGTGCTGCATCCCATCTCCCATGCTGCGCGCCATCACCGCATTCTCAGCGGGTGCGTAAGCTGCAAGTACTGCAGGTGCCACCATGAGTTTTACACTGGCAACCTGCGCCTTGTGCACACATATCTCCGCACTGAATGTCCAGTGCGTGTGGTACTGCATGGCAGCTGCAAGTGTGCTGCACTGCACAGTGCGCCGTTGGAGTTGTGCTGTTGTACACAGTATGGTTATTTCTCTTCCAGCATAGCGTTGTATTAGCACGACTGCTTGGTGTTGTATGTTGCACATTTGGTGACGTCGGTGGCTCTGCAGGTGCCACACTGCTTTACACTCCGGTCTTCAAGCGCATCACTGCTGTGAAAAATGCGTGCGTGGCAGCCGTCATTGCGGCTGCACCTCTCTCGGGCGCCCTAGCCGCGGGCGCGGTACGTGCGTAAGCTGCTCGTTGATTAGATTGTGTAGAGGATGAAGGTTGACCCTGGTGACCTGTGCTGTGGACCTGACCTGATGGTGCCATAGTGCTGTGTTCAACAACCTTGCCTTCACCTTGCTACACCATGTGCAGTGTGATGTATCTTGCACGTGCGGGGACACTTGCATGCTGCTGTCATGTGGTGATGCATGCTCATGCTGCATGAGCCCACAACATGCTGCATGGGCCCACACGTCAACTGCAGGGTGCAGTGGAGCTGCAGCGCCTGGCAGCCCCCACCGTGTTCTCGTTCACTGCGATCTTCTTCAGAGAGGTGCTCATGGACGTGGCGGACATGGAAGGTGCGGTCACGGCGTCACAAACCATGTCAACACTGGTGCACAACATAGCGCGCACATAAGCACGGGTCTTGATTGGAAGCTACCTTTTAAAATGCGCACATGGACGAGCTCCAGCTGTCAGAGCCTCAACACATGAACATGTTGGCACCTTGCCACAGGTGACAAGGCAGCTGGTGTTGTGACGTTGCCCGTGTTGCTGGGCGCGCCCATGGCCCTGGCTGTTGCGGTGGGGGCCATGGTTGTTGGCGCAGCCATCGGTGTTGCTGGCTTACTGGGTGCCTGCTCGTGTTCAGTGGGCATCGGCTCAAGTATGGCAGCTGCCATGGGATCAGGTTCTTCACCACTGGCAGCGCTGATGTCCATGGGCCTGCCTCAGGTGGCAAGTGTGGCACTGGTGGTGCTGGCACTGGTGCAGCTGCTGTCGCAGGTGAGGCCATGCTTGCACCCATGCATCGCAGTGTGCACAGTGAAGGCTGCGCTAATCTATACATGTGCACAAGGTCACCTCGCTGGCTTCTGCTCCTGTGTGCTGAGTTTCATGACCTGTGCGGACGCATGCAGGTTCGCTCCGTGTACGTGTCAAACTTTGACCATGCTGCCATTTCGTCAGCAGTATCAGACTGCATGAAGCCCATTGCGCTCGCATTCATCATTCTGGCAGCTACAGTCTGAGTGTGTGGCTACAAAAGCCGGATTACGATTTTCAAGGCCTGATTGCCACCACCCACACCCCAGCGGCAGGCTGAAGCTGCTTGTTCGATTGGCTTGCACAATACAACATCATCATCAGCACACTCAGCCACAGTGAAGGGATGCATGTGATCATGTATGGCTTGTACCAGCATTACTCCCTGCATGAGCTGTGCTTGGCTGCTCATATGTATACGGCATTGCCCTGTGCGCTGGACATTTTGTACTCTAATGGTAAGCTTGAACGTAACGGTGGCAGGTGAAGGTGACATGTGGCTTGCAACATGGCATTTTGGTCTGACTGACCAGCAATATATGGCAATACAAGGCATGGCTGACCTGCAATACATGGTGGCAGATGGTATGTTGGCAACAATTGTGGTGTTTGGTAGCTGTATGATCCGTGATCAAGGTTTGATGGGCTGTGGTTGAGCTCCAGCTGAAGTTGAAGCATTTCGCAATGCTGCAGTTGATGTACACAATGATTCACTGATGAATTGAGGCAATGAGTGGATCCATGTAATGGGCATGGTGGTGTTTAAAAACACCAGAAGTTTTTGTTGGTTTTCCTTACTATGTTGCCAATCTCAGCATGCCCTCATTGATCCTCCAGCTGCATCAGCTGCTGGTGTGTGCTTACGCGCGCTCGCCACGGATGCGGCGGGCCAGCTGGATGTCCTTGGGCATGATGGTGCT
>QAXD01000175.1:244729-270193 GCA_004335575.1 Haematococcus sp. NG2
ACAAGAAGCCCACCGTGACCTCCCGCGAGATCCAGACCGCCGTGCGCCTGGTGCTGCCCGGCGAGCTGGCCAAGCACGCTGTGTCCGAGGGCACCAAGGCCGTCACCAAGTTCACCTCCGCCTAAGCGGCTTTTTCAGCAGTTAAACTCTAAACAAATTATACGGTGTTTTTCAACACCACCATGCTCGATTCCTACCGGATTGCTGTTGCCTTGTTTGCCTGCCGGTCAGGCGCAGCTCAGCTGACGATTTGAATGTTTGCCACATGTACATGCGGACTCTTGATGATGTACCATGTCTTCCACAACTCTTACAGCAGGGCTTGCATCTGCAGCTGCTGTCCTTGCAACATGCTCCAGATGGCATTCTCACATGCAGAAAAATTAAACATCCAGTATTGGCTCACTGCATGACGCCATGTGGTTCGCACAATAAGATGTGGTCTGCAACTTGCCATCACGCATCCTCCTCCTCTTCTTCCTCTGTTGCAAAGATTGGCTTGGGCTGCGTTGCTGCATACGCTGCGGTGAAGCTGGAGAATATGTCCTTCTTGTCTGCATGCCGCAGGATGGCCTCGCGTGGATCCAAGTCCAGATTGGGTGCCACCAGTCCGCCCTGCATCCAAAAACCACACAGCAGCGCAGTTAGTATAGCACAGCATGCACAACGAGAAACCTGGCAAGGTCCGTGAACGGCGTGTGGTCTATGCAAGTGGATTGAGTGCAAGCAGGACACAAGCAATGGTCCACCTCGGCACCAATGACAACTGCCAGGAATCACACTTGCGTGCTGTCCCTGGATGCATGGGACAGTGCAGTGCAAGCCAGGTGACGGCCATGCTCTTTTGCCCCCCCACCCCACTCCACCCACGCATACACACTCACGCGTTTCTTGAGCAAGTGCTGCGTCAGTAGCGTGCCACCTGTTGTGCCAATGCGGCCCTGCTTGCCTGCCCCTGCTGCCATGCCAGGATCTGGCCGCTTTGTCTTGGCTGCCTCCAGCTGATCTTTGGCCTTGCGCTTGCTGCATTCCGGCGACACAACGGCAGAGTGATGTGCAACTGTGCAGTACGTCTATTACGAGGCACTTGTGATGTAGCGTGAGACAGTGCAGCGCTGGATACTGACAAGCCACCACTACACAAAGCCCCATGAACAGCATAGTCTCCAGGCCCAGGCCATCTACAGCAAGGGCACACCCACCGGCCGCCACGCTCCTCACGGAAGGCTGGAAGCGCGTGCGGGGTTTTGATCAGGAGAGGGGGCGTAAAGTCAAATGGTGACGGTTTGCGTGGTGCCCGTGATGCCCCCACCATGACACCTCGTTCAGACCATGTTGTGTTGTACAACGCACGCACGCCACCTGCCTTGCGGTTGCCTGCCGTTGCGTTTAAGTATAAAAAACGAAAAGAGTGAAGTGAAGAAGAGAGAACTGCACAGCAGCTGAATCCCATTCAAAACAACAAGCCCATGGACTACGGTACTGCCTAGCAAGGCAGATCAAGTGCTCCTCAGTCTCACCAATGCCCAGAAAAATCTGGTTGAGCCTGTCATGCCATGCAAGCGCAGTGACGTTGCCAGGGACACCCGTCTGTGCGCAGAGCGCATGTGTAGGTGAGCTGCACATGTGTTGTGGGCTTGTGGAACTTGTGTGCAGTTCAGTACTCAGCGGCTACACAGTCACATGTTGCACTAACATCATGCTTGCGTAACCACATGCGCCATTGTGCCGCTAGGTTGATGCCACCAGCGTGCCATGTCCCTTGTTCACTGGCCCCCATGTGGCTGCTTACCTTGCGCACAAGCGTGTTCTTTTTCCAGTCAAAGAAAACCACAGCACCACCCTCGTCCTGCCCGCCTGCACTGATGCCTGTCAGGAGCAGCTGCACACAAACATGACATGCAAAACGCAGATTGATGCATTCATCATGCACAGTTCCGAACATGCAACCGGTGAATGTGCACCATTTCAAAACACATCACGAATTCGTGGTCATCCCTGCCAGTGGCCGCGTACAAAGATTCGTTTAAATCAAGCACTTACGCTGTTGTCAGGACTGAAGATACATTTCGTAGTGGCATACATGCATGGCAGATCGCCCCACACATGCACTGGCTTGCTTGTCCTGCGTGCAGCCATGTCCACAGCGCGCAGCGTGCACATAGTGGACACATGGCATAGAGAGGAACGTTGTTTGTGAGGGACTTGATACGAGGGTGGTAAGTCTGTGCTCTTGTGCACAGGTGGTGATGCTTATGTGCTATTGTTGAGTGATTGTCGAGGTACTTCAACCAAAAGGCACAAGTGTCAAGAACAGCACCCACATGCGTAAGTCCCAGAGTTTCAAGGTCTCAT
Organism: Haematococcus sp. NG2; assembly: GCA_004335575.1. Classification (NCBI taxonomy): domain Eukaryota; kingdom Viridiplantae; phylum Chlorophyta; class Chlorophyceae; order Chlamydomonadales; family Haematococcaceae; genus Haematococcus; species Haematococcus sp. NG2. The sequence continues at coordinate 247,085 of QAXD01000175.1, forward strand.
CCATGCCACGTGATGCCAGGGTGTTGCAGTCCTGCGCGCAACCCATCCAGAGCGGATAATCACAAACGGGTGCAGAGCTGCTGTCCAAACAGACGCAACAGTGCATGCTGCCAGCAAGTAGCACCAGCCATGCGGCCGCCAGTAGTTTCTACAACCGCTCACTTGGGTGAAGGCCAGGGATGTGATCTCTGACCCAGGCGAGTGTGCGTCCTTGATGTGGATGGCTGGCCGCGACACATAAGTCCACACCTGCATAGCACATTACACCAGAGCAAGCATTTGGGGGGAGCATGATAGGTGCAGCATGTGATGTGCAGAATATGCGAAGCTCCAGGGAGCAAAGGGAACAACACATCAGCCTGCGGCTGGTTCAGTTGAGCCTGTAAGCACAGGTGATGGTCCTAGTGCAGGCACGCTCACATGCACACCTGCTTTTCCACCATTTGCTGCTTTGGCGGCAGCACCTGCCCAACAGCTGCTGACGTCCCGAATTTGCCTGCACAACCAGCAGGGTGCATGTCACTTTGCCAGCTGCACATGAAAAGGTTGTACCAGACCTATCTTGCATCATCAGAGCGCCATAACCCAGGGCATGACAAACTCCGACAAAGCCCATGCTTTCATCGTCCAACAATGGAACTAGGTCTGCCGATGAACGTGCGCTTGAAACAGAGGTCCATTACGCACCGCCTGTGGTGCTCCAGATTTGGATCGTGCCATCCATAAGGCCACCAGCCACATATCGCCCGTCTGCACCAAACCCGCACGTTGTCACCGCAGTACGAGCGGGCTTGGACAATGTTGGCTTAATGACGGTTTTCTACATCCATGCAAATGGATGAGGATCAATGGAGATCACGCCATGTGAACACGTCTGACCCTGACCTACCCCACACTCTGGGGAGCGCCAATTGAAACAAGAAGCAAGAGATAACATGTGCAGATGTCCATGCCCCCCGTGCTGAGAGCAGCTCCGTTGCAATGCACCATTCACCTGTTCCAGCTTGGTCGCGTCCCACAGGCGTAGGGTGCCGTCTTCTGAACATGTCAGAACCTGTGACACGAGTCAGCCCACATGCACAGATTGATGTCATCAGGAAGTTGGCGATTTACTGGGAGGCTGGAGGATGGAATGGGTGCCTGGATGTCCATCAACTAATGCTGTCACGATCCTTACAAACACCACTTTGCGGTGCTGCAATACAAGTTCAGTGCACGGACAGCATGCATCACTCACTGTGTGCTTATCAGTTGGGTGCCACTGGCCGCCCATCAACCCAGACACATGCCCCTTGGTGTTCTTCATGTCCCTGTGGTGAAGCAGAAGAATGACGCCAACAAAACGTTCGGCCGTTTCCAGAAGTGAACCGTGCGCAGCACCACAGACTCCAGCTCACAAAGACAATACCGCCTCGCCCCATCCACAGCCCCATCCACACACCAATGGCTCTCGTGTGCAGGACACACCGTGCTTGCACATCAGGCCAAGCTGGTCACGCACCTGATGTACATGTCTCCCCGCACAAACTCGCCACGTGTCAAGCCGTCTCGGTCAATGATCTTAGCCTTAGATGAGCCCGTCACGATGAGAATGGCATCACCCGACGGTGACCATGATACAGACAGCACAGGGTGCCCCTCCTGCGGCTCCAGCTCCCTGCAGGTGCACAGAGGAGATGCAAGAGGATGAGCCACTGCAGTGCTCCACATGTGGGCATATCCATGCAGGACTGGCAGCAACTCTGCTTGATGCTGCTGGGCCGTTCGTGGGTTGGCAAGTGTCCCTGTCTCTGCGTTTCCTGGCGGTAACCCTACATGCCATCCATTCACACCCAGCGACACCACGCACCTGAAAGCGCGCATGTCACTCTTCATGCCATTGAAGTCATACAACCGGATTGTGTAATCCAGCGAGCCAGTCACCATGCGGCTGCCTGAGTGGTCCAGGTCCAGGCACGTGACTGCCTTGGACTGGGCGCTGCCCATGGTGACCTCATGCGTGATGGGCAGCTGGTACGGGTCTTCGTCTTCCTCGTCCTCATCCTCATCATAGTCCCCTGAGGGCCCACCACCCCCACGCTCCTCCCCATCCTCAGAGCCCAGAGGAGGGCGCGGGGGCCCCACATCTGCCTCCTCACCCTCATCCCCAGGCTCACCAGGCGGGCGCGGTGGACCCACCATATCGTCATCGCCCTCCCCACTGGCCCCTGCCGCCCCTGCCTCAGTGTCTGCTGCTGCGGCTGGGCGCACAGGGGGCCGCGGAGGGCCAAAGTTGCTGCCGGCCCCTGCACCTGCTGTACCCGGCCGCTGTGGTGGCCGGGGTGGACCAAAGCCTTTTGAGCCTGTGTCTGCACGTTTTTGCTTGCTGAACACCTCCTCCGGTTTCACTGCCTTGACCTCCTGCTCACCTGTTGCGTTGTCCCAACAGCAGGGATGACGTGTGTGAAAATGCATACATAACTGGCTACACACACATGTGAACGGGTCGCACATGCATTCCTGGCAGCGTGTATCCCTCTCATGCCCAGCAACAGCCTAAAGAACTTAATTGCTTACCGAAGCTCATGGGAAACTGTGCCCGCAGCTCATCATCCATACGCAGGTCTGGGTCCTCACTTGGTCCCTCATCAACAACCACTGGCCCATCCTCTTCGTCATCTTCGCTGGCTGCTGGCATGTATGCCGCCTGTGCTGCTGGCCTGCGTGACAGCGGCGGGCCGTCTGATGAAGACAGTGGCATGTGTGGTGATGCAGTGTTGTTGAACACACACATGGTGCCTGCATGGTGCACATGGAGTTGCATGGGTTGTCCAATCATACCTGCGATCCCCATCCGCAAAATAATCAGATGACTTGGCGGCATCCTGTTCTGCCCTTCGTTGCTGCTCCCTCAAAGCGCCCTGCATGTCACGACGTTCCTCCAGCCACTAAAACCCTGACGAGATCGCTGACTAAGAAATTTGCAAAAGAAATACTTAAGCCTTACCAGAGTTACGCCTGCAGCGCCCAATCGCTCTGCCCTTGCTCTCCGCAGGGCAGCCAGCTCATCTTCATCGTCTGACATCCGTGACGCTCTCTGATCAAAGCGAACAAATTTTCAGATTACGAACTGAGCTCAGGCGATGTCATAGCGACATTTACAACACATAGCACACCCTGGACACACCCCATAATCTCTTTTCCAGCTCTTTCGTGTATTCTTAGCCTCAGAGCTGCAACGCAGTGACATTTAAAAGCATTTGGCGCAAGAAAGAACTGGGAGGCAGATGCGAATGTCGCCACTGTATTCCAATAGCACAGGAGGCAGTCAGAACCTAGATTTAAGCGAGCGCTATGGTATAATTGGCTTGTTTCACAACAGGCAAGCAGGGATTTTTCAAGGCTAGCATAGCTGCTGCAATGAACTGCTTTGTGCTTGCATTGCTCTGGCAGCTGGACATAGTCTGGATCAAATCCATCAACATATGCCGCATGACAATGGGCCCATTCATGCGCACAGTCCACTGCTGTGCGCTGTGCTATGCTTCGCGGTAGCACAAATTGCCAAGGCTGTGCTGACCTGGTTTGAAACACGAGAATGGCGTTGGGAGCGGCTGATTGGCTCGGGTGGTAGGTGGAAGCCGAAGGGGCATGTGCGTGTATGCATGTGGACATACTGGTTCAGGAGCTGAGAGCACTCGTGTTTGGTGTTCACCCTCGCAGGCATGCCCAGCGCACACAGCGCGTTCGTCACTGCTTTGGCCACATCAGTGGGCGTGCGGGACGGGACATGCTCATCCACATTTGCCATCTCAGCTGTGTTTGCTGCGATCGTCATGTAATTGGCTCCACTTCAATTTGTATGATATGAACATATGATGGCATGTTTACGTTGTATGGCATGCTACCTGCCATGTCACAATCACGGTAATCCGATGCTGCCCACAGCCCCGCACTGCGGCTGTTACCAAGGCATGCTTTCCACCTGGATTATGTTTGCAACATTGTGCTTCAGCACTCAGACCAGCTGAGGGACCCTGCACCACACAACTCATGCTCTGATTCGCACTTGCACCGCAGGTATGATGCAGTGGGCCTGCGGCTGCACGCAGGGCGTCATGCCGCTGCCCTGAATACCATCATCAGCGAGCTGCCGCCAGAGCACCCAGTTACACGAGACACGCTACGAGAGCAGTTGGGCCACACACCCCTGCAGGTAGGCTGTTGAGGCTCTCCAGGTCGTTGAGAAACTGGCAACAGTGAACTTGCAATGTGTAGCTGTGTCCCTGCACAAACTGTCCCTGCTTGCGTCTTTGGTACGTGGCACAAAAGTGCTGTTCCTGCTGGGGTCTGCATGCAGCCTAGGACTTGAAGAAACCTGTCTGGATGTCGTGGTCGCAGGTGGCTCTGGGCGGTTTCCTGGGCTTCGTGGTTGCATTTCTGGTGGAAACTGCTGTCACCGCTGGCCAGGGGGCACAGGGTTCAGGGGGTGCACCCCCCGTTGCAATGACCAGGTGACTCGTGGCCGGCCTGAGCGCAGCAGCCATGTTGCTCCTGCTGCTCTGCGCCGCGCCATCTGTTCGAATGCACTGTTCCCAGGGGAAGGGCTGGCTGAGAGGTCTGAAGAAGCGTGCAGGGGACAGGCTGGGGGCACTGAAGGAGCCATTCAAACGGCTGAGGGACCGGCTTGTGCCTGTCAGCAAGGCAGCTGCGAAGCCGCAGTACAGGCGCCCCGCCGTGTGACAGTGGCATTTGTAGGTACTGTATGCTTGTTTGCATGTCCGTGCGCATGCACGCCGTCATCCTGCTATGTATGGTGTGATCCACAGAGGTGCAATGAATGCACACAAAGTCTGAGACATGGCTGCAAAACGGGCCTTTGTGCCATTTGCCACAACCTGCACATGTCACATGTAACGTGTCACATGTTGATGGTACGCTTGTGTCATCTAGGATGTCTGACGGCCTAGTTATGGGGTAGGCACCCATTAGCTTTGTTCTTTTCGTCGTTTCCTTTTCATTCCCTGAACTCCTGTCTGGGAACCACAACTCCTACACTACCAAGCAGTCAGTCCAAGCACAGCCCCTACACTAGTCGTAGTGACCTGTGCCAAACTGGGGGAAAGGGATATTATAGGACAGCTGCACCATGCCCTGACCCATACCGGACCACAAAACTCTCTCAGCCAAGCATTCCAGTAACCAATCAAAGGTGGTTTTGTTGCCATCCACGCGGAGGGTAAAAGACCATGTTCATGGAAGCTTGTTGCCAGTTCGACCTTTGACGCTCAGTCCACTGGTGGTCCAGAATTCTCTGGCAGTGGGCTTGGTCCCCTTCGCACACATGGAGTCATGGACCTGAACGGTCCACGTGCTTCCATCAGGCATGTGATGCGGATGCAGGGGCGGTGGGCATACAATGCACCAGGCACTGCAAGCGCTTGTTGCTGCTGATACCTCTGTGCTCTGGCTGTAATCAATGCTGCTGCCAGCATGCGCAGCACGCCCATGTCATCCTTTTGGAAAAAAGGTTTTCAATGCACAGGCTACATCCCAGCGAATAAGAAAATTTCAACTACTAGTATTGAACGCTGAAATGTGGCGTCTCGTGGTGCCCACAGTACCACACCCGTCGGCGGTGCACGTTCGCCAGCAATTGAATGCCACCATTGCAACTGCGGTGCCTAAACTGAGGCGCATTGGCTGCGGCCTGGAAGGAGGCCGTCGCCAAAACCTGTCACCTTCGCAACCATTGTGGCTTGCCGCTGCTTCATCAGGCCAGGTATGCAACACGCAGTGTCCCGATGTTCCTTCTCCTGTACCATCCGAAACTCGTGCATGGAACTGTGTCCATTGTCATGTACATGGCACATGGGGCTGGTGCAGGTCAGCTACTGCCCACACATGTGCACAACCATTGTGATGCTGAGCTTCTCAGAGGACTCACCTTGAACGCAGGCTGAGGGTGCACCTGGGCAGCAACCCATTCAGCGTGTCGTGTCACCTCCATCCATCTCTCCTGCAGCGGCTCAGCTGGGCCTGGGCCAGGATGAGCTGCAGTCCCTCTGGGGTGCATGCTCACGTTCCCTCATGAAGCTCGGCAAAGGCGGGGCGCAGGAGTCTCACGGGCGCTCCCTGGGCGAGTTGTGTGCAGCACACACGCTGGTCAAGGTGCAGCTTAACGGAGACATTTCAGGGTTGCTCAAGGTCGCTGCAGACCTTGAAGCAGGGTCTAATGGAGCAGCTATACTGCTGTCAACCCAGGGTCCATACATGCTGTTTGCCAAAGGTGGTTGTGGTCCGCTCCAATGTGCTGATCAGGCAGAATACGTCTTGCGGTTCCCGAAGACAGCCTGTGCGGTGGCATGTTGCTGATAGCTCTCTGTTGGAACATAACGGAGTTCTTCCCATGCTGATGCTGGTGATGTGGCCTGTGCACTCCTGCAGCGAGCGCGGACGCGCAATCACTGGCGGCTCACGCGGCACAGGAAGCAGGCAAGATCGCTGCCTTCCACGCAAACAAGAAGGCTGAGCGGGATGCCAAGCGCGCAGCCCGTGAGGACCGTGAGAACGGCGAGAGCAGTGGGGACGGGTCAAGCAAGCGGTCCGGTAGCCGCGGGGGGCCAAGCATCAACAGCCTCATCACAGAAGCCACACGAGCAGCTGCACCAAAGGCAGGCCAGGGGTCAGGCCTCAGCCGGCAGCAACTGGCATCTGAGTTTGATGTCCTAGCACGCGCTATCGCACAGGCGGAGGCGGAGGCAGACGCAGGGCGAGCACGACCAGGCAGCCGGCCTGGCAGCAGCAAAGCCCCTTGGAGGCGTGAGGGTGGTGAGGCTGCAGGGCGGGGGCGAGGCGGGGCGGGTGCACCACAGGGCCGGTCTGGCGGGCGGGGGGCTGCAGGAGCAGGCAGGGGTGGGTCAGGTGGTCGGGGAGGGGCAGGGCCAGGGTCACGAGGACGTCCAGGGGGTGGCCGTGGGCGGGGTCCACCATGACAAGGCATGGGGGATGCGGGGCTGTTGTGCTGACCTGCCTGTGTGCGCAATGCAACGTGTGAGGTTCTGAATGGCCTGGAACATGTGATAAAGCATGACAAGCGCGACGATCTCGAAGGCAGCCTGTTACATTGCTACAGTTTCTTTGTACTACATTGTCATGGGAGCCAATCACCATGCAAGTCATGTTCGGTCACGAATTTCACCATGCATGTGGCCGTTGCGAGCCAGACAGCTAGCGGCCTAGCGCCATAATCCATGTACAGAACATCAAGACACCAAAATCCACAGTACCATGTCAGCATCGTCACAGCCTGGCCTGTACTGCAGATGCATCTTCGCTCGATCCTTGTTCTGCCTGCTCTGCACTGCGGCTCCCCTGCGTTCCAGCTTCCATAATCTGTCCAGGAGCCCCTGCCCCTGCATGCTGCGCTGCCCCCTCCCTTGCTGCTGCTCCTGCTTCGCCATGTGCTGCAGATGCATCGCCATGGCCTTGCTGCCCTTGGTTTGTGATGGCAGCAGAAGTAGGGTTGTGCAGCAGTTGGCCCGAGTGGCCGCTGTCGGTTGTGGTTGGGGTGGGTGGTGGGTTGGCGGATGCAAAGGTGGACAGGAAGGCGCGGAAGACTGCCAGCTGGTAGCCATCCATGGGAGGGATCACGTGGCCTGCCAGATGAATGCATGGCAGTCGCACACAAGGTTGGTGCGCCGACCATGCTCAACAGCACGTCCAGGCCTGCCAAGCACGCAGGCACAGGGCGATGCATGCATGAGCATTCTGTATCACCCACCGCGTGTGTGGGTGATCACCACGGCGTTTGCAAAAGCGTCTGCAAGCTCCAGGCAGTGTGGGTTCTTCAGCTCATCCCTGCGGGTCGGGCCAGGAGCAGCACAGATTGGTATGGGCCCTTTTCATGCGCGCAGAGGTGCGTGAAACAGCACATCTTGAACCTCGGGCTGGCCACTGCCAAGCAGCTGCTGCATGGGACGTTGGTGAGGAGGGATGAACTTGCTTATGTCTGCCTCAGTACACCTGACCCTGCACTTGTCCACCCTTCTACATGTCCTGCCACTAGCCCAACCCCCGCTGACCTGTCCCCGAAGATGTGCAGGGATGGCACCGGCACTTTGCTGGCAAAAGCCCCAGCGTGGCCGGGGTAGCGGTTCTGCAAACCGTCAAGACAGGTTTGGGCACTTGCGAACAGGTAGTAGTCATGGGTGGAACACGCCAGCTGACATGTTGTGCACTCTATGCAACATGCAACATCGACCGACCCCAATCTTTGTATCAATTGCATGGCCATGTCAGGTGCACGCACCCGCATGCCGGCAAACAGGACCACAAACTTCAGCATCGGCAGGTCCTGCCAAGCAGCAGGTACAGCAGCACAGCCATCACAGTATCACAACAAGTGAGATGCGTCGAGTTGGAATACGAATCTCTGCGCACCACAGCCACATGCTGTCCAGGAGGTAATGTGGCCCTGCGTACATGCTGTTCAGCTGGTGTGCAAATCCATCTTCACTGTTCCAGTATCTCATGCACCTCAGTAGTTCTGCACAACCCACCAACCTGCAGTGCATCCCCGTTGCGCTGCAGCGCTGCCAAGGATGATGCCATGATGGCTCCCTGGCTGAACCCCATCTGCATGCAACATGCACAAAGGTTGGCGCGCCCAGGAGAGCATGAGCCTGTTGCCAAGCATTCGCGTTGTGAGTCAGGAGTCACACCCATGTCAGATGCCATTAACAGCAGGGTAAGTCCTCCCCATGGCCCACCCACCAGGCCATCAAAGGGCCCCTGTGTGTGCATCACGCGGGACACCTCGGCCACTGACCGCTCCAGCTTGTCCTCTGCAAACTCAAGTCGGTCCCCCTGCAGTACAGGTTGAGTCCACAAACAGAACACGCCCTTGTGCAAAGACCTTGCCGCACCGCACCATAAGCATGTGGAGAAGGGTGCGATGGTGGGGCAAGCAGAGGGCCTGCTGCTGACCTTGGACATTTGGCTTACCATGCGTTCCACTGTCAGCCATTCATAGTATGGACCCTGGAAGTAGGGTGCCACATCTCGAGGAATCTGACCACTGGCAGGGTTGGGCGCGTCCATGAACACCTGTGCACAGTTGAACGGACAGCCAGAAGCTTGCTCCTCCTCAGCATGTTGCATCAGCTTATACATACATGCCACACTGTGCAGCATGGTCCCAGGGAGCAGATACACAGAACTGCTTACTGCATCAACACACGCCTGATGCATGTTGGTTGTGGGGTGTGGTGCTCGTTATCATGAGCAACACATCCTGTACAAAGATGCTGCTCTTGCGCCTGCAGGGCTGTGCGACATGCTGCATGTAAAACAAACCATCAGCACACACCATTTCTATCAGGTCCCCCAGCTTCTCATCCAGCTTTGCCCGTCGCAGCTGTTGCTGGAAAATGGCCGAACTGGTGCGGAAGCTGTGCAGGCACAGCACTCGCAGCTTCCTGCAGGCAGCTTGTGCAGTGCAGTCAATTAAGACAACCATTCCGTGTTGGCAACCTTGTGCATGGTAATGGTGCAGCATGCTTCTGCTGCCACCCTTGCATGTCTCAATGGCATGCATGCAGGGCTGCAGCATGACCTGTCAAAAGATTCTCCGCTTGATTTCAACGCACGGGAATGCACGGGAAGATCGCAGCCTTTTGCTGCTTACAGGTGCACACCTTGTTGCATCAGTGCAATACACTGCCAAATACAAACCTCGGTGCAGAAGGTAAGCCATCGCCAGCACCAGATCTGAGACCTTGCATCCTTTTGTAATGTGGTGGCACGATTATGTAATGGAAGTCGCTGCAAGTGCTGCTGCCGCTGGAGTGCAACGAAGGTCAGCAAATCAGCCTTACAGGCCAATGCAACCTACAATGGTTGCCCGACAAACAGGATTGGGGTAATCATACACCTCCCTCTTTTCACACGCCATGTGTGCGCCACCTCACGCCTAACTACCGCATCACTGCACACCCGCAGGCGTGCCCCATGTGCGCACATCAGTACGCAGGAAAGCATAAAACATGTAAGTGAGAGGAACAGTGGCGGCATGCCACGCTGCATGCGCGTCCAACAGCCCCAGTCCAAACAATGGGTCGCGGTCAGGGCCCTACGCACATTGAAGTGACATTGTAGCAGGCACGTGCGTGTTGTTGAAGCAGGTGCAAGGACAGGTAATCTGTGCAGGGCTGAGTATGCAGTACTGCCGTGCTGTTGGTAAGCCATGAATGGGCACTGCAGTTTGCCACACGTGTGGTTGAGTACTGCAAGTATATGCCACACGCTTCAAGTGTGCAAACCAGACACATACCACTGCATCTGTGTTGGCAAACATGGGTGGGAAATCCAAGACCTCCAGCAGCAGTGCTGCTTGAGCTGCAGCCAGGAACAGCCACAGGGTGTTGCGGCCAGGATGCCGCGCCACACCCACCCACACTGCCCACAGCACTGCAGTCAGCAGGCCTGCGGCAACACACACCTGCAAGCCAGAGGGTGGGCAGTGCCAGGTGTAAACGCTGATGCTTGACAAGTCCTGGCCTCAAACCCAAGTGCAAAGTGGGCCAAAAAGAGATAATCGAAACATGTGCAAGACATGCCAATCAACAGGCTGCTGCATTGTGTTCAAGCAGCATGCACACACCTTCACATTCCAACCATAATCAAACTTCACTCTGAGCATGTAGTTTATATGGTAGGCAGTGCCTCCTGCCACCCCCAGCACAGCCGCAGCTGCTGAACCTGGCTGCTGCGCCATCAGGATGCGTAGTAGTGCAGCTCCCAGCCCAACTGCCACCACCAAGATTGCAGATACATAGTCGTACTGCTCTGTCGTTCTTGTGTCACGGCAGTGGAACACGGCGCTCCAGAACCATGCGTTGATGTGGACCAGGCCATACATCACCCACAGCCACGTGTACGGGTAGACAGGACTTTTGGAACGTGCCTTGTTGGATTCTTTGCTTGCTGCATGCTGGCCATCCTTCGCAGGCGCGCTGCCATGCCCATGGGCCCCTGCACCAACCCCGCTGCTGCCTGCACCAGCACGCTTTGTGGGTCCTGTTCCACTGGTCACAGCCACCGAAGATGCAGTGACAGCCACTGGTGTCGATGCGTCCTCGCTATTGCTGTTTGCTGAATCAGTTGTGACGGGCGCTGATGCTGATGCCATGTGTGCTGTCCGCCGACTCAGGAGTAACAGACTGATGAGGCAGTGCATGTGGGCCAGGAGGTTCAGCAAGGAAAAAGCAACCGAGACTGCCTCTTGCATGCCCCACACCCGCCTGCACCCAGGCAGCACAACATAACATACGGTTCATTGTGGGAAGCCACATGCTTCGTAGCATGCTGATGTTTTGCATACGCGCAGCAGCTGCATGCAGGCATGGTGTGCATCCAGCCTTCACCACCCAGATGCAGCGCACCTAAACGGCCATTTGCCATAGTACTTCATCGGCCCGTGACCTTTGGTGCGACGGAAGTTCTCGGTCTCGGCCATGCAGAGGTACCTGCAAGCCAGGGCAGTAGGGCCCCATAATGTGCATCCATGCTGCACAAAGGCACATGACACATGCATGCGCCTGTTTCTGCATTGCTCACTTGCAGTCATCAACGCAGCTCCACTTGAAGAACTGAAGTTCCCAGGGCGATTCATAATTAAAGTCAGTGCAGGCTCGTGCCTGACGACACTTGTGTGGATGTGCAGAAAAAGGTGCACATCCTGTATTGCGACAGTGATATAAGCACCCTGTAAAGGCCTGATTGTGATCTCCCTCGCTGCACCTGGCGACCTGCACCACCAAGCCTAACCAAAAGAGGAACATACTGGATCGCTTTGCACCCATCATAGCACTGCAGAAATGTATTCGTAAGCTGTGTCGTGAGAGAAATTCGCGCGTCACTCATTATGAGGGATTGACATCGAAGACAGTGCGAGCAGTGCACGCACATACAGACGATTAAGATGATTACTCAAAGAGGCCGACGACACTGACGATGCTGGACTGGGGGTGCCACACCCCTGCGTCTATGTTAACAACATGTATATGGAGTCCTGGAAGCAGATAACGACTGTGCCATGAGCCTTGGTTTGTGAGTGCAAGCAACATGGAAGGCATGACCCAGGACCCGATGGAGAAGGCTCGGCGCCTCATGGCGCGGGTTAAAAAAAGGGGCCTAGTCACCTCGTTACTTGCTTGGAAGGTGTGCAGCTGCCAGGGTTTTGAGCATTTATGCAAGCTTGCGGGCATGCAGAACATGCATGATGCACATGTATGCACATGGGCCTCAATTCAACACGCTGAACAGGCAGTAGCATTGTCACCTGCCTGTGCACCATCTGAATCTGGGTGCACATCGCTTTGAGTTTTGTGGGGTCCGCCTGTGATGGGACACCAACTGACAGTACCTACTCCTGGTGTCGTGGCGGTCTGTGATCAGGAATATGCACAGTTTGAAGGCAGTGTGCAAGAGGCTCAGCAGCTGCTGGGACCGTACCAGGAGGCACTAGACAGGTCGCACCAGCAACGCACAGCAGAAGATATTGCAACGCTGGTCAGCCTCCTGCGCACGGTGAGCTGTCAGTACCATGGTTTGGTCCAGAACCAAGGAGCTGAGGATGGCTTGAGCCTGTGGCCCGCCTGGGTGCATGCGGTGGCCATGAGCATGCATGCACAGTGCACCTGCCATCAGGCAGAGCATGGCAGTGCCACGTGGTGTGGGCATGTGTGCAGGTGCGCGCATATGCAGAGCTTGCACAGCCTGTGCTGGAGTTCCTGGCGGCACATGTGTCACTGCTGGTGGTGTGGGACAGTGTGGAGCTGCCACGCACTGGTAGGTGCCCGCGGTGTGATACCAAACTCATGGATTCGTGAGCCAGCAGCTCAGTCGCAGGATCAAACTGTTGCCACAAGTGTGGCTTCCAGAGTGGTGCGGTGGCATGACGGCACTGCAGCAGTGGGGGCACTAACACCGCCCTGAATGCCTCGACCAACCCGTCGCTGATGAAGTATGGCGGCATTGTGGATGGATGGGCTCGGTCCTGCTGCCAGCCATGACTGCCAAGTTTTCGTATTTGGCTCTGCGCACCCCATGCACTGCACTTTGCAGGTGCTGATGCAGCCGCTGTCATGAGCGTGGTGTCGGGCCGCATTCGCTGCGTGGTAGCCGACCCTGCCGACCCAGTGTTACGCTGCATGGTGCAGCGAGCTGCTGACCAGGTCTGCGTGGGTGGCCGCATTCTTGCACTTTGTCATGTGCACAGCTTTGGGCGCTGTGCAGTTGTTGTGTGCCTTGCAATACAAGCTCTTGTTGTAATGTATGTATTGGATCTGCCAAAGGACTCGCCAGTTTTCTGAATCTGCCTTGTCAAACTGAGCTCGCGATGTCCTGCACAGAGCCCTTGAGCTCGCTCTTGTCTTAACCCCCCTCACCTCACCCACTTTGCAGCTGGTGGGCATCATGGAAGAAAGCCTGGTTGCTGCTGATGACTCGCTCTTCATGCGCGCCTCCATGAGCGGTGGCCTGCCACAACAGACAGGGCAGAACGCAGGGCCACCGCAGCATCAAGTGTGTGCAAGCCGTTTGTTGTGCCTGCGCTTTGCCTTGTGCTCGTGTCTGGACCAGAATAGACGTCACCAGGCCAGGAAATGCCTTGGCAGCTTTGTGGCTGGGCACGTGTTTGTTTCACCTCTTGAAACATGCGCACCTGTAACCAGCGCATGCAATGCTGATGGGGCTTCATGTGTATCCTGCCATGCCTCGTGACAGTCACCTGCCAAGAGCCGGTTTGCCCCTGGAGGCGGGCCTGACAAGCCACTACTGCGCAAGTCCAGCACAGGCGCCTCCTTTGCTAGTGTGCTGCCCACACCAGGTGCTCACGCACTGCTCAGGTCCCCCATGTCTGTTGGGAGTCCATCCGGCGGTGGAGGGCAGCGGGGGCTGAAGCGCTCGGACACACACACCACGTATAATTTAGGCACTCAGTACGACACACAGGTGGTGATGACACGGCTGTGGCACACGGTGGTGGGCATGGTGCACAACAACCACATCCCTAGCCGGGTGGATGCCGAGCAGTACTGGAGAGCACGGGGCCGGACAGACGGGAGTGGGCTGGGGGCTTTTGCCGCTGCCGCCCTGACCACATCCTCGTCAGCCCGGGTGTCAGGCCCGGGTGCGCGGGTGGCTCGTATGTCAATCATGGGCGGCCCGGCCAAGCGCATCTCTGCCATTGGGGAGACGTTGCACATGTCGGTGCCTGGCACTCCTGCCAGCTTCCCCACAGTTTCTGTGATTGACGCAGGCATTGGGGACTCGTTCTCGGGCCGTGACCTGGACTGCCGGCATGAGGTGCGCTGTCTGTGGGGCTAGCATGACGGCGTGGCATTGAACGCGCGGTCAGGGTACTGCACTGACAGTCTGACACTGTGTGCATCAGTGTAGTAGTTGTGCGGGTTGCACACCGTGAGGCTGTCAGCCAACCCCATGTGCAGTGTGTCCAGGAGTGCCCATTGTTTGGTTGCTTTGTGTCTGCCCCTGTGGCTTGCAGATGGCTCATGGCGAGATGATTGGCGCAGCAGGAGCGCCAACCATCAGTGGCGTGAATGATATCCCCCCTCGAACACTGGCAGCTGTGACAGCACCCAACACGTTGTGTGCACTGTTGGTCATTTCGAAGCCTGTGTACCGCACGGCTATGCGCATGCAGGTGTGATGTGGTGCTGTAGGGTTTGGTGCAGCCATGCCGTCACCATGGTAGTTGGTGCCTGTGCCTGCATGGGGCACAATGCATGCTCCACAGGTTCCAGAGCGTGTAGAAGCTAGCATGCACCAGGTAACGGTGCCCTTACCCACACGTTGCCTTGGTCTCAGGCACACCTAGCCCTGGAGCGCGCGGTCGACGCGTGCTGCCGCGTGCCATGCCTACGCCACACGCCCCTGAAGGAGCTGTTCAAGCTGGGACGCCACCTGAGTGAGATCACACTCTCACGGGGCGATGCGGTGCTCACACAGGTACACACACACCACACATTCCATGCACGTTGGCAGGTTACTTCAGCGGGTCCACTGGCGAGGGCAGTGGCTCTGGAGGCCATGTCTGCACACTTGCCTTAATTGTTCGCTTGTGTGCCAACTACACACTGCACAGTGCATGTGTACAACCCTGTGGTTCAGCAGAACAACAGGAGTTGACCTTGCATGCCGCCGCTCCTGGAAACCTGTGTTGCAGGGCTCCGAGGCTGCCAATGTGTACTTCCTGTTGGAGGGCGAGGTGGAGATTGTGGCAGACGTGCCGTTCACACAGGTGGGGTGCACTGCGGTGCTCTGCAACCGAGCGTCTGCTCAGTTGGCAAAACTGGACTGTTCAGCTGCCTGCCGCGTCCAAGCGGCAAGCTGAGTTGACCTGGACATACCGCATTGCCGTACTGCTGCATGTGCCCCACAGGACCGTGAGGTGCTGGAAACAGCCATCAACATGATGCTGGCAGCCGCAGGGATGCCCAGTGTAGGCAGCACTGCAGGCGGGGCCAACAGCCGCTCCTCCATGCGGCTCACCAGCATCTCGGGGGCACCACCTGCATCACAAGACAAGTGGGTGGTGCAGCTGCGGCTGACTTGGTGCCCTTTGCTGCTGTGCAGTTGTGAGCGCTAGCTGGCAACGCAGTGCGTTGTTGCACCAGGTTGGGCTTGCACTGCAGAGATGCGTTTGAAACATCTACATGTCCGTGTCTGTGCGCCCATACAGGATGGCCATGCCCCTGCTGTATGCGGGCCCCCGCCAGCGCGTGGTGCTTGCACGCCGCGGTCCAGGCGCAGTGCTGGGAGATGACGGGCTGCGTGAGAAGCGACTGGCTGTCAGCTGTGTAGTTGCGTCCGCCAAGGCAGTCATGCTGTGTGTACCGCAGCAGGTATGAGCACCGCCAGCATCAGGGTGTGGGCTGCATCGAGCTGGCTGGACCATACGCCGGCGCCTTGCCTTGACATTACTTGCCCCACTCATTACTGCCTGGATGTGGTCCTATCAACTGGGACCCTGCACCACCACAGGACTATTTAGCCTGACAGCCCCTGCCCCAGCCCCAGCCCCAACCCCACTGATGCAACCATGAGCAGGCCCCCCAAAGTAGCGGACAAGCTTGACTGGTTGCCCGCTTGGTTGCACGCAGCGCTTCACCATGTGCGTGGACGCCTTGACGCTGCGGCTGTTCCACAAGCTGCGCGCACAGCATGACGCGGTCGCTGAGTTGGCAAGTGCTGTGGCCAATGCCTCGGTGCGGGATGCCCTGCTGGAGAGGGCACGGCAGGTGTGTCATGTATGCTATGTACTGCTTCTCTGCCATGCAAGCTGGCCACAGGCCAGGGATGCAATACAGCCCAGCCAGCAATGACACACAGCATCCTGTGCGCGGCATCACAGCACATGTGTTCACCTCTGAGGTTGTGCCCTGCTTCACCGCGCACGTGTCCTGTTGTGCCCTCCTCACGCGGCCCAACACAGGTGGTGCTGATGCAATCGTATGAGAGCGTCTACATCCCGCCGACCCTTGCCCGTGGGCCACGTGTGGATGGCCCAAAGGCCAAATGGGTGCCCCCACGTGCAGCCGGCGACCAGTTCAGTGCGTTCATCTCGCTGGCAAGCGGGGAGCGTGCGCTGGATCTGGCAGCTGTGGAGGATGCCAAGGCTCAGGAAGCACTGACTGCAGCGCTCCTGGGGGGTATGCCAACCTCCAAGCAGCGCGTTAAGGAGCAGCGCAAGGGTGCAGCAACGGCAACGGACCAGCAGGCGTCAGAACCAAGTGAGCGTGAATGTGCCATGGTCATGGTCTTGTGCACAATCGTTGACTTGGCTGGCGCTGCCAGTTGCCTGCGCCGGTTAAACAGCGGCAAATCGCTGCTGTACTGCAGGACGCAGCTTGTAGGCATGTGCTGCTTGTTGGCACGCAGCTGGGCACGCACCACCTGTCGTGCTGTCATGCGCCACAGGCAAGGACCCATACTCAGGGCTGCCCCAAGGCGTGTCATCGGTGTGGCTGCGTGCCGCGAGCAAGAGCGGCAGCGAGTCCATCGCACAGCTGGAAGCCATGGTGCGGGAGGTGGAGGCGCAGCGGGCGGCACAGGCAGCAGCACGCAAGGCGCGCATGAGGACCGCAGGCGCCATGGACCTGGTCAATGTGGGTGCACAGGGAGTGTGGGCATGATGAGCAGGGTTGCAGTGTTGGGCATGGTGTTGCGTGCTCCCTGGCACATGCCCGCTACATCCTTACACGTGGATCACCTCCCCTCGGCTTGGCTTTGTACCGAACTGTTCCAAGTACAACATGTTGATCACCTCATACTTTGACCTTCATGGGCAAGCATGCTTGCGGCTGCATATCTTGTTATGCAGGCATCGCCTGACATCCTGCACGTGCTGGATCTCAGTGGTGAATCAGCGCAACGGCTGGCCGCACACCGAGCACATACGGAGATGATGGAGGCCGCATGTGTGGCATTCATCCAGGTGCGCTTGAATCCTGATTTGGCATCCCAGGTTGAGAGCGACATCTTAGAAGTAGTACACATGCAACACCGAGTCATAAGGCACAAGCTTGACAGGATGTGGCAGCTGTGCTGCACCCTCGCATGCCGACCAGGTGCCAAGATGTGGCTGCTGCACTGCTGTGTTACACGCCCATCGCCAATCAAGCATCTGGACATACAAGCTGCCGCATACAGAGCAGATGATCGTACTCGCTGCACAGACATACACAAATGCCAAAGCACCGGCTGCTCCTACCACCCACGGTCCCCTTACCGCGTGTGTGCCCACAGCTCGTGCGCCTGCCCGGTCAGACCGAGGTGGGCAGTGAGGTCCTGGCCCCTGTGCTGGATGACGCCGTCATGGCATGGCTGGCAATCGCACACGCGTCATCGCTGCAGCTCGTGCGGTGGGCGGCGTGCGAGTACCTGGTGCTCGCGCAGCTGGAGCCGGGCGCTCGCAAGCGGCCGGTGGTGCGCGTGGTGGCGGATGCACTGCTGCAGGTGAGCGGCTGCTTGGCACGTAGTGGTCATGCGCGGGCTGGGTATGGGGGTGGAGGCTCGGAGGTGGGGGGTCAAGGACGGTTCTGGTGCAAAGGCTGGTGGGAAGCAGTGGTGGCCGTGTCAAAGAGCCTGATCCTCTTAGTTATCGTCTTATCAATCAGCATAAGTAAAGCCACCAACCCACCCACCGCAGCATGCACTCTGGAGCCCAATTCACCTTCCCCATGAAATGGGTGATGCTCACGGTGCTCACCTGCTCACCCGCACCCAACATGCTGCTCTGCAGATGCGTGATACGCTGGAGCGCGTTGTGGCAATGAACCCTGTGCCACACTTTTCATTCTGCGCGGGGCTGGCCATTGGGTCAGTGTTCACGTCCCACGACGCGGGCTCCTTCCTCACAGGTTCGCCAGTGTGACCTCATTGCCTGCGTGTACGGTGGCATCAACCCCAAGCTGCGCTGATACAGCTCATGTTCCTGCAGTCCTCCTCGGTCTTGTGATGCACCTGTGGATGAGACTTTTGCTCATGTGTGTGTCCCCTTCAACTTCAGCCTGACATGTCCACGCTCACACCCTCGCTCCCCACACGCCTTGCTGTCACCTCTAACACCTGGTTCCACATTGCTGTGCGTGCAGGGTTGTCAGGGCAGGCGTACAACGCGGCGCGCGCTCTGTGTGCGGACGCGCACGCCAGCGGCGAAGGAAGCATCCTTGTCAGCGACGCAGTGATGCAGGCAGTGGGGCGCACCCATGTGCTGCGCTTCTGTGGCGGCGGCTACGAGCTGTGCGGGGCAGTGCAGCTGCCCCATGGGGCCACGTTTGATTCCCTGTTTGGTCAGGGTGTGGTGGAGGTGGAGCCGGTGTCACCAGGTGTGTGGGTGTGTGGGTGTGTGTGAGACAGCAGTGCGCAAGGGGCTGCCTTTCTTGCATGCCTGCTGGCGCAGGACATAGACGCTGGGAGCTTGTGCAAGAGGTGGTGCTTCTCTACTTGCCGCCTGAGGCTTGCTCAGTGCCTTGCCTTGGCTAGTTTTGTGTGTTGTGTGTGTGTGTGGGACTTTGAGCAGGCACACAGGGTCACTGGTATCTCACGCAGGGAGTACCGTTGCTTTGTTCCACTGGACGCTGCAGGGCTTGCAGGCACAGCATTCAAGTCTGCACATGCCGCTACTGGTTCTGGGGGTGGGGCAGACGAGGTGCCCGTATGGCATGGAGGTGGTCTGTCCACTGCAGCAACCACGCCCCGCGCTGCATCTGGAATACTGAGTGAAGTATCAGAGCCAGGTGCTGCTGCTGCCATTGGCACTGCTTCGCCCCCTGGGGTCACCTCTCAGGTGCCACCTGCTAGAGCCGGGGGCGCTGGTGCTGCTGCAGGTGGGGCGGTGGCACCGGTGGCAGCTGCAGAAACTTCGTCGCACTTTGTGGAGAGCGGGGAGTTGATCAGCCTCACGGATGGCCTGCCAGCACCTCCTGTGGTCAACCCTGGGCCCGTGAAGAGTAACATCACGGCACGGCGGCCACCTGGTCTGTCTGTGCAGGTCCCAGGGTACAATGGCGTGTATGTGTCAGGCGTGTTCGCCCCATTTTCTCCAGTGCACCAGCTGAGCGCAGCTGCTGATGCTGTTGGCCATGCGCCCGCCTCCCCCACACGCGCCAGCAATGCAGCAGCCCTGGCAGCCATCGCTGCCGCCGTCAAGGCACACCAGCTGTCCCCAGATCCGCTGCTGACCCAAGCTCCCCCGCCATCTGTCACCTTCCACAGCCCTCCCTCACGCAATAGATCCTATGGAGCACTGAATGCAGGGGAAGGGGCGCCCGCGTCGCCCACGGCAAGGGCACCCCATCCGAGCCGCTCGCCTTCAGCACGCGCACGCGCTTCTGGCAAGGAGCCCATGACGCCCAAGGTGAAGCACGGCACGACTCGGGCTTGCACATTGCAGCACTACAGTGTGTGGATTGTTGAAGTGGGAGTAAATGCTTGTCTCCACAGGCTGGGGCTCACACGGGACAGGGGCTGGTGCTGCCCCTGGCCAGTGGCATCAGCCATGACAGCTCATGCTGCGTTAGGTAGCGCATGGGCGTGTCAAATCCAAAGCTGCCTGTGCATGTGTATGTGTGTACCGCTGCAGGTGGCCCCCAAGGCGCTCAAGCCCGTACAGTCCACGTCATCAATGCCTACCACGCTTGAACCCAAGCTGACTCTGACGCGCGCGAGTGAGATGCGGGAGGCGGCAGTACTCACATCCAAGATGGCAGTGCGGCAGCGGTTAAGGCAGGAGCTGCGGCAGTTAAAGCCCACGTACCACGACCCAACCTCTTTGGACCGCATCCCCCACTCCAAGTTTACGCCCAACACGCAGCGCACGTCAGCGTTCCCCACATCTGCCTCGCCCTCCGCAGCAGTAGCTGCAGCAACCGCCCACCTGGGCCTAACCACTTCAACCACCAATGCCGCGTTGCTGCCGGCCTCACCCGCCCGGCTTGTGCCCGCTGGCAGTACGGGGCAGCAGGCAGTAGCGGCAGCAGCGTCACAGCCACAGCAGTACGGCTTCCACAGTAAGACCAGTGCAGAGCTTCTGGCTGGGGTGGGCGCAGGCAGCGCGTCAGGCACGGCCTCCCCTCATCCGCCCCTCATTCACACCATCACTCCTTATGGGCCCGCCTCTGGTCCGTTGGCCTCCCTGCCAGCCCGGCGCCGCAGCGCTGAGGTGCTCTTTGCGGGCGCTGCTACAGCGTCTTTGGCTGCTGCTTCCATCAAGGAGATCCCAACAGTTGGTAACAGTCACAGCCGCGGCAACAGCCGTGAAACGTCACCTGCGCGCCAGCAGCAGGCACCCAACCCTGCAGCATCCCTAGCACAGGGCACTGTGGCATCTGATGCGCTGGGGGCGGCCATGGCGGCGGCGCTGGCAGCACAGCCGCACACGCATGGCCGGGCACCATCACCGGAGATGCTGCGTCGCTCCGTCACCACGCAGTCTGCAGCGGCAGTGGCATCCGTGGCATTGGCTGTGCGCCCCGTCTCCCCCTCACGCTCACTGCCAGCAGGCGCCCCAGCCCTGGCACTCACCTCCCCTGGCCTGCGTCCGGTGTCCCCCAATGCACGAAGTAACACAAGCCCTGTTCCAGGCACCATCCCATCCCGTGAAGGGACGCCTGCGTCCAGATCCAGCCAGCGGCCTGGATCCAAACCAGGCCTCCGCAACATGGTGGCGTCCAACTTTGGCTTCGTGCCACTCTCGGAACTGCAGCAGGGGGCGGGCGCGACGCCCCATGCAGCAGCCGGCAGCGCGGGCATGGTGCCTGGTGCAGCAGGGGCCACTGGGTCACGGGCCAGTTCACGGCAAGGGTCGCCAGGTGCTGGGGTGCAGCGCGGCTCTGAGCGGTCCTTCCTTGCAAGGCCTGCCTCTCATGGCAGCCAGCGGGAAGCCAGTGCAGGCAGTGGTCAGGGCTCATCCGCGGCCACAGCGCATGCTGCAGCGGTGGCTAAGGGTGCTGCTCGGCGGGTAGACAAGATGACGGGGCAGACACATGCCACCATCCACAAGCACGTGAGTGGCTGTCGGTGTGGGCCGCTCTGTGCACAGCTGCATGATCACACAGGTTTTGTTCCTGGCTGCTCCTCTGCCCACTCTTGTGCTCTTGTCACCTGATCCCCACGCTGTTGTTCTTCGAGTTGGATTTTGGTGCATGCCCGCTAGCCCCCGCTCCAACACCCACACTCCAACCCTTGCGGGGTGACAAACCCCACTTGCAAACGTCCAGGCTGTGGCAGCATGGAAGGACCTGGGGTCGCTGCGTGCGGCCACGGAATACGTGGCAGGCCTGCCCCCCGGCGTCATCAACATCTCCTTCTCCACTGCCGGTCTGGGCCGCCTGCCGACAGGCATGGGCCGGTGAGCGACTGCCGCCCCGCCCTGTGCATCTTCATGTATCAAGCTGTACTGCGATGGGTCTTGTGCGTTGGTATCATGTGCCATCAAATGGCATTGTGAAGTGTGCCTGGAGGTCGTCTCGAACCATGCTGTCAACCATGTTGCTGGTGTGTGGACATGAGCGTACCGCATTTTACACATACCACATTGCAGCAGTGCGGATGCACACATTTTGCCCACATCTTGCGTTCTGGTGTCCAGGCTAGCATACCTGGAGTCACTAGCTGCGTCGTTCAACCTGCTGGGCTCTGTGGCTGCAGACCAGCTGCAGCAGCTGGCACCCACGTTGAAAGTGCTGAACCTCAGCCACTGGTGAGCTGCGTGAGGATTGAAACAGTGGCTTGACCAGCAGCAGGCCCCCTTGCCGTCACCATGTGCTTGAGAGCCACGCATTCTTGCCAAGTGGTAGTGAGCTGTGTTTTGACTGCTACTTGCTGAACATTCTGCTCCGGTAAACTGCCAAGGCCATGCCTCCTACCCCAACACCCAGGTCACTTGCCCATACACATATGCGTGCAGCATCATCGACTCCCTGCCTACCAGCTTTGGCTCCTTGCTGCCTTCTCTCACTGAGCTCAACCTGGCACACAACCAGCTCACTGCCCTGCCGGAGTCCCTGCCAATGCTGCCCAAGCTGCGCGCACTCTCAGTGGTGGGTGTGCCTGATGCGCCGTCACACCTGCAGGCTCGCTTGGGGCTTGACACATTTGGTTGCTTGCACTGTCACAAATTCACGTCCAATGATCATGATGTCCTCGAGCTCCTTGCTCCCTGTGGTTGGCTAGGCACTGGCCCGCCTGGTTGCTGCTGTGCATTCACCAACCCCAACCCTCATGTGCATGCTGCCCATGTACTTTGTTGTGTCACCATGGCACACGGCAGGACCACAACCGCCTGACCTCCTTGCCGTCCAACCTGTGGCGCGCGTTCGGGCTGTCGGTGCTGCATGCCAGCCACAACCAACTCTTCGAGCTGCCCCGCGGCCTGCACAACCTGCCCGCACTGCACACGCTGCACGTGGCACACAACCAGCTCATGGTGCGCAGCTGCAGCTGCTGTACTGCTGCAGGCAATGCACTGTCTCTGGAGTGAGATACATCATCATCATCATCATCATTACACGGCTTTGCGCGGTTAAACCCGCGATGCTGCGG